>OZ022242.1:12962961-13162961 GCA_963978895.1 Erpobdella octoculata
TGGGTGGGTGCAAATGTGTGTGATTGAGTGGGTGGGTGGGTGTATATGTGGGTATGTAAGTGGGTGGGTGATTGGGTATGTGAGTAACTGGGTGAGTGAGTGAGTGAGTGAGTGAGTGAGTGAGTGAGTGAGTGAGTGAGTGAGTGAGTGAGTGAGTGAGTGAGTGAGTGAGTGAGTGAGTGAGTGAGTGAGTGAGTGAGTGAGTGAGTGAGTGAGTGAGTGAGTGAGTGAGTGAGTGAGTGAGTGAGTGAGTGAGTGAGTGAGTGAGTGAGTGAGTGAGTGAGTGAGTGAGTGAGTGAGTGAGTGAGTGAGTGAGTGAGTGAGTGAGTGAGTGAGTGAGTGAGTGAGTGAGTGAGTGAGTGAGTGAGTGAGTGAGTGAGTGAGTGAGTGAGTGAGTGAGTGAGTGAGTGAGTGAGTGAGTGAGTGAGTGAGTGAGTGAGTGAGTGAGTGAGTGAGTGAGTGAGTGAGTGAGTGAGTGAGTGAGTGAGTGAGTGAGTGAGTGAGTGAGTGATTGAGTGAGTGAGTGAGTGAGTGAGTGAGTGAGTGAGTGAGTGAGTGAGTGAGTGAGTGAGTGAGTGAGTGAGTGAGTGAGTGAGTGAGTGAGTGAGTGAGTGAGTGAGTGAGTGAGTGAGTGAGTGAGTGAGTGAGTGAGTGAGTGAGTTAGTGAGTGAGTGAGTGAGTGAGTGAGTGAGTGAGTGAGTGAGTGTGTGAGTGAGTGAGTGAGTGAGTGAGTGAGTGAGTGAGTGAGTGAGTGAGTGAGTTAGTGAGTTAGTGAGTGAGTGAGTTAGTGAGTGAGTGAGTGAGTGAGTGAGTGAGTGAGTGAGTGAGTGAGTGAGTGAGTGAGTGAGTGAGTGAGTGAGTGAGTGAGTGAGTGAGTGAGTGAGTGAGTGAGTGAGTGAGTGAGTGAGTGAGTGAGTGAGTGAGTGAGTGAGTGAGTGAGTGAGTGAGTGAGTGAGTGAGTGAGTGAGTGAGTGAGTGAGTGAGTGAGTGAGTGAGTGAGTGAGTGAGTGAGTGAGTGAGTGAGTGAGTGAGTGAGTGAGTGAGTGAGTGAGTGAGTGAGTGAGTGAGTGAGTGAGTGAGTGAGTGAGTGAGTGAGTGAGTGAGTACTTGATTTAGTAAGTGAGTAAGTGGGTGGGTGGGAGGGTGGGTGGGTTTAGGTGGGAGATTGAGTGGGTTTAGGTAAGTGAGTGAGTGAGTGTGTGTGTGGGTGGGTGAGTGTATGTACGGATAGGTGGGTGGAGGGGTGTATTGGTGTGTTGGTGGGTGTGTGAGTGAGTGGGTGGGTGGATGTATGTTCGAGTGGGTGGGTGGGTGCAAATGTGTGTGATTGAGTGGGTGGGTGGGTGTATATGTGGGTATGTAAGTGGGTGGGTGATTGGGTATGTGAGTAACTGGGTGAGTGAGTGAGTGAGTGAGTGAGTGAGTGAGTGAGTGAGTGAGTGAGTGAGTGAGTGAGTGAGTGAGTGAGTGAGTGAGTGAGTGAGTGAGTGAGTGAGTGAGTGAGTGAGTGAGTGAGTGAGTGAGTGAGTGAGTGAGTGAGTGAGTGAGTGAGTGAGTGAGTGAGTGAGTGAGTGAGTGAGTGAGTGAGTGAGTGAGTGAGTGAGTGAGTGAGTGAGTGAGTGAGTGAGTGAGTGAGTGAGTGAGTGAGTGAGTGAGTGAGTGAGTGAGTGAGTGAGTGAGTGAGTGAGTGAGTGAGTGAGTGAGTGAGTGAGTGAGTGAGTGAGTGAGTGAGTGAGTGAGTGAGTGAGTGAGTGAGTGAGTGAGTGAGTGAGTGAGTGAGTGAGTGAGTGAGTGAGTGAGTGAGTGAGTGAGTGAGTGAGTGAGTGAGTGAGTGAGTGAGTGAGTGATTGAGTGAGTGAGTGAGTGAGTGTATGGGTGGGAGGGTGGGTGGGAGGGTGGGTGGGTTTAGGTAAGTGAGTGAGTGAGTGTGTGGGTGGGTGGGTGGGTGTATGTAAGGATAGTTGGGTGGATGGGTGTATTGGTGTGTAGGTGGGTGTGTGAGTGATTGGGTGGGTGGATGTATGTTCGGGTGTGTGCATATGTGGGTGGTTGAGTGGGTGGGTGGGTGTATATGTGGGTATGTAAGTGGGTGGGTGATTGGGTTGGTGAGTAAGTGGGTGGGTGAGTGAGTGAATGAGTAAGTGAGTGAGTGAGTAGGTGGGTGAGTAACTGGGTGAGTGGGTGGGGAAAGGATGAGTTATTGAGTGAGTGGGTGGATGTATATGTGGATGGGTGGATGGGTGAGTGAGTGAGTGAGTGAGTGAGTGAGTGAGTGAGTGAGTGAGTGAGTGAGTGAGTGAGTGAGTACTTGATTTAGTAAGTGAGTAAGTGGGTGGGTGGGAGGGTGGGTGGGTTTAGGTGGGAGATTGAGTCTCAAAACATTCACTCTCAAAACATTAACTCTCAAAACATTCTCCATAAAGTGTTTTGGTCCGCGGTTGTATTCAAGTATTCCGATAACAATATCCTCATTGAAAAGCATTTCGCTATTTAAAAAATCGTTGAAATCTTACATATTACAGCTAGATTCATAATTTCAATATCTATATACTTATGTTAACTTCGATACAAATATGTTAACTTATATATACTTATGTTTACTCCTATACACTTCTGTTAACTTTTATTTCTCTGTCTCGGTTCGTATTTAAATCTGAATTTTCGTTTATAGGTCGTCCAGTTAGCGGGAAGTAATTCCCTTTGGATGAACCTTTTGAGCACTTGATTTTTTTTCCTTATTTATAACTTCACTGTTGTACTTAATTGTTTTGTTTCGTGCTCAATAAATGTTCAAAAAAAATTGTCTAAACAGTGTAGCAATTTTAAATATTGAACGAAGATATTTTAATATGTCTGTCGGTACCAATAGTGACCAAATTAATTACATTTTTGCTTCAAGGAAATTCAGAAAATAATATTTTTTTGAATGTTTTAATAAAAGGGTTTTGTTACTATTAAAGTTTTTTTTTTTATAAATATACAGACAAAAATAGAATTGATAAAAAAGGCGATTTATTATAACGCCCATGTTCATTTATCCCTATTTTTTGAAAACCTCCAGTATTCGAGCAAAATTTTTTTCCAGCTTCCCCCCACTTCGATTAGGCCCCGTACGCCTATGGTACCCAGGACGGTTTTTGCTTAAAAATCGGTTCAGCCGTTTCGGAGGAGTTTGAAGTCAAACACTATGACACAAGATTTATCTATATATATAAAAGAACATGTCCTGACTGACTGACTGACTGACTGAGTGACTGATTGACTGACTGATAATCAACGCCTAGCTCAAACGCCTCATCCTAGGAACGTAAAAGTTGGAACTTATATTACTTTTATTGCGTAAGCATCCACTAAGAAAGGATTTTTGAAAATTTTGCTCCTGAGGGGAAGAAACTGGAAAACAAACTTCTTTCTAAAACAATGTATATCTCGAAAACCAAAAATGAAGAGATTTTGAAATTTGGTATATGGATTTTGCTTGAAAAATAAAAAGATACGTGTTTCACCATTTTTTGAAAATTCGGTTTCCCGGACCTCAAATGTGGGTTGGAAAATTGGGTTATTTGGTTTTTAAAGTAGCTGCTACTCAAAAACTGTGAATGCTACAGGAGTAACAATTAGTATTTAGTTTCTACTCCAAAAATAATGAAATACGTGTTTTAGCATTTTTTGAAAATTTGGTTTCCAGGACTTCAAATGTGGGGTGTAAAATAGGGTTATTTGTTTTTTAAAGTAACTTCTACTCAAAAACTGTAAATACCACAGATGTTAAAAATTAGTATTTAGATTTTATTCTAAAAATAAAGATATACGTGTTTCACCATTTTTTACAAATTTGGTTTCCAGGACCTTAAATGTGTGGTGGACAAGAGGATTACTTGGTTTTTAAAGTAGTTGCTACTCAAAAACTGTGAATGCTACAAAAGTAAAAATTAGTATTTAGTTTCTACTCTAAAAATAATGATATACGTGTTTCACCATTTTTTGAAACTTTGGTTTCCAGGACTTCAAATGTGGGGTGGAAAATAGGGTTATTTGGTTTTTAAAGTAACTGCTACTCAAAAACTGTGAAATGCTATAGATGTCAAAATAAGTATTTAGTATTTACTCAAAAAATAATGATATAAGTGTTTCAACATTTTTAAAAAATTTGGTTTCCAGGACCTCAAATGTGGGGTGGATATAAAGGTTATTTGATTTCAAAATAACTGCTACTCAAAAACTGTAAGTGCTACAAATGTAAAAATTAGTATTTTGAAGTTTTGTGCCGGTTAAAATTAGCTAAGTCCAGTCTATCAACGGCCGGGCCAAGCCGTTATTTTAGAGTCTTCACACGGGCCAGGCCAAACCTTAAATCAAAGTGGGACGGGCCGAGGTTTTTATAATTTAATAGACAAAACAACGTTTGCTGGTTTTGCAAGTATATATATACTAGCAGTGCCCGTAGCGGCTTCGCTCGCATTAAATTAGAGAGTTTGAACCGTGCATCCATAGTAGAGATCAATTTTTTAGGTCTCGGCTCAGCCCGTCGACAACTTAGCCCAGTCCGTTTTAAAAACCCAAACTCCTGGCCCAGCACAGCCCGTCTGAATTAGGCTCGGCCCATTCTTACAGGCCTAGAAGTTCTATATACTTGATGAAAAACTTCGGCCCGTCCCACCTTGACTTCAGGTTTGGCCCGGCCCAACTGAGGACCCTTAAATCACTAAAATATCTATATACTTGGTGAAAAACCTCGGCCCGTCCCACTTTGATTTAGGGTTTGGCCTGGCCCGTGTGAAGACTCTAAAATAACGGCTTGGCCCGGCCGGTGATAAACTGGACTTAGCTACTTTTAACTGGCACAAAACTTCAAAATACTAATTTTTACATTTGTAGCACTTTCAGTTTTTGAGTAGCAGTTATTTTGAAATCAAATAACCCTTATTTCCTCCCCACATTTGAGGTCCTGGAAACCAAATTTTTTAAAAATGTTGAAACACTTATACCATTATTTTTTTAATAAATACTAAATACTAATTTTGACATCCGTAGCACTCACAGCTTTTGAGTAGCAGTTACTTTAAAAACCAAAGAAACCTTTTTTCCACCCCACATTTGAGGTCATGAAAACCAAAATTTCAAAAAATGGTGAAACACATCTATCCTTATTTTTAGAGTAGAATATAAATACTAATTTTTACTTTTGTAGCATTTACAGTTGTTGAGTAGCAGTTACTTTAAAAACCAAATAACCCTATTTTCCACCCCACATTTGAAGTCCTGGAAACCAAATTTTCAAAAAATGGTGAAACACGTATATCATTATTTTTAGAGTAGAAACAAAATACTAATTTTTACTTTTGTAGCATTCACAGTTTTTGAGTAGCAGCACAGTAAATACCACAGATGTAAAAATTATTATTTAGTTTCTTTTCTAAAAATAAAGAGATACGTGTTTCACCATTTTTTACAAATTTGGTTTCCCGAACCTCCCGGGTTTCACAAAAAGATTTTTTTGAGTAGATACTAAGTATTAATTTTTACATCTGTGGCAACTACAGTTGTTGAGTAGCAGTTACTTTAAAAACCAAATAACCCTATTTTCCACCCCACATTTGAAGTCCCCGAAACCAAATTTTCAAAAAATTGTAAAACCCGTATATCATTATTTTTAGAGTAGAAACTAAATACTAATTTTTACTTTTGTAGCATTAACAGTTTTTGAGTAGAAGCTACTTTAAAAACCAAATAACCCAATTTTCCAACCCACATTTGAGGTCCGGGAAACCAAATTTGTAAAAAATGGTGAAACACGTATATCTTTATTTTTAGAAAAGAAACTAAATAATAATTTTTACATCTGTGGTATTTACTGTTTTTGAGTAGCAGTTACTATAAAAGACAATTAGCCCTATTTTCCACCCCACATTTGAAGTCCTGGAAACTAAATTTTCAAAAAATGCTAAAACACGTATTTCATTATTTTTGGAGTAGAAACTAAATACTAATTTTTACTCCTGTAGCATTAACAGTTTTTGAGTAGAAGCTACTTTAAAAACCAAATAACCCAATTTTGAGCGAGCGGGAACTATATATATATGTATGTGCGTATGTATGTGTATGTATGTATGTGTATGTGCATGTATGTGTGTCTGTGTGTGTGTTTATGTATGTTCTAGCGGAGATACCCGGCGTTGCCCGGGTTTTTTAGAGGTTTTTCTAATGTTTGTCTCTTTCTCTCCCGTTTCCTTTCCCACCTGCTTTCCCATTCCTGTTCGCTTTCCCGTTTTCGGTCGTTTTCCCGCTGCCGGTCGCTTTCCCGCTCCCGGTCGTTTTCCCGCTCCCGGTCGCTTTCCTGCTCCCGGTCGTTTTCCCGTTCCCTGTCCCGTTCCCGCTCACGTTTGCTCTCCCATTCCCGCTCACGCTTGCTTTTTCGTTCCCGCTCGCTGTCCGTTCCGGGTCGCTTTCCCGTTTCTATAATAGACAAACTAACCCACAAACATTCATATATATCTATATATATAAAAGAACATGTCCTGACTGACTGACTGACTGACTGACTGACTGACTGACTGACTGACTGACTGACTGACTGACTGACTGACTGACTGACTGATGACTGACTGATAATCAACGCCGAGCTCAAACGCCTCATCCTAGGAACGTGAAATTTGGAACTTATATTACTTTTATAGCGTAAACATCCGCTAAGAAAGGATTTTTGAAAGTTTTGCTCCTGAGGGGAAAAAACTGGAAAACAAATTTTTTTCTAAAACAATGTATATCTCGAAAACCAAAAATGAGGAGATTTTGAAATTTGGTATATAGATTTCTTTTGAAAAATAAAAAGATACGTGTTTCACCATTTTTTGAAAATTCGGTTTCCCGGACCTCAAATGTGGGTTGGAAAATTGGGTTATTTGGTTTCTAAAGTAGCTTCTACTCAAAAACTGTTAATGCTACAGGAGTAAAAATTAATATTTAGTTTCTACTCCAAAAATAATGAAATACGTGTTTTAGCATTTTTTGTAAATTTGGTTTCCAGGACTTCAAATGTGGGGTGGAAAATAGGGCTAATTGTCTTTTATAGTAACTGCTACTCAAAAACAGTAAATACCACAGATGTAAAAATTATTATTTAGTTTCTTTTCTAAAAATAAAGATATACGTGTTTCACCATTTTTTACAAATTTGGTTTCCCGGACCTCAAATGTGGGTTGGAAAATTGGGTTATTTGGTTTTTAAAGTAGCTTCTACTCAAAAACTGTTAATGCTACAAAAGTAAAAATTAGTATTTAGTTTCTACTCTAAAAATAATGATATACGGGTTTCACAATTTTTTGAAAATTTGGTTTCCAGGACTTCAAATGTGGGGTGGAAAATAGGGTTATTTGGTTTTTAAAATAACTGCTACTCAACAACTGTAATTGCCACAGATGTAAAAATTAATACTTAGTATCTACTCAAAAAAAAAGATATACGTGTTTCATCATTTTTTGGGTTATTTGGTTTTTAAAGTAGCTGCTACTCAAAAACTGTTAATGCTACAGAAATAAAAATTAGTATTTAGTTTCTACTCCAAAAATAATGAAATACGTGTTTTAGCATTTTTTGAAAAATTTGGTTTCCAGGACCTCAAATGTAAGGTGCAAAATAGAGTTATTTGATTTTAAAAATTACTGCTACTCAAAAACTGTAAGTGGTAATATATATCTATATATATATAAAAGAACATGTCCTGACTGACTGACTGACTGACTGATAATCAACGCCGAGCTCAAACGCCTCATCCTAGGAACGTGAAATTTGGAACTTATATTACTTTTATAGCGTAAACATCCGCTAAGAAAGGATTTTTAAAAATTTTGTTCCTGAGGAGAAAAAACTGGAAAACAAACTTTTTTCTAAAACAATGTATATCACGAAAACCAAAAATGAGGAAATTTTGAAATTTGGTATATCGATTCTTCTTGAAAAATAAAAAAATAAGTGTTTCACCATTTTTTGAAAATTCGGTTTCCCGGACCTCAAATGTGGGTTGGAAAATTGTGTTATTTGGTTTTTAAAGTACCTGCTACTCAAAAACTGTGAATGCTACAAGAGTAAAAATTAGTATTTCGTTTCTACTCCAAAAATAATGAAATACGTGTTTAAGCATTTTTTGAAAATTCGGTTTCCAGGACTTCAAATGTGGGGTGGAAAATAGGGTTATTTGTTTTTTAAAGTAAATGCTACTCAAAAACTGTAAATACCACAGATTTAAAAATTAGTATTTAGTTTCTATTCTAAAAATAAAGATATACGTGTTTTACCATTTTTTTTTAATTTGGTTTCCAGGACCTAACATGTGGGGTGGAATATAACGTTAATTGGTTTTTAATGTAACTGCTACTCGAAAACTGTAGATGCTACAGAAGTAAAAATTGGTATTTGGTTTCTACTCCAGAAATAACGATATACGTGTTTTACCATTTTTTGAAAATTTGGTATCCAGGACTTCAAATATAGGGTGGAAAATAGGGTTACTTGGATTTTAAAGTAACTGCTACTCAAAAACTGTAAATGCTACAAAAGTAAAATTAATATTTAGTTTCTACTTTAAAAATAATGATATACGTGTTTCACCATTTTTGGAAAATTTGGTTTCCAGGACCTCAAATGTGAAGTGGAAAAAGGGTTATTTGATTTTAAAATAACTGTTACTCAAAAACTGTAGGTGCTACAGATGATGTGAAAATAAGTATTTTGAGGTTTTGTGCCGGTTAAAAGTAGATGAGTTCAGTTTATCACCGGACGGACGGGCTAAGCCGTTATTTTAAGGTCTTCATACGGCCCTGCCCAAACCTTAAATCAAGGTGGGACGGGCCGAGATTTTTGACCAAGTATATAGACATTTTAGTGATTTTAGGGTGTTCAGACGGCCGGGCTAAACCTGAAGTCAAGGTGGGACGGGCCGAGATTTGTAACCAAGTATATAGACATTTTAGTGATCTTAGGGTGTTCAGACGGGCCGGGCTAAACCTGAAGTCAAGGTGGGACGGGCCGAAGTTTTTCATCAAGTATATAGAACTTCTAGGCCTGTAAAAACGGGCCGGGCCCATATTAGACGGGCCGTGCCGGGCCAGGAATTTCGGTTTTTGAAACGGGCTGGGCCAAGTTGTCGACGGGCCGAGCCGAGACCTAAAAAATTGATCCGTGCAGTACTCTACTATGTATGCACGGTTCAAATTCTCTAATTTCATGCGAGCGAAGCCGCTACGGGCACTGCTAGTATCTATATATATAAAAGAACATGTCCTGACTGACTGACTGACTGACTGACTGACTGACTGACTGACTGACTGACTGACTGACTGACTGACTGACTGACTGACAGATGACTGACTGATAATCAACGCCGAGCTCAAACGCCTCATCCTAGGAACGTGAAATTTTGAACTTATATTACTTTTATAGCGTAAACATCCGCTAAGAAAGGATTTTTGAAAATTTTGCTCCTGAGAGGAAAAAACTGGAAAACAAACTTTTTTCTAAAACAATGTATATCTCGAAAACCAAAAAGGAGGAGATTTTGAAATTTGGTATATAGATTCTTTTTGAAAAATAAAAAGATACGTGTTTCACCATTTTTTGAAAATTCGGTTTCCCGGACCTCAAATGTGGGTTGGAAAATTGGGTTATTTGGTTTTTAAAGTAGCTTCTACTCAAAAACTGTTAATGCTACAGGAGTAAAAATTAGTATTTAGTTTCTACTTCAAAAATAATGAAATACGTGTTTTAGCATTTTTTGAAAATTTGATTTCCAGGACTTCAAATGTTGGGTGGAAAATAGGGTTATTTGTTTTTTAAAGTAACTGCTACTCAAAAACTGTAAATACCACAGGTTTAAAAATTAGTATTTAGTTTCTATTCTAAAAATAAAGATATACGTGTTTCACCATTTTTTTTTATAAATTTGGTTTCCAGGACCTTAAATTTGGGCTGGACAATAGGATTACTTGGTTTTTAAAGTAACTGATACTCAAAAACTGTAAATGCTACAAAAGTAAAAATTAGTATTTAGTTTCTACTCTAAAAATAATGATATATGTGTTTCACTATTTTTTGAAAATTTGGTTTTCAGGACCTCAAATGTGGGGTGGAAAATTGGGTTACTTGGTGTTTAAAGTAACTGCTACTCAAAAACTGTAAATGCTACAAAAGTAAAAATTAGTATTTAGTTTCTACTCTAAAAATAAGGATATATGAAATTTTGGTTTTCATGATCTCAAATGTGGGGTGGAAAAAGGTTTCTTTGGTTTTTAAAGTAACTGCTACTCAAAAACTGTGAATGCTATAGATGTCAAAATTAGTATTTAGTATTTACTCAAAAAATAATGATATAAGTGTTTCAACATTTTTTAAAAATTTGGTTTCCAGGACCTCAAATGTGGGGTGGAAATAAGGGTTATTTGATTTCAAAATAACTGCCACTCAAAAACTGTAAGTGCTACAAATGTAAAAATTAGTATTTTGAAGTTTTGTGCCGGTTAAAAGTAGCTAAGTCCAGTTTATCACCGGTTGGGCCAAGCCGTTGTTTTAGAGTCTTCACACGGGCCAGGCCAAACCTTTTACAAAAGTAAAAATTAGTATTTAGTTTCTACTCTAAAAATAAGGATATATGAAATTTTGGTTTTCATGATCTCAAATGTGGGGTGGAAAAAGGTTTCTTTGGTTTTTAAAGTAACTGCTACTCAAAAACTGTGAATGCTATAGATGTCAAAATTAGTATTTAGTATTTACTCAAAAAATAATGATATAAGTGTTTCAACATTTTTTAAAAATTTGGTTTCCAGGACCTCAAATGTGGGGTGGAAATAAGGGTTATTTGATTTCAAAATAACTGCTACTCAAAAACTGTAAGTGCTACAAATGTAAAAATTAGTATTTTGAAGTTTTGTGCCGGTTAAAAGTAGCTAAGTCCAGTTTATCACCGGTTGGGCCAAGCCGTTGTTTTAGAGTCTTCACACGGGCCAGGCCAAACCTTAAATCAAAGTGGGACGGGCCGAGGTTTTTCACCAAGTATATAGATATTTTAGTGATTTTAGGGTCTTCAGTTGGGCCGGGCCAAACCTGAAGTCAAGGTGGGACGGGCCGAAGTTTTTCATCAAGTATATAGAACTTCTAGGCCTGTAAGAATGGGCCGGGCCTAATTCAAACGGGCTGTTCCGGGCCAGGAGTTTAGGTTTTTAAAACGGGCTGGGCTAAGTTGTCGACGGGCCGAGCCGAGACCTAAAAAATTGATCTCTACTATGGATGCACGGTTCAAACTCTCTAATTTCATGCGAGCGAAGCCGCTAAGGGCACTGCTAGTATATATATATAGTCTTAGCAAATCTATTTTACGTTTTATAGGCTAACAGAAGTTATGAAAGAATGGAAAAGAGAAAATGAGCGTGAACGGGAACGGGAACGGGAGAGCAACCGTGATCGGGAATGGGAGAGCAAGCATGGCCGGGAACGGGAGAGCAAGCGTAAGCGGGAACGGGAAAGCGACCGGGAACGGGAAAGCGACCGGGAACGGGAAAGCGACCGGGAACGGGAACGGGAAAGCGGCCGGGAACGGGTATGCGACCGGGAACGGGAAAGCGACCGGGAACGGGAAAGCGGCCGGGAACGGGAAAGCGACCGGGAACGGGAAAGCGACCGGGAACGCGGAAAGCGACCGGGAACGCGGAAAGCGACTGGAATCGGGAGAGCAAGCTTGGAAGGAAACGCGAGCAAGAGAGAAAATCGATAACAAAACTTCTGAGCGGGAAAGCGACCGGGAGCTGGAAAACGACCGAGAGCGGAAAAGCGACCGGGAACGCGACGAAAACGGGAAAGTGGAGAAGGAAACGGGAGCGAGAGAGACAAACATTAGAAAAACCTTTAAAAACCCCGGGCAACGCCGGGTACCTCCTCTAGTATATATATATATATATATATATATATATATATATATATATATATATATATATATATATATATATATATATATATATATATATATATATATATATATATATATATATATATATATATATATATATATATATATATATATATATATATATATAAGTTTTATTCTATTTCCTATTTAGTCATTTCATAAAAACAAAACTGATATAAATTCATCAATAGTTAACAAAAGATCTAATAAGTGTTTAGCAGCCACAATAGTTAGATTATAATTATTATCATTTAATTAGAATAATAAAGATATAACACTCTTCAAAATTGACTCCCGTCAGGATTGGATGGTCTGCCATATCATCATCGAGCTCTAGAGCCTCTGTAGAATTTGTGACATCACATGGACGAAATATAAAGTTGGTTTAGTCTGAACAACAGTATTGGTTACTGAAGAGTAGACAGTCCAAAGAAACGTGAAAATTAACAAAACCCCACTGGCTTTTATTACATATACCTACAAGCAATTTCAAGGGCTTTCATTTACTGCAGGTCGCATAATAGAGTTATTTATGCAAATAATGCCTCAGAAACAAGGTCGTTGGTCGCGTTACGGAGTTTGTCGCATAACAGAAACAGATTAGTATGGAAGAGTAGGTATATTTCAATCCGTGCAAAATTTTTAGGTCGTATAAGCACTAAAGTCGTATAGTGGGGGGTCGTATAAGCGAGGTCCTACTGTATTACTATGGACATGGTTGTAACAAAACTAAGAGCTTTGAAGATCTTTTTGGAAACTTTTTAAAAACTAGTCTTATGATAAGACTAGGGTTTGAACAGATCTGTATAACTTAGCGAGCACTCTAGTCTTATCATAAGACTAGTTTTTAAAAACTTTTTTATTTTTTTTTTATTTTAATTTTCATTTCTGTCGTTATGCAGTCCGTTGTAAATCATCTTGATTTTTTTATTCAGTAAAACCAAATAGAAGGAAGTTAAATTAAACTTTTTATTTACTCTTTTCCCTTCTTTTCCCTTCTTTTCTCTTTTTCTTTCTCTCTCAATTTCTTTCTGTATTTTTTCTTTCAGTAGCAATGTCATCACAAAAAACCTCTTTTTTACATAGTCCAGAAAAGTAGTACAGAAGAAACCATTTTCATTTTAGTCTCTGACCATTTCATGAACCAGCTTAAGGTGCGGTTTAGGGAGACGGACAATTTCCCAAAGTAAGCGCAATTGCTCAAATTATCCTTGTAGCCATGAAAAAATCTCGCTGTCCAAAATCATAGAAATAGTTGAGTTTTTCGGGTTTGGCTTGAACCGTTTTAGTTTGGAGGTTAACACATGGCAGAGACTCGTATAGTCACTCTCACAAAAACGTCTACCAATAAACATAAAAAACCATTCTCTTCAAAATATATAATATTTCGCCATCTGTAATAAATGATAACTTTTTTCTGTCTGATTGAAACGATTTTAGTGCTTAATACTACAGCTAAAAAGTTATTCTTAGCTTTAAAGTTTCTGATGACTTAACTCCGCAGCACAATGAAACAAGTGAATCAAAAAACAAAGTTTTTTAAAAACACACTTTTATGTAATCGATTGTGTAGGCCACATTCTGTTACATAAACATAGACTTATATTACATATCTAGACATTCAATGCATGCAAATTGCGCAATGCAAGTTAAGATGGCTTTTTGACTCGGGCCAAGGCTGGGTATAAAAAATATATCCTGATTCACTTGACCAATCCAATTTTTTGCTATTAAAATATTTTAAACAAATTTTTTGGGTAATTTTAAAGTTAAAAATTTTTTAAAGATTGCTGTGCTTGTGTTGATCACGTAGTACTAGGGCCATAAAACTTCGCTTCGATTTGTCCTCGCTACTTACTATAGGCACATGCGGGGCATTGCGGGTCTAGGTATATATAGTATAAGTCTATGTACATAAACAACGAGCATATTAGCATATCACAAATAAGTATATTAAATTTTGTCCAATCGATCCGAAAATTTGATAGAATGCATTGTTAATCAGTTTGGAGGTATGTTTAAATTATTAAGTCTCTAGCTCATCGGGAAGTTAGTTTAAAATCGATTGCAAATTTTGACTACAGGTCGACAGACAGAGAAGTCAAGTTAAGTAAGTGTGTAAAAAGAGGTGTTGGTGTTGGTGTTGGCATTGCTACAGAAAGAAAAAAAGAAAAAAAAGTGGGAGAAAAAAAAAGAAAATGGGTTAATAAAAAGTTTAATTTCAATCCATTTGTTTGGTTTTACTAAATGAAAGAAATTTAAAATGACTGGCTGCATAACGATAGTAATCAAAATATAAATAAAAAAAACTAAATTAAAAATTTCCAGACTATCTTCTTTAGAAAATTCCTGGATTCGCCACTATGGAAATTTTTACAAACTTTTATTTAGGCATAGATTACTAAAATCAAATTTCTAAATATGTTCATGTCTCCTTGTTTGTGTATTAAATAAAATGATAAATTTATTATTTTTAGTTAATTATCCAATACATTCATACACAAAAATGCATTCAATCAAATCAACTTAAATTCAGATTAAATAACTTCTATTTGAATAAACACTTGAGCGCCTATTGTTTACATGCTATGACCCCTTGCGTCCATGCTCAAATCAGCTGCATGCTCCATTGGCTCCATATGCTATAGTACTCTATGATTAAGTTACAATCTCTGTTTGTGTTTGTGTGTGTGTGTGTGTGTGTGTGTGTGTGTGTGTGTGTGTGTGTGTGTGTGTGTGTGTGTGTGTGTGTGTGTGTGTGTGTGTGTGTGTGTGTGTGTGTGTGTGTGTGTGTGTGTGTGTGTGTGTGTGTGTGTGTGTGTGTGTGTGTGTGGTGTGTGGCTTTCTCTGTAGTACAGAGTCTGTACGCAAATCTTGCAAGTAAAATTTAACCAGCTTTTTGACTAGCTAGAAAGCTGAAACGTTCAGCATAGGTTTATATTGGATGAAAATACAAGATTCAATAAAAAAAAAAAACTTAATTTGAACATTTTTTGTATTTCTAAATCGAGTGTATTTGAAATCAAAGTTTGTGTTGAAAAACTCGTTTTTTCCTATACTTGTTTCCTTTACTTGTTTAACTAGAAAATTTATAAAACCAGTAATCTATTTTTAAAAAATGACTGAAAACTTTGTCGGTAAAATGAGACTGTTAAATTTCAAGGATCGGCATGTTAGCTACGGTCCTGCTCCACTGATCTCTATAATATAATATATATAGAGATCAGTGTCCTACTCCTGTCTCCAAAAATAGCTAATTAAATTAGGGGAGGGGGTAGTCGAAAGTACTTTTTCGAAAACAATATCAGATAGTAAACTTTGTCTAAAAAAATAACCGATGATCAAAATTTCTAAAAGGTTTTTGGCGTTCTTTTCTAAATGTCACTCGTGGATACATATCCCCTTGCTACGCCTCTGATGTGCGTCGCCTGACCAGACTCGCATTAATTAATAATACTTTTTAAAATTTAATTTTTTTTTAATTTAATAAATTAATTAATTAAAGGCAGTTTTATAAAACCTTTCATTCAAGCTCAGATAATCAAGCATCGTCAATACCCAGCTCCACTTTTACAATTTTTGCGGCACACACCTTTTTTCGATTTTATGAAGACGTTTTTGGAGCTAGAAGCCTTCTTTGTAGTTGTTTTTGGCTAAAATTTAGATAAGTACTATTGTTTATTTTGGTTTAAATTTGAGCAGTTGCATTAGTTTTTCTATATGCAAACTTGTTCTGTCTTGTAAGTCTTGTTTCTTGTTCTGTACCGAGGACTGACTGAGCTGAGAAGAAATATCATAAAGTAGTGTAGGTCACTGAAGGTAGCTCCGTCATAGTTGTTTTAAAATTTGCCATTGAACATATATATATATATATAATTAGACCAGCATTTAGACATGGGACAGAGTCTTGTAACTCCTGTAGCTGCTAAAAAAGTAAACACGGGTGAGTCTTATATTCTATTGTCTATTAAAATGCTAAATTTTAATTTAAATTGGATTTTAAAGATTAATTTTTAAGTAATGATAATTAGTTTTTATCAATTGGTAATTATTTCATCATTTTTTTGTTAAAAATACTTTTAATAGTTTTTAATTTTTGCAGCATCTGAAAATCTTCCAGTTAAAAAAGAAATACTTTTTCTGGAAACCCCTTTGAACTGTCTGTCGGCAAACAAAAATACCACACATTTGGCTGTTGGCGGTAAAAGATGTGAGCTTTCAACTATTTTATTTTTAAATAATTATTTATTTAATCCTGGCTTTCAATCAAAATATTGAATAATTTTCAAAATTGCATGCCAATTAAATGCCTCTCTGAATTCCCATCAAGTTTTCAAAATATTCGACTGTCAGAAGCAACATTTTGAGGAGGTGGCAAACTTGAGAAGCAGCAAGTACGACAGCAATCATTATTTGACTGTTAATGATGTCAACTGGTGCAAATTCGATGGTAAGTCATTAGTTTTTAAAGGATTTTCCAAAAAGGGCAAGGTGAATAAGGTAGAGGCTGTCCTTGAGGCAGGATAGAGGCAGTTCTTGAGGCAGGGTCAGAAAAGCCCCAAGCTTAATTTTTTATATAAATTTTTATGACAGTTTTTCTAAAAATGTTAATATGGCTTGTAACAAATAAAGTTGCAATTTAATAAACAATATGGTTTCCACTGTATGGGGCCTCTCACATCTGTGAAATAGTTTCCCATATATTTTGGATTACTTGACAAATGATGAGTAAATGGCACATGCTATATATATATATATATATATATATATATATATATATATATATATATATATATATATATATATATATATATATATATATATATATATATATATATATATATATATATATATATATAGCATGCCAATTAAATGCCTCTCTGAATTCCCATCAAGTTTTCAAAATATTGACTGTCGGAAGCAACATTTTGAGGAGGTGGCAAACTTGAGAAGCAGCAACTACGACGACAATCATTATTTGACTGTTAATGATGTCAACTGGTGCAAATTAAAATTAATTAAATAATTTTCAAAATATATATATGTATATATATATATATGCTATTTATGTTGCCTCAAAATGTTTATTTCTATTCAGTTCGTGTAGCTGTATTATTTCAAATAGAAATGCATCATAGTCTTCCTATAATGTACCCTGGATATAACGCACTAACATTTTGGTCCTGTCACTATTGCCCATCTCTCCTATGTTATATTACCCCAAATATAATGTGTTTGATATCTACTATATATCATTGGCTAACTCTCTGTCTGTAATTTGATATGATTATTTGTAAGGAGATTGTTATTTTGTAGTTGATAATATAATTATTTTTTAGATTTAAACATTTGTGTGTTTTTCTTTTTTAGGCTTTGATGCTAGTAAAACATACATTTGGCTATAACATACTAAAATATTGGTCCCAATTACAATATTGTACAATATTATTGAGTAGAGAAGAGTTTAGGGAGTGATTAGAAGTGGGGGCTTAGAAAGAGAATAGAAACTAAAGGGTTGGTTTAAAAAGTGAGTAGAGAGGGTTTAGGGAATGAATACTTTTTGGATTTAATAAAAAATTTATTTCCTACTCTGAAGTTGTACAATGTTAATGTTTCACATCCCACAATAGAGAAGGTCCTCGTGTCGGCATCCAACCAGGGGTCGATTCTCATCTGGGATGTTCAAAACAGCGGACAGATAGTTAATGGTAGGCATTGTTTCTATGCTACTAATTTGCATATATATATATATATATATATATATATATATATATATATATATATATATTTTATTTCTGTCGTCAACTGTAATAAAATATGACAGTGAGAACATTTGGTTTCAAAAACGACCACATTTGCATATCTTCATTGTGAAAATTTCAAATAGTTTGTGTTCAGAGTTTGTATCAGTAATGTGTTTGTTATAATTCACTTAGTGCTTCACATGTGATTGAAATGACTTAGTGATGTTCTCATTATTTCATGTATTTTATTAAACTCTAAATAATGTCAATACATTAAATAATTTATACATAATTCATTATAATTTATTGTAATTTATGCAATTATTATATTCTCTCGAAAAAGAATATGGATTGACAGAAGTCCAGAGGACTGTTAACAGCATGGAGTTCCATCCCGATTCTTCTAACCTTCTACTTGTCGCATCTCAAGATGGCCTCTGTCAAACAATTGTTGGTTTATTACTTAAATTAGAAATAATTGTTGTTATTATTTGATAACTATTTAGTCACATAATACAGTATCGAACAGATTAATTAAAACAAAAAATTTTTTTGCATTTCTTGCTTTGGCAATATTTTTATTATTTCTAATGGCAGAACTGTCAGTTTTTTACTTCTTAACACAGTCTAGCGAGCGTTGTGCAGTGTGTAGCACGTGTTTTGTGATTGGTTGAGAGATTTAATAATGACAGATAAAAGAGTTTATAAAAAATTCATCTGGTTTCAATTAATCTGTTCGATACTGTATGTCTAATAGCAACATAATAATTTTATTGACTCTGATTAGCCTACAATAGAATATCGCTTACATCTTTATTTATGGATTTACGTTGATTTATTGACGTTTAAGTGATATTTAGTCATATAACATGTTTGATACTAATATGGTAATGATATTCGTTATAGATATGTAAAAATAAAATTTAGTTGAAATATTAAAGTTTGATTCGTTAAATGATTTGTATTTGATTTCAATTAAAATATTTATTTTCAAGGACCTAAGACTAAGGGAACCCGTACTGCGCTTCGCCCCAGTTGCTGGAAATCCGGCACGCGAGCACCAGTTCGATCCGCGACATCCAAACGTGTTTGCTGTTGTATTTGAAAACGGCTCGGGTCGAGTACGCCAGCTGTTGTTTTTTTTTATTTAGTTAATCAGCTGTTTGCCAGTCAGCTGTTTTCCAGTTGGCTGTTTGTTCTTATTTTTTATTTATTCAGCTGTTTATCTTTTTTTATTTAGTTCAATCAATCAGCGGTTCTTTAATTCATTCATTCATTATATCCATTTATGCACTCGTTCAAATTTTCTTTCCAACTTCTGTCCTCATTCCATCTCGAATTGATTACTGTAACCCACCCTACCATGGTTTGACATGTAACCTGCCCTACTGTGGTCTCCCTGTAACTCACCCTACTGTAGTCTCCCTGATAATACCCGTTAAAACCTTTTTCCACTCCCTAAGACCTTTATGATTTTGTTCCTCGTCTTGATGAATTCTCGATTCTGTCACATTTCTCCTTCTCTCATCCATCTGTATTTACTACTTCTGAGAGATACTGAGTGATTTTCAAGATGTACATAATGTAGAACAATGATTTGCAAATCAGCTTCACTTGTTGCGAGCCAGTTCCAAGCCTGGAAAATAGAGAAGGGAAAAAGAAAAAATGGATTAAATTCTGTATTTCCTACATACTGCTAGATATTAAATAATCTTTATTTATTAAGAGCCCTTTTAAACTAGGTCCAAGATCTTGTACTGTTAATAATTGTTTCTCTCTTTTAATTAGCTACTCTTTTTGCCAATGGCTGTTTTTTTTACTCTGGTGTCTTTCTATGGAATGGAGTGTTCTACCACTTTCTCTTACTACTTCCGACAGTTTGGGCCATTCATTGACCGAGCACTCTTGTGAATAACACTCAATCATTTAATTAATCATTTTATTTAATAAAAATTAAATGATCTACTTACTTTATTTATTTATTTCTATAATTTATGCATTAAACTGTCCATCATCTGCAACAACTCATTTCCAGCTGTGGGACTTGAGATATCCGAGGGATGTCTTGATGCAGTGGATCGCTCACTTTGGTTCCGCCACCTGCCTCGACTGGCATCCGACCGAAGACTGGCTCATCACCTGCGGGGGAAAGGACAACACTGCAGCGGTTGGTAACTCTTATCTGTTCTTGTTTGACAATGAATTGTTTTAGCAGTCAGCCTGAAAAAGCTTTGAGGTGCGCAACCTTTTTCATCATGTTCTCAAATATATTATATTTTTTTTCCATCTTTCTCACTCACTTGCTTCGACTCGGGGGGATAAAGGTCTGGGACATGACCGTGAGAGACAATTCTCAGTGGTTAACCCAAATGCTTCTTGCGAAGACCGTCGCCTCTGTCGTTAGGGTCAGGTGGAGGCCGGGGCACAAGTATCAGGTGAAATATCTTTAAAATTTCTTTTTTTTTTGTTTATTCAATATTTTCTTTAATTTATTTTTTTGGTTATTAACTTACTTTTCTTATTATTTCCTCTTGAAATTCAATTAAAAATTAAGCATTATAAAATTATATTAAGAATCATATTTGATATATTTTGACCTCATGGTTATAATTTCTCATATCTTATTCGGTGTCTTTCAACTTCTTACGAAACCCCCGTGTCTCATTGGTCGATTCATACAGACGGTAGTGGCGCCCAGGCACCTGATGACTCACACCTACATCAGCATCTGGGATGTCAGGAGGCCGTTTGTGCCCGAGGGTTACTTTATGGAGAATAAAGAAACTATCGGAGGTTGGTTTTTGACAGTTTGTGGCTGGTGGAGAGAATCTAGCAGTCTTATGTTGTTGTTGCTGTTAATATTATTAGTTATTATTAGTATTTTCGAAATTTTTGTTGAATCTTTCTGTTTCGATTGACGTAATTTTCGAAACGTATAATTTGTTTTTTTTAGATTTGAAATTAAATTTGATAAAACGATTTTGCAAATCTTTTAGAGTTTCAAATGAGCATTTTATTTTGTCCACATTCTCATCATCACTATCATCATTATCATCATCCCTTTCATCATTATCATCATCATTATCACCATCATCATTATAATCACCATTATCATCATCATCATTACTTCTGCCAACAGGCATGCTGTGGAAAGACGAGAGCATCTTGTACACGTGCAGCTTGGATGGGAGACTGTGTCGTTTACTGTATGAGGATTTTTACCACTTCAGGGAGGAGTTGAACCCGGCCGCCCTTTCCATCAGCATTTACGGCAATATCCTCTATTCCGCCCACGAAGAGATCGGCAACCAAAATTACAAGCGAAACGGTAAGGTTATTTGTTTTGTTTTGTTTTTTTTTTCAAATGTTCTGTGGCTCACCTTATGGTGTTTAATGGGTGGTACTTAATTGTTATTATCATGTACTACTTAGTGGTGTTTATCTGGAGGTACTTAATGGTGTTTATTGTGTGGTACATAATGGTACTTATTGGTTGTACTCAATGGTTGTTATCATTTGGTACTTTGTGGTATTTAATCGTGTTTTTCTGGTGGTACCTATTGGTATTAATTGTTAGTGTTTAAAGGTACTTAATGGTATTTATATAATGGTTCCTAATGATATTTATCTTGTGGTAATTAATGTTAAATATTGGGTGCTACTTGATGATATATATCTGATGGTGTTTAATGGTTATATATAGCAGATACTTAGTGGTATAAATCAGTTGGCACTTAATGCTTATATAAAGTGGGATACTTAGTGGTATATATCAGGTGGTGCTTAATGTTATACCTGGGGTCATGTCGAGGATATATATCAGATAGGTATATGTACTGAATGGGTATATACTGGGTGGTACATAAGGGTACATATAACATGGTAATCAGTGGTATATACTCGTGGACTAGTGGTTTAGCCCGTGCACATCGATATTGTCTATACGACTAATTACGTAAGCATGACAGAATCAGTGAGTGAGTGACATGGGCTACTATAATATAGATGATGCTTAATGGCATGTATCAGGTGATACCTAATAATATATATTGGGTGGTATTGAATGGTGTATAAGTTTACTTTTCTACTCTTATTTTGAAACATTCCTTGCTTTTCTTTTTAACTGTTTCCAGCTCAAAACGAACACTGGTATCAAGCACTCACCATGAAAAACATAACTTTCGAAATTTCCGGAGCGTCCGAGGTTCCAGTTCTTCCGCGAATAAATTGACTAATCATCTCATTCGTTTGATGAATATTTAATTTATTTTAATATTCATTATTAAACGAACAGTAATAACGGTTTGATATTTTATTAATATTATTAACTTATATTCATTGTTTATTATTAAATGATATGATTATTAACTTAATTTATTGTTTATTATTAACTTAATTTATTGTTTATTATTAAATGTTTATTATTAACTTAATTTATTGTTTATTATTAAATGTTTATGTAGCACCTGTCGATGGAGCCGTTCATCTACATGGCTGGGAATTACATGCTGGTCGGTAGTTCTGTGGTCGAACTGTGCCAGCACAATGCCATGGTGGCTCTGGATGCTGGCCAACATTTGGTGAGTGGTGATGATGACAATGACAATAACAGTCATGATGATGATGATGATGAGTACAATAATGGTGAAGATTAGAGTCCTGCACTCCGTTTTATAGGTGCAAAAATTCATGCCTTGCTCCAGCTGATTTGTACCTGGCCTGGCTCTTTTTTACAGGCCTGGCTTGGCCCCTGCTGACTTCGGCTCCGCCCATTTAGGTAACCCTAAAATGAACCCCAGGCCTGGCTTGCTCATGCAAGACTCTAGTGAGGATGTTGATGGTGATGTACCCACCTTGAACTTTCAGCCTTCACATCTAAATTATTTTTTATTTATTACCTGCATTTTACGATAATATCAACAACAGATCCACCACACCTGGTCCATGCTTGCCACCATGCACTGGAACAGTGTGCCCTCACATGTCAAGGAGGGTGGAGGAGCTGGTGATGCAGGTGTATCGGTGGGTGGGGTCATCATTGGAGGAGTGAAGTCTAAGGAGTCATCCAAGATGGATGTCAACACAGTTGGTCAGTTCATGATTATGGTTGCATGATTGTAGTGTTGTTGATGATGATGATGATGATGATGATGGTGGTGGTGGTGGTGGTGATGATGATGATAATGATGTTTGTGTTTGCTGTGTGTGTATATAATTTTATGTGTACATCTGTGTTTTTGTGTATATAATTTTCTGTGTACATGTGTGTGTAAGTATGTTTGTAGGTGTATGTGTGAGTTTGTGTGTAAGAGTATGTATAAGTGTTTGTGTGTGTGTCCAGGCTTTTTGCTGTTGTTGTAAGTTTCATTATAATCATTAAATAATGATGATGGTGGTGGTGTTGATAACTCTGGTAATCTTGAAATTTCAAAATGGAATCTACAAAACGTCTGTCCGATCGCTCCACCAGATCTGAACAACGAAAGTTCACAGGTCGAGCAAGATATCAACGTCTTCAACGAGAGCGACCAGTACAGGAAGTACTTGGACACTGCCAGTTTCGAGCTCCAGTGTGACGACAGCGAGTCACCGACCACGGAGCAGGCACCCGGAAGTATCCATCTAGAAGTAGAGGAGGTTGGATTTTGATTGGCAGATTGGTGACGTTAATGATTGATTGAAAGCTTTAAATATTTATTAAAATAATATAACATTGAACGATTTCTTTAAATATCTCTTAATTTTTTATATATTGAATAATTTTTTTAAGTATTGACTGATTACTCTAAATACTGACTGATTAATCCAAATACTGACTGATTACTCTAAATACTGACTGATTACACTAAATATTGACTGATTACTCTAAATACTGACTGATTACTCTAAATACTGACATGTTACATTAATGAATAAATATTGACATGTTACCTGGTTGATTGATGGTCACCTGAATTTGAGGACCGACTCCTTTCCAGGTACTGAAGTACGAAATCTTGAACTCCGTACCATACGTCAACACGATCGAGCCGTTCGACTACATTCCCGTCATCGTACAGATGGTCGAGTATTTCATAAATGAGGTCATCATTGTCGTTATTTAAATTTAATTAATTATTTAATTTTATTTATTTATTATAATATTTTAGTATTATTACATTATTATTATTATTTATTTTATTCAAATTTTTCATTTCAGTTATTCAAATTAATGAATTATTATATTTTATTTTTATTGTTGTTATTGTTCTATTATTATATAATTATATTTTTTGCTATTTTTAGAATGACGTTCAGTCTGCAGTTTCCATTATTCTGACACTGGGTGATAGCATTAGAAGTCGAATTGATCCTAAAATGATTGACCTGTGGGTGCTTTCTTATCTCGGTTGGTTTCTCTCGCTCTCTCTCTCCCCCTCTCTCTCTCTCTCTATGTTGTCCTCTCTCTCTCTCTCTATGTTGTCCTCTCTCTTTGTCTGTCTGTCTGTCTCTTTTTTGTCTGTCTGTCTCTTATTTTTCTCTGTCCTTTTCTATCTCTATGTCTGTTTTTACATGCTTTTATTTACCTCACGCTGTATGTTGTATGTTGTATTTTCAGGTTTTTAAATCGATTTTTCGACCACTTCGACACGTCCAATTGACTTGAAAATTTCAAAACACATGTATTCTCGATGACAATGCAATATTTTCATATCATAAAAATATTTATTTAAACTATAATTAACTAAAATACGCCAATGCAATCAATAAGCAGGGTAGATTCAGGCCTACATGGGCGGAGTCAACCTACATTAATAGCCATGAAATCTGCATGATAGACGTGTGGTTTATCTTTATAATTAGACAGACCCAAACAAATTTAGTAAACAAGAAGATTTGAACGAAGACTTCAAGAGTGTAGCATGGTTGAAAAATCATTTTTAATTTTTACAAGACCAAAAGTTATAAAATAATATTACGAAAAAAGATACTTTTTTCAAAAAACACGCTTTTATTTATGTGTGGAAAGTGCACTAAAAAGTATAATATAATTTTTTTTCCTTTCCTTCTATATGTCATTAAATAATCTTTGACTAAAAATAAAAGCGTGGGACGCCCATCATAATCCATGGATTATGATGGAAATGGATTAGGCTGAGCTCCCACACTTTTATTTTTAGTCAAAGATTATTTGATGACATATAGAAAGAAAGGAAAAAAATTATTTTATACTTTTTATTCCATTTTCCACACATAAATAAAAACATGTTTTTGAAAAAAGTATCTTTTTTCGTAATATTATTCTTTCTCCCTCCCTGTGCTTGTCTTCCCATTCCTTTCTTTTTCTCATCCTTATTTTTCTTTCCCCATAGCTTATTTACATTTTTGTATGCATTCCATGTTATGTTAATTATACCCTCTTAAAATAATATAGTTCAGTTTTCATTGACAAAAATTAATTATTATTAGCTTCAAATTCAAGATTAAAGGAAGGAATTACGGAATCTGTATTTATCACTGGATTTGAACCCATGACATAAGCACAGCAGAAAGTCAAGTACCATTCTCTTTTGTTCCATGTCAGTGACCATTTCGACTTGGAAGGCACTTTTCAAGGGGGCAGCAGGTTTTGAGAACGAAATAAGAGTTGGTTTGATTTTGCCCCCCGTCAGTCATCAACCTTTTTGAAGGAAAAGTCAATCGAGTTTCAGCCCCCCCCCCCCCCATTATTGACTTTTTCAGACCAACTGAGGGAGTTCAGATTGTACATGATAGCAACCGACGTGCAGAACATCTACCAGCCGACCACGCCTCAGGAATCCACCAAAATTAAAGTTGGCTGCAGCGGCTGCTTACGACCCCTGGAGAGAGCGTTGATCTGTGTCAAGTGTCAGTTAAAAAACAAGGAACGTCCTTTAACCATCTGTGCCATGTGGTAAGTAGTTTTGTATGGGATATTGCTAGGAGGGGGTTGCAGAGATCTTTCTAGTTTTGCTGGTGAGCGGTTTGTTCTGCAAAACCTAGGATTTGGATACAAATTGTGATTGTGGTGGTGATGATGATGATGATGATGATAGAGGTTGCTCTAACATAAGAATTGTCAATAAATGTCTTAATCTGCTTGTCTACTTGTAGCCACATGCCAGTCAAAGGTCTCTACATGTGGTGCCAGGGCTGTGCCCACGGTGGCCATATGGACCACATCTTGAAATGGTTCTCCAACCACACCGAGTGTCCAACCGGGTGTGGACACTTCTGTGAATTTTCATAGGGTTAAATCTTCACTGGTTCCCCTCTCCCCTAAGGATCTGACGATGCCGAAAAGCCTTATTGCGCCTCCTTCGCAGGAAAGGAGCAATTCCCCCCCTGTTTCTGCTTTCTACTGTGATTTTACAATTTGTTTAATTTAATAACGACCCATTTTGATATTTTATTTCTTACAAACGAATGTAAAAAAAACACGTTCATTTTTGTAACAGCACCTTTTGTTCATTTCTTTAAAACACGTGGCATTGTTCGATTTACTAATCACGCATTTAATACTGTTTCTTTCATATATACATATTAAATTATTTCACATGTGTTATGTGTATGTATAAACGAGTTAAAGCGCAGTTCCAATTTGTAATGAATTCACTGCAGTATTATTGCCATTTATTGCAAGTTTTTTTTATTGTTAAGATTATGTAACTGTCAATAAAATTTATTCTGAAAAACTCGTTTTGGTATAGTGGAGGAGGGGGTTAATGGTTAGCAAAGGGGGGAAATTACAAATTACCCTAAATACACCTGACTTAGTTTTTAATTTCGAACTTCCGGGGCACTAAAATGAAAGTAAAGAACATTTAGAAAAGTGATTTCATGGTTGGGATATCATTTCTTTCATGCTTTTATAAATCAGTTTCCAAGTTCAAATGTAATAGCTATTTAAAAATATTATTAGTAGGTTTGTCCTGTTAAGACGACTCGAATTTACACGAAGTTTTTTTTAGCTTTCTTCTCTAAATCTGCCTCTCTTTGTCCTTTTGAAATATCGAGCATTCTAGAACGTTCTATAGACTGAGCGAACAATTAGAAAATGAGTGTGACTCATTTGTGGAATTTTGCAAAAAGTGGCTGGCTAATCAACTTTTTCGATCGGCTAGCCGTGACTTTTGGCAGCTGGCTGGCTAACGAATATTTGCAGTGGCTAGCCATGGCTAAGCAAATATAATTATGGAATTTTTGTGATTTCTTGTTCTAGTTTGCTATATTGGACGTATAGTATGGCTGTCATAAGAGGTGCGTGAAGTTAGCCATGGAAAATTTTCCTATAGTAAAAGGCCTAGCGGCCTAGCTGAAGCGTTTTTAATTTCTAACGCCTTAAACCAATCATCTAGTAAAAATGAAACTTACATATTCTGAAACCTTATGATATATCCTATTTATAAAAAAAATTAAAAAAGTGTATGTAGAAATTAATTTTTAATCCATTTTTGAAGCATGTTTATGTTTATACCAAACTAATCATAGATATATATCTATGAGACTAATACTATACTAAATACTAAAGTCCCTACGCGATAGCTTCAAAAATGATATATATCTATCATAGATATATATCTATGATTAGTTTGGTATATTTAGCTTTTGGTTCAGAAATTTTAATAGACAAGCCAAAATGTACATTAAACTATAGTATTTGTTATAACTAAGAGCTGGAAAGAGATACCAGACACAGATCGGTCCCTAAAAAAAGTTATTAGCAAAAGAAGTTGCTCAAAACTCGCGAATCTGTTTATTAACGCCAACCAATCAAAAACCAGCTTTTTCTATTTCTGCGTAAAAGTGACGCTTAATTTACAAATTATCTCCACGAAATGTAAACTTCATACGCTCAAATGTTCATAAAACAGTTTAGTTTATTTCTATATTTTTTTACAAAACTTTTATTTTCCGTTTGCTTATGGAGCTGCCCCAAGAACGTTGTTGATTATCAAATGCTTAAAGGCTTAAACTAGTTTAACTATTAACTCCTCTGTATAAACGGTTATGTACACTCAACTAGTCTACGTTTTAGAAATTCTCTAGTATTTAAAAAACAATGCAACCTGAAAACACAACCTTATTTGAAAATAGCTGAAGGAGGTGCCGGTTATGGGAATCGTACCACTTTTTAAAGGAAGACCATGCTCAAACATCTTAAAGACAAGAAATTTATCAAACATTGGTTTTTAGAACAACATAAATTTTAATTCTAAAAACAAAGTATAAGTTTCAACTTATTAAATAATTATAATAATAACTGTTATGTTATCTAGCTTTAAAAATTATTATATTGAGCACAATTCAGTCGAGCAGAAGAGTCAGATCTTCATCAACGACTTTACTTCTTTTGTCCACAACACACATATCAAGAGTACTGTAGACAGAAGGTTCGGGGTTGCCAGACTGAGAATGGTTTGCCAGCTGCTGTTACATTGGCTGTGACACTTCAGTGCTTCCGAAGAGACATTCTAAAATTTCTAAACACAAACACTGACTAACACCACTTTAAACATTGTCAAATTTTAATTCAATTCAGAGACACTGTTAGCAACTTTTGTCGTGCTGGCTGAAGTAAACTGGGAAGTGTAGATTATGAGGATTTTGTAGATAATGCAGATTCTCTGGGTTAAATTTAAAAATCTTCGCCCCCTCAACATTTTGCTGAATCCACGCCTTTGTTTGTCGTTGCTGGGCCCAGTGCATGGAATGAATTACCTGCGTCCATCCGGAGCGCAGTTTCGACAGAGGACTTCAAGAACATACCTTTTTAAACTGTCGTAGGTTGATGGCTTGCCTTAGTGCGAGACTTATGTTTTGTTTTAGACATAATAAAATAATAAACAAGTGAACCGTAAAAAACTTTGTTTTTTTAATCCTTTATATTTGTTTTTTTTTTTTTTTGAGAGCGAGTACCTATATCAAAATTAGTTATTGGTCCTAACGAGTCTCTAGACAAAGTTTCAGATCGGTTGGATGACGGGAAACAGGGACGTAAATTGGGGGGGAGCAGGGGGGGGCATTTGCCCCCCCCTGATTTTCAAAATTTGAATTTTGTTTACCTAGAGTTTACTATATATTTATTTAATTTTAACTTTACTCAACCTAGTGATGATGCAATACGTATTGGAATCCTTCTGGCGTGTATAGACAATTCGCCCCCCCTTGATGTCCAAAATTAAAAATTTTTTTACTTAGAGTTTACTATATATTATGTTAATTTTAACTTTACTTAATCTCGTGATGATTCAATGCGTATTGGAATTCTTTTTGCGGTTGTAGACAATTTTATATCTTAGCTCGATGCTAGATTTAACAATAACTGCTGAGTAATAAATTGTGTATCAGTGTTGGTCCAAAGATTAGCTGTTTTTTGTGCCAAAATACGTAATCAGCGAACTCGTGGAATTTTACCCTATTAGTGGTATTGATACAACGTTAACTCCCTCACAGCTGTCTACATCAAAGTTATTATTTATTACACAAAAATAAAACAAAATTATACCCACCCCATTTTGGACATCTTTTTTACAAACTTTTATTTAGGTTACAATCTCTGTTTGTGTGTGTGTGAGGCTTTCTCTGTACGCAAATCTTGCAAGTAAAATTTAGCCAGCTTTTTGACTAGCTAGGAAGTTGAAACTTTCAGCATAGCTTTATATTTGATGAAAATACATGATTCAATTTAAAAAAAAACTTTGAACATCTTTTGCATTTCTAAATTGAATGTATTTGAAATCAAAGTTTGTGTTGAAAAACTCGTTTTTCCTTTACTTGTTTTACTGCAATATGATTAAATCATTCATCCCCCTTATTCCCAGTGGCGCGTGGCGAATCCAGAATTTTCTGGTGGGGGATTCACTTCAGAAATTTTTTTATATTCTCTTCCAAAAAGATGATAACCGGTAAGGAGTAGTCGTAAGTATTTTTCAAAAAAAATTTCAAAGACTTCAAATTTCTCCTCCCAAAAAAGCTGCGGTCGTTTTCCAAAAACAAGGTATTATACCCAAAAAATTTCAATTGATACTCTGATGGGGGATGCATTTCCCCATCCCTCTCTGCTTGTACCTACGTATTTATATAAATGTTAAAGGTAATGTGTGTGTGAGAGCATTCGTTTATCACATCCAAGCCGCAGGAGCAATTTTAACAACATTTGGCATGCAGGTAACTTCAAACTTCAGTGATGAGAAAATTTTGATAAATTAAAAAAAAAATCTGTTATTTCTTTGACGTTTCATTGGCAAAAACGAGAAAAAACTAAGCACAAAAAACCCCGACAACACCGGGTAACCCTGTCAGTAAGCTATATAATGGCGGGAAAATTTTGCCCCCCCCCCTGGAAAATGCTGAATTTACGTCCCTGACGGGAAATACGTATTTTCAAGTCAGACAGACAGATGTGTTATTATACTATGTGTTAATATAAAGGATATTAGTTTGATTAGGCAAAATTCAAAACTTACACCGCACAACGTGAGGCTCGAACTACGACCCTGAGATTGAGAGTATCACGTTCTACAGACTGAGCTAGCCGGGCAGAAAACTGATTCAACAATTAACAATTTAAAACAAGAAAACCGTAAAAACTTTGATTTCCACAAACTATTTTGTCTTTTCGAAGGGGTGTCAAAATATTTTGGAAAAAAGTACCAACGACCTAAAAAAATACCTACGATTAATCCTCTTTACCCCGGTTTATCAGCTGTTCTTGGAGGAAAAGTTTACAGATAGGAATTTGTCCCCGGCGGGTGATTAAAACTGTTTTTATTTCTCTTCACATATTTAATTTCTTCTCTGTAAAGGTGGCATGAACGGAAATACATCATTACAGGGTTTTGGAAACCAGGGGAAGCGCCGCGCGTTAGCAGATAGGTAGTATGCATTGTATAGTTTCAGTTTATTAATTGTTATGTAAAAACATTAAAATATTTACACACTGTATTTTGCCATTTCATCATCGATGCAGGGCGGTCGAAAAGGGGGGCTTGCGGGGATTTCGCCCGGCCCCCCGTTGGTCTGAGGGGCCACCACCAAACCTGACACCATACTAGTTAGCACTCTCTTAACGCCTAAATAACTTTTTTTATTATGTACTAGCGGGGCACCCGGCGTTGCCCGGGTTTTTAGAGGTTTACCTAATGCGTTTCTTTTTCGCTCCCGTTTCCTTCCCGCTTGCGCTCCCGGGCGTTATCCGTTCCCTTTCGCTTTCCCGCTCATTTTTTCGCTCTCAGTTCCCCCCCTAGATCCGATTCTACATACATACTTACCTACATACATAGATACATACACACATACATACATAGATACATACACACTCCCGCTCGTTATCCGTTCCCTGTCGCTTTCCCGCTCATTCTTTCGCTCTCAGTTGACCCCCCCCCCCTAGATCCGATTCTACATACATACCTACATAGCAGTGATATTCAAGTTAACTGTAACACTAACTGAAATCGGAAAATAATAGAAAAATAATGGACAGTTAAGTGTAATAGTAATAGTAACTGAAATACGGCGAATAACTCTAACTGTAATAGTAACTGAATAATAAATTCAGTTAAATAATACAAAAATAATTAATAACTGAAAAATATTTTTAATGTAATTTTTTTCTAAATAAATTAAATATTAGATTTATTTTTTTTATATAAAGATAAAAATTGAGTTCTTTGGTGTTACCTAAAGGCGGGTGCACACGAACAACAAATTTGAGCTATTTAGTTGCAGAACTAAATTTCTTGAGCAACCTTTGCACGCACACTCTTAGAGTAACAGTTGGTATTTTTCGTTGAAATTCTCTGATAAATTAATTTATTACATTAAATCAAATTCCGTCACAATTTTTTCTCGCAAGTTTTGTATTTTATTCGATAATCAAGTCAAAAAACTTTGTGCAAATTACTAAAAATTTTTATTAAAATTTATCAAATTCATAACAGAATCGCTGGTTCATTCTATTTTTTACATTTTTCTTATAAAAATAACTATTTTACTAATTACAGAAAGACGTGTGACTAAAAGTTGTCTAAAGTTTTCAAACGAATTTGAAAACTAAACTAGTTGGGCAACTGAGTTGACAACTTAAAAAGTTGCTCAACTCATGACGCTCACACGAGCAATTTGGCTGCGCAACTCGAGTTGCACAACTTAGTTGTTCAATTTTGCTGTTCGTGTGCGCCCGCCTTAACAAAGAGTATATGGTGTTGTTTAGTTATTCGCGGCCTTTTGTTATTATTGATAGTTGATAGTGCTGTTGCAATCGTTCTGTGAAAAATGTTCAAGAACAATAGTGGCAGAAAACAAGAAAGTAGTGAATGGAAATATTTTTATTATGAGCAATCAGTTGACAATCTTCTGATGAATTGTGCCAACCTCCTTTAAAAAGATTTAAGAGGCTTGCCAAAGAAATTGAAGCTCCCAGTTCTCCGAGCAAGCAATCTAGGCACGGAAGTTCTTAATGCTTATCTTGGGGCTTCAAAAACATTAGCTGCTAATCAAACTGGATTAAGTTTCTGCACAGCCTCAGAGACAGTATATCCTCTAATAGCGGCCTTCACTAAAGACCTTATCTGCACCTGCTTCAGAAGCATATGTGGAGCGCATCTTCTCGGTTTGCAGTGACATGACTGCAGGAAAAAGAAACAGGCTCTCCAAGAATCTAGAAACTTGTGTTTTTTTTTAAATGAACTCGAAGTTTTACCATTTTGTAAATAAATAAATAAAAAAATTTTTTTGGCTGTGTATAGAATCTACAGTTAACTGTAACTTTAACTTAAAAATAAATAAGTGTAATAGTAACTGAAAAATGCTTGTGGAAAAATAACTTTAACTGAAACTGAAAAATGTTGTAACTTTAACGTAACTGTAACTGAAAAGTTGTAACTGAAATATCACTGCTACATAGATACATACACACACATACTTTGAATGAGCAATTAGTGCCGAAATATTGTAAAAAACACATACTTACATACATACACGCACACACATACATGCATGCATACATACTTACATACGTACATACATACACACACATACATACGCACATACACATACATACTTTGAATGAGCATTTAGTGCCGAAATATTGTAAAAAACACATACATACATACATACATAAACACACACAGACACACACACATACATATATATACATATAGTTCCCGCTCGCTCATTTTGTGACGGATATCAAAATTTTTTTCTCTATATTTGATTCCCCTTGACTCTCAAGGTTGTGTGAAAATTTCATTATACGATCGGATGAATGGTGTAGCAATGCATAAGTAACATACCTATATATATACATACATATATACAAACATTCATTTTTATATATATAGATTAGTCATTAATAAAACTTTTCAACACCGACAATCAACTAGCCAACACAGATTGTTGGAGACTTTCAATCAGATTACTCTTATCACAGTAAATGAATTGAGTTATAAAATTTGATCCTTGAAACACTTTTAAAATAATTATGTAGATTTTAAACTTTATTAATTACCTATCAAAACAAAAGATGTGCTTCCACAGCATATATGCAATGACTAAAAACTAAGAACATGAAAGGCAATTTTAAACTATAATTACAAGATTAACAAAATCAGAGAAAGCATTAAATTTTATGTTTCCTATCTGCAAGGTTCTTCCTGTTGTGATGCACTCTTGTAGCTTTGTTTTTCTCTTTGTAATTTCGGTTTCTCAAGACATCTTCACTTTGACCCTGCCCTTTAGGAGCTCCCTTCAAATCCCTGAATTTTGAAGTGTTGCTGGCATCTTGGCCACTTCCCTCACCACTATGAGGTACATTAGGTGGATGACCCTGAGTAGAACTTTTCCTCCAATTTCCAGGTCTTGCAGCAAATTTTGCAGCTCTGAACTGGGCAGCACGCTCCCTTAAGACAGCAGGATCTTCAAGAAAACTTGTTGGATTCTTCTTTAGCCCACCATCTCGAGTTTCCTCATCATCATCATCCTCTTCTTCTCTTTCTACAACCCCAATACGTTCATTTAATGGCTTTTGGACAAAGGCTCTCTTGACAACTAACTCATCAGAAGAATCAGCATCAACTTCCCCCGGTTCATAAGCGTCGTAGGTGTCATCGTATTCATCATCATAATTATCGTTTTCATCATCCGTTGCCCATTCAACATACATCTTCACTTTTTCTTTAAGAGAATGGTCAGTGATTTGCTTATTTACATTAACTATCTTTTTACCAATATGAATTTTAGTTGTATCCACATCGTGCGAGAAAACATCAAACTCATCACCATCATATATGTTTCTTCGTTGGGCCAGCATTGGAAATTCAATAGGTTCGTCATTTTCTACTTCAGAAACTATTTTTGGTTCTGGTAAATTGTCTGACTCGAGTTTGAGGTTTCTGTCCAAGCCAGCAAGAGGAGCAGGCAGCTTGTCTTCAAGAATTGCATTTATAACTGCTTCAGTTTCACCACCAAATGACTGGAGACACCGTTTTATAAAACCTGACCCAAGATCAGGAAGGAGTTCTTGAATTGATGAAATCTTAAGCAGCACATCTTCATTATTTAAAGAATTAAAATCACCAACCCCTCCAACCGCACCTAACAAGCTTTCGTCATTTAGCTGACTCGATGTGTATGATCCGTCTGTCACTAAAGGAGGTTTTTGAGTAGAAGTTGTGTTTATCGGTGGAGGAGCATAAAGCATTTTAGCATCATTTATAGCATCTTTGATGTAACTAAGTCTCATTTCATCAACTTTATAACCAGACTGCTCTATGAGGTCCTGGTCGTCATGAATAGAAAAGAAATTAAAGTAGTCAGCAATAAATTGTTTTTCATTGAGGAGAGATAACAAAAGAGACAAATAATTTTCAACAATATCTTCAACAGAAAGTGGATTTTTTCCTAGTCCAGCATCAAACAAGCAATTCAACGTCGATTGAAATGCTATGTGTCTGAATACTTGAATCATGAGATGTCTAGTTTGGCAAAACATGACCTTCAGTTTTTCTGTCAAATCTTTTCTCTTGATCATAGATTCGCTGACACTTGATGTGAAACTTTCGTAAAATGAGGCAAAATAAGGCAGTAGGGTCTCATAGTTAAAATGTTTTCCTGCAGGTGGGTAAATGTCGAGGAAACATTTCAAAGAGTTGGCGGTGTCAAAAATAAACAGAATCAAGTCTTGAAATTCATCCAGTGGAATCTCATTAAGACCTTTCTGTTTTGAAGCTGCTATCGTTTTCAAACCATCTGATTGGTTCGATAAGCAAAATTTAATGCATACAGAATCAAGTATTGCAGGGAGAGTTTTGGCAAGATCTCCGATGTCATCATAGTATTTGGGCTGCTGAGTGAAAATATTATTTATCATTTTTTCTACTAAGCTTTTGTTCCATGGCCCATAAATAGTACAGAAATCTAACATTCTTGGAATGTCAAAAATGAATCTTCTATAAAGAAATTCACCAAACTCATGGCCAGGAATGGTGCAGTTTTTGTCTTCTTTGTGTGTAGACATTCTTAAACAGACAAGAAAATAGAACCTCAATAGTGATTTGAGATGCATAAGAATTCGGTCGTCAGTCTCTTCTGACAATTCATGCGGTCGAGGTGCATGTCGAAGAAAGGTTGTGATGGAGTTGTGGAGAGAGTCATCAAAAAGTACCTGACACCAAAACCTGAATAAAACAAACCAAGATATTTAGTAACCCTTCTTGAAACTTTAATGTAGAAACAATTAATGACAATCTACTAGAATTTAACAGTTTAAGGTGAATGAAGTTAGCAACGAAGCAGGAAACGATGTCTATTTTCACTCCAAATCGCCACAAATTAATTGAATAAAAAATTAACTAAAATTGTCCGCCCCTTCAAACAAATGTTTTCTTGTAGAGAAATATCAGCTTGATTAAACAGTGCAAAAATTATTTTGAAATATTTATTGACACTTTATGAAAAATGCCTTCCACGACTTGACCTTACAAATATGTTACCGACACAGCCAATCAGAAACAAATTAATCCAAAAATAAAATAAAATTATCTGCCCCTTCAAACAAATGTATTCTTATAGTAAATTTAACGTAGAATTCAAATATCTAATTACATTTTACACTTTCCTAGTGACAAAAAATAATAAACGTCATTTACAGAAATGCTTCCGCTTTCAATCGATCCGAATCGCCTCAAATTAAACAAAAAATAAACTAAAATTGTCCACCCCTTCAAACAACTGTTTTCTTGTAGAGAAATATAAGCTTGATTGAACAGTGCAAAAATTATTTTAAAATATTTATTGACAATTTGTGAAAAATGCCTTCCACGACTTGACCTTACAAATATGTTACCGACACAGCCAATCAGAAACAATTTAATCACAAAAAAATAAAATTATCCGCCCCTTCAAACAAATGTATTCTTATAGCAAATTTAACGTAGAATTCAAATATCTAATTACATTTTACACTTTCCTAGTGACAAATAATAATTGCCGAAAATCGTTGCCCGAAGCGTTGCTAACTTCCTGGAGCTAACAGTTTATAACTCAAAACTCAAAAGCCAATGCTGATTTAAAATTTAAACAAGTAAATTAAAAACGAATTTTTAAAACCAATGCTCTTATATGTAATTAAAACACAAATTTTGCAATCAATTTTTTCTTATATTACTCTTTTATTTTATATTAAAGTCGAAATATCTTAATTATATCGAAATATCGATTTTAATTAAAATTAACTAAATTAATTGACTTATTGTAAAACTAATAATTGAATATTGCATTGTCTTCTATTTTGAGCATGTATGCAAAATTTGAAAAAAATCTATCATCAGGAAGTGACTCAAAAATTGATTGCAAGATTTGAAACAGACAGACAGAGAAACAAACAGACAGACAGAGAAACAGAGACGACGAGTTAATAAAAACATTGGTAATAAAAAAAACTTGACATACTGTTGGAGTGTAAAGGACAAAATTTCTCGAAGGTCTGTTTCGATTATAGACGCCCTCTCTAACCATTCGTCCACTGCGGCCTGATCATATCTTTTAGGTGCCGATTGGTAAGACAAATAATTTACGTTTTCCATTTTGTTTTTTTTTAGTTCTTTCAAGTCGAAAATACAAGATGTTCGGCATGACTCGTTGCTTGTTCTAGAAAATGACCCCGATTTTCTATTTTCGTCTTGAACATTTAAAAATTTTTCCATTTTTAAAAGAAAATGCGGCAGCTGGAAAAAGTTTCACAAGAGAAAACCGCACACATGCGACAAAATTTCCAAAATGTAAAAGGGGACCTATGTAGTAAACATGAATACAAGCGCGTCACTTTATTAGATATATATCTATGGTTTATATCTACAACATAGTAACTGCCAAAAACAGAAAACCAGTTTTTAATATAAAAATTTTATTTATAATTACACAAACTTTTAAAATATTTAATTAATAAATTGGTCTTGATTTTGATACAACTAAATAACTACATGCACATAATTTGTTGTAGGTGGAATTTTTCTTATCAGTCTGAATGAGCTTATCGGTTTAGACGGGAGACAGAATCCTGTGTGAGAACCACTACAACAGGGGTCTCAAACATGCGGGATAATAATTTGCGGCCCGCCACTTGATATCAAATTTCAATGGTGCGGCCCGCCGTGGCGATAACAAATAGAATAAAAATTAAATTTTTTCCCTCCGGATCAAATCTTGTCCCTTCGGGAAAAGTGCAGGACGTCATTTCAGCAAAACCTTAGGGGGAAAGATGTTTTAGGAGTCCACTCAGGTACGTAGCTAGGGTCTTTTGCGCCCAGAGACAAAACACAAAATCTGCGCCCCCTGCATAACATCTTTTGATTTTTGTTCCCAAAAAATCTGATGACCGGGGGGGGTTGGTGTAGCCACTTTTCAAAAAAAAAATCAAAAACCACCTCGTTTTATTTTTCCTCCCAAAAATTCTTATTACGAAAATAATCTGATTACCAGCCACCGAAAAAAACGGAAGTTTTGAATCTAGAAATAAAATGAGTCTAACTAATTATACCAAATGTAAAATTTAGTGTTTAAATGTTAAAACAACGGATAACGTCTTTGACGCATGTTAGAAAAATGTCGATAACATTTTTGAGGTCAACTCGCTGAACCTCTTCTTGTAAAATAGCCAATTCGAGCAAATCGCTCAAACGTTTTAACTCTTTTCATGCAGCTTAACGTTCGTTCGTTTTCTACCGAAATGACTGGCAAAGTCAAAACAGGGACAAAACAAAATCTGCGCCCCCTGCATAACATCTTTTGTTTTTTGCTCCCAAAATACCTGATGACCGAGGGGGTAGTTGTAGCCACTTTTCAAAAATAATTTCGAAACCGTTGTTTTATTTTTCCTCCCAAAAAATTCTTATTACGAAAATAACCTGATTACCATCCACCGAAAAAAAAATTTCAATAACCTTTTCGACGTCAACTTGCTGAACCATATCTTGTAGAATAGCCAGTACGAGCAAATCGCTCAAACGTTCATCACCACGTTCGTTTTCTACCAAAGTGACAGACAAAGTCAAAACAAGATTTGCAAGGCGAATCATATTGCAAAATGCATTTGGCATTTTTGCTAAGTCTTCCAAATTAAGAATAGGATTCTGCAGTGAAGAAACGTTCGATTTTGCAGTGCCAGCTTCAACTTCAACCACAAGAGCGTCGATATCCAAAGTTGGATAAAGCTACTTAAGTGCGCTTATTCGGTCTGCAGAGAAGAAATCAATAGATTGCGAATTGAAGGAATTCAGGCATGCAAGAAGATCACTATTTCCTGTAAATCGTGCGTTCAACTTAGACAAAATGCGATCGATGCATGCATACAAAATCTGTGACCTCTCTCGTTCCACTTTGGACTGTTCATTACTTTTTTAACACCTCTCCATCTCGACGTGGACGATTTAGCTTTCTAGTTTCTTTAGCATCTCATTTCTCTTTTATTTTCTATGGAAAGCCTTCTCAGTCAGGCTATGAATAACGCTAACCATCTAACATACGACCGCATCCTATAATTACAAAAGTTTCTGCTTTTTTCTTCTCAAATCTCACTAAAAACACCCAAAAAGAAAAAACATCCAACCGGCGCCCATATATAATAACCATTGTCTTACAGAAAAGTCAGGGAGCCCCGTACCCTTTAAATCATGTCCCTGAGTTTTGAAAATAATGGTTTGAAAGATGCCCATATATTATCCATGGGCCCACTTGAAATTTAGGAGCCTACATAAAAATCAGGAAGGGCTACTTAACAGTCAGAGAAGGGCCAGTAAAAAGTCAGGGAAAGGCCAGTTAAAAGTCAAAATGGAACCACTTTGGTGCCGAGGCCCACTTAAATACGTGGGGCCTACTAAAGAGCGGGAGTCCCAATTAAGTGTGGTCGCTCACGTGTAAACGAGGGTGGGAGCCACTTTAGTGCGGGGAACCCATTTTAGTGCCGGGAAAACCACTGAAAAGTCCGGGAAAGGACACTTAAAGGTCAGGTGGAGCCCACTTAGTTGCCGGGGGCCCACTTAAGTGCGGGGGCCCACCTAAGATTGGAACCCACTTAAGTGCGGGGGCCCATTTAAGATTGGTGCTCACTTAAGTGCGGGGGGCCACCTAAAATGGGGGTCCACATTAATGCAGAGCCTCACGTAAGAGCGGGACCCACTTAAGTGCGTTGGGCCCAGTTTAGTGCCGGGGCTCCATTAAGTGCGTGGGGCCCACTTCAGTGCCGGGGCCCCATTAAGTGCGGGAGACCTATTTTAGTGCCGGGGGCCCCCGTTAGTGCGTGTAGCCCACTTTAATGGCGAGGGCCCACTGAAAATTCCGGAAAGAGCAACTTAAAAATCAGGAGAAACTAATTTAGGTGCCGGTGGCCCACTTAAGTGTGGGGGGTCACTTAAGGGTGGGGACACTTAAGTGCGTGGGGCCCACTTTAGTGACTAGGGCCCACTTTAGTGACTGGGGCCCACTTTAGTGACTGTGGCCCACTCAACTGCGTGAGGCCCACTTTAGTGCCAGGGGCCCACTGAAATGTCAGGGGGCGATCGCCCCCTGCTCCCCCTAATTGACGTCCCTGTTTATAAATGCATCTATGTTTAAAATAAAAATAAATAAATAAAACTTTTAAAAACTAGTCTTATGATAAGACTAGGGTGCTCGTTAAGTTATACAGATCTGTTCCTGAAGTTCAAACTGAGCATCCTAATCTTATCATAAGTCTAGTTTTTAAAAAGTTTATTTATTTATTTTTATTTTCTACTTCTTTACATTTTTTTAATTATCTTCACACTTATCCGACACTGTTATTTCCTCAGGAACGGAGTCCACGCCAAGAGGACCATGTTTAAGATCGAGGTTAGTTGGCACCACAGTTTGAACGGGCATCGCGTTGTCTGGAGGTAGTACCTTTGGCTGAGCAGGACTTGGTTCAGGTTCTCCTAATCTGGAACCATGCTTTAAAGAAACCGTAGTCTGCGTGGTACTATGACTTGGGCATTGACCTTTACGATCGGCATCAAACAACTGTAGAGTTTGATCAAAATGTTCATCCTGAACATTCATAGTTGGTCGTCGCTCCAATATGAACAAAGCCTCCGAAATCTTAAGCCGTGTGGGATCGTCAGCCGAAGTCAACACATGGGTATTGGCATCGGTGACAATAAATAGTTTGACGAAAAAATCACATAATTATTTCATTAAATTTTGTCCAATCGATCCGAAAATTTGATAGAATGCATTATTAATTATTTCGGAGGTATGTTTACATTTTGAAGTCTCTAGCTCATCGGAAAGTTAGTTTAAAATCGATTGCAAAATTTGACGACAGATAGATAGACAGATAGACAGACAGAGAAATCAAGTTAAGCAAAAGTGTGTAAAAATAAGAACTTGCATACTTGCATACTTGCATTCAATACTGAAAAAACTATGGGAGCAAGTAGAAAAAACTCATGCTGATACAATAAAAATCATCAATTAACATTAATCTGTTAACAATAGGTTTTTAGTTGATTTTGTACTATTTTGTGTTGATTTTTTAATGTATTTAATGTATCAACATTTTTCGAATTTTTTCTGTCTTAAAGTTATTAAATATAAAGGATTTAAAACAAAAACGCTAACACAAGGCGTTGTCACATCATTGGGGATGTTGGGAATGCATCCTCCCACAAGTCAAAATTTACAATTTTTCTGCTCCCGGCTGCTTTCCCGCTCCAGGTCACTTTCCCGCTTTCGGTCACTTTTCCGCTCCCGGTCACTTTCCCGCTCTCGGTAGCTTTCCCGCTCTCGGTAGCTCTCCCGCTCCCGGTCACCTTCTCTTTCCCACTCGCTCTTTCGCTCTCGGTCGATTTTTCGTTCCCGGTTGCTTTCCCGTTCCCGTTCCCGCTCATTTTTTGACCGATTTCAATTTTTTTACAAACTTTTATTTAGGTTGCGTGTGTGTGGCTTTCTCTGTACGCAAATCTTACAAGTAAAATTTAACCAGTTTTTTGACTAGCTAGAGAGTTGGAACTTTTAGCATAGGTTTATATTGGATGACAATACATGCTTCAAAAAAATTTAATTTGAACATCTTTCGTAGTATTAAATCGAGTGTATTTGAAATTAACGTTTGTGTTTTAAAAAACTCGTTTTTGCTTTACTTGTTTCACTATAATTGTCTTCCATTGACTCTCAAGGTTGTGTACAAATTTCATTACGATTCGATGAATGGTGTAGCAATGCCTAAAGGAGACGCATACAGACAGTCATTTTTATTATATAGATTTAAAAATTAAAAAAAAAGTTTATATTAATTTAACCACCAGTCTTGGTTGCTTGCTTGCTTGAATGTTTTCCCAGAAAACCCCAGAAAACCATCTCTCTTAAATACGCTCTTGACTCCTCAAGACCACCAAACAGCTCAATAAATGTATTACTATCCCCCCTCTCACCAAAAAATTCCTGGATCGCGCCTACTAACAACAAATTATAATGTAATTGAAAAGAAAATCAGATTGAAGTTCTAAACTTCAGTTTTGAATAATACTATTCAGAAACAATTTGTAAATTTCACTCATAGTTAAAGAGTTCTAAAAAAAAGTCGCAGACTGGGGATTTAGAAATTTTTGTATACAATCTTACAACATTGAAAAACAAGGGCTTTAACAATATTGGTTGCAGTACTATTTTTTATAGCATTTTACACCATATACCTCATAGATCTATGATATACCTAATTCGTTTTAAACGCGTAATAATTCAAAAATGCTTTGTTTAATTAACAGTTTCCTTGGAGAGTAAATTTTTTTTCAAAATAGACAAAACTTAGTCCGGAGGGGCAGCTGGGCCCGTCAGCATTTTCGCCAATGTCCGACGGTATAAGACAGAAAGATAAATAATGCCACCTGATTGGATAATTTTGAATTAAAAAAGTCACATAAATTATGCAAATATTTAGACGCGCTTTGTTTTCCGATGTTTATAGTTGGCCGTTATGGGTTTTTCCGGTGGATAAAGATTGACAAAGTTGCCGATTAAGTTATTTGACACTCAATGTATGTAACTAAATAGTTAAATGGACTAGAAAATTCGACTTGCCATTCTGTCAATCAGAGATCATCAATATTTGGAATGAAGCCTTTCCAATCATATAAGCCAAGCCTAGTCAATCAACTGAAACACAAATAAACTATTTTAATTATTAATTGACTGACAAATAATAACTTTTGACAAAAGTTTACCAAATGGAATTTGATTTTTTTAGTGAATTAATAATGCAAAAGGCTTCTATTCTAAAAAAATATATCATTACAAACAGTTATTCTAATCTAAGAAATTATGATACTGTGCAATTTAACTCATTAGTTGTTTATTTAATGCAGAAATGGCTTAACTAAGTTGTTCATGGAGATAAATAGGACTATTTGGAATATATCTGAAACTTTCCCGGGAGATTGATAATATATTTTCAACCAAATTCTACTCTGTCAGCATGCTAAGGACAAGCATGTGATAAGAGTGCATAGTAACACTGATTTCTTTAAGACCTAAACAAACAGACACATAAGCAAAACAGCATGAAAAAATTGTGCTTCATTGCTTTGATCCAAAACATTTTTTCAAAGTTCAAACTCTAGCATTATTTGTTTTAATAAATTCTTGAATTGTTTTGAGTTGACAATATTTCAGTATTCAGTGTTGTTTAATTATTTCACTTCCCAGTTATTAGTGCAGAAATAATTGTGTTTTAATTTTTTATATTGGCCTCATAATCAAGAACTGAGATAATTTTGTAATATAATAAAGCTGAATAGTTATTCTACTGTTGTTCTCAATTAAAATCAAAGAAATCAATAAAACTGATAATTTTTTTAATGATTTTTAATCATCTAAATCTAAAATGTCATGTTACTCATAATACATTTGAAGCCTAAAAATGTTGCATTAGTTTAAAAATATCTAAATTTTAGTTAGTAACTAAAATTTGTTAGTTTTTTCATATGCATGTCAGATTAGCTGAGTTATTTATTTATCTGCAACAGAAACATGACAAAAGGTCTTGAATACTTTAATGTTACAGGTCCAGCAAGCTTTTATTTGGTGTATATGGCAAAGGCAGTTGTAAAAAAAGAATTGTGGAGACAAGCTATATCAAAGTAGATACAAAAATGTGTATGGCCTTTTTTGTCTAAATGGCTCACAATAAAGAAGCCACATACAAATATTGGAATGATTGTAAGAACTATTATAAGTATCAATAAAAATAGTATTAAAACAATAGTATTAAAATAGTATTAAAACAGTAGTATTAAAATAGTATTAAAACAATAGTATTAAAATAGTATTAAAACAATAGTATTAAAATAGTATTAAAACAATAGTATTAAAAAAGTATTAAAACAATAGTATTAAAATAGTATAAAACAATAATTTTCAGCTGTAAATAACTTATGGCCTACAGTCCATAGATACTACAATAATGTTAATTTTAAATAAAAATTATTATTAATCATAAAATTATGTATAGTTGTTTCTAAGTAAAAGTGTAAAGGTTAATTTGACCAAAATAAAAAAAATTTCAAACGAAAATATTAGCAAGCTTCAATAGCATAATGTATGCAAATATGGATAGATATCTATGGTTGTATGTGACCTAGTCATTTAAAACTATCCAATCAGATAATAGTATTTGTCTCCCTGTCTTATACCGTCGGACATTGGCGAAAATGCGGCCCGTCACCCCGAACTAACAATACGCCTATGCTCTATGCTCTTTCCGAGAAACTCCTGGAACCGGCACCACCCCTGTGGGACGAGAGCTATACTTAGAGATTACCAAAAAGCGTTTAAAATGGGTGTTAATTTGTTTTCAGATATTGAAGTACATATAACAAAGTTACTACAACGGTTACTATACAAACTGTAGAAGCTAATAGGCAAAGGTGGCGTCTTCTATTCTGCTATTCAATGTTTATGTTATGTCTTATCTGGTCGAAAGCACAGGGAAGATGTGGAACAGTTACTGCCCAAACGATTTGCACTATCCCAATAAAAATTACAGCAAATACACGCGAAAGTTATATTTTAATTATTTTAAAATAGCGTTAGTAACTTCGTTGTTCTGGATATTACTGGACACTTTTGTGATATACGCCTTTTTCCTCGATTGCTTCGATACACCTGATTGTCGGGAGTTAAGAGAAAAATTTAAAGTTGATGGCGCAGCTTTTCATCATACAGCGAAAAAAGATCTATTTGTTACGGAATATGACGATGGTAGTTGAAAATTATGACACTTTTTTATTATTTTCTTAAAACTTGTGTTTTATATTTATTGGGCATAGGATAGAATCTAGAATCCTTCAATATTAAAAGTATAGTCGAGATAGAGTCTAGTGTTTTGCTTGAGCCAAAAAGTTATAATTAAAACTGTTCTAATGAAAAGTAGATGAAATACAGCTTGTCCTCCTGTCAATCAATTATCATTTTAAATTTTAAATGATTTTGATAAGTTTTATTGTATGCTTTGTCAAAATATTTTAAACAAAATTAAACTTTACATATTTTAATAGCTTTTTTTAAATTATTTAATCAGCAGAATTTTTAGCTTGGAAAAAGAAACAAAGACAAGAAATAGAACTTACGACTGCAAGACCACATCTTGAAGCACTATCCAGTCTTGCACCAGATAACAAAATTCATTTGTTGGAAGTAGAGGATGATTTGTGGATGAAATACCCTGGTGAAGGGTCTACTGAATATGGTCACAATGGTGCTCCAGTTAACATTCCTTCTGAACTTAAGGAACTGGCAGATGCCTCGTTTCATGTAAACCAGTTCAATCTTGTTGCCAGTAATCTACTCTCTCCCAATAGAACTATACCGGACATCAGATCTCAACAGTGATTGATTTTTTTTATATTTTCTATTTGTAGTCAATTGTCATAAAAAATAAGTCTTTAAAACTTTGAAGTTTAAGTCTGTGATGAATACCAATATATATACTTGAATCTGAATACTTTACTAACGTTTTTTCTACCTAACAAATCAAGATTATATCATTGTTGTAGATGTGCATGGCCAAACATTGGTGAGTGCCAATAGTCACTTGTGCATAACTTAATGAGAAAAGCATGTGTAAGAATTTGCTTGCATGCCAGCAACAAGTGCTCATGTGGAATGATGGTGTCCTTCCAACTTTCAGTGTGCCAGTAATTAAAGCTGTGTAGTTATACGTTACTCATTAATTAAACGATGACTGGTTGTGCATTTCCTGAGATAAAATAGATTATTTTTAGTTAAATTTATTTTAAAAGTTTAAACTTTTGAAGTATTTGATTACTGTTCTAATTTTTAAAAAAATTAATTTGTTTATGAATCAAATTATTATAAATGTTTGCATGCTATAAAAAGTTGGTATATTCAGTCTGTGTTTAGAGGAAAATAGTTTAAATTCCCACAAAACTATAATTTGATAGCTCAAATTGCTGATACTTCCAAAATGCTGTCATCATCATTACCACCAGATGTCATGTTGAGCTTTTAGCACTGACAGAGCTTAAGAGTTATGTAGTGACTATGTAAGTGTTAAGTTATATGGTAATATAATGTTTTAAAGAATTTTGTTTAACATCTATACTCTCTTATGCAAGTTTTACCAAATTTTACAATGGGCTCAGTTGAACTATGAAATTAAAACTAGTTAAAAATAATGTTAAATTTAAAAAATCAATTAAAAAATTGTTAACTTTTGTATTTTAATCACAAAGTATTACTGTGATATTTTAACTGAAGACAATTTGATAAAATTAAGAAAGGTCTGCTTACAAATGTACTTAACTGCTGGACAAAAAATAATGAGTAAAGACTTATGAAAGTATGCTCATGTAAACCCTTACTTTTGTGGAAATACAGCTGGACCTTGCATTGTCACCAGTCAATGTTTGCCGATTTAAACTAGTCTTAACATAAAAGCAATAAACAGCTTAATATAAAGTATAACCAAGAATGTAGCAATATTTGTAATGCAATCATTTAAATTTGTTGTTTCAAAGATGCCAAAAGAAAGAATATCCAGTGGATTTCCTCCCAGACACGAGCATCATCATCGTCTTCCACAACGAGGCTTGGTCCACCCTCATAAGAACTCTATGGAGTGTCATCAACAGATCTCCTGTTCATCTTATTCGAGAAATCATCCTTGTTGATGATGCCAGTGAAAGGGGTGAGATGACCTTGTAGAGATATATCATTTCTAAGAAGTGTGCTTTTTAATGAGGTTTTTTTCCTGATTTTCGCATCTGAAATAGTCATTAACTTGGCTGAAATGAATGTAAACTTGCTTAATTCTTCGTTTACATTTGTTCTTAATGTTTGTAACTGAAGTCTTATTGTATATAACTTGTATTGGATATCAAGTTCATTAACAGAGTATGAGTTATGGTTTAATTAATATCTTAATTAATTTAATGAATCAAGAAAGAAGTTTATTTTAGCTTAGATTATTGTTAGAGTGGCTGCACATGTCTGCTGTTTGTCAGAATCATTACTTTTGAATTTGAATAAAAGCCACTGCTTATGCAAATTATCACAGATCGATTTTCTTTGCTGTGAAAATTTTTATTATGCATAGCTGCTGATTAATGATTATGAATAATAATTTCTTTGAATTGATTATGACAATGATGATGATTATGATAGTCATAGGGGTTTGAATTGTATTAAAAATATATTTGCAAATCTCTTATATTTGAGATGTTTTTATAGAACATAGAAAACAGTTGTCAAAAATTTAAAAAAATCAAATTAAATTTTATTATTTTAGAAAATTTCAGGAATTTAATGCATTATTATAAGAAGCAAGTCTATATCAAAAGTTTCTGCTTGATTGGAGATTGGAAAGTTTGTTAATTTGTACTTCCAAGATTTGCCCACAAGAAAACAAGCAACCAAGCTGCAAAACAAAATGGCAGCAAAGTTAATATAAAGGATTTAATCAAGTTGGAGTAGTAGGAGACAGTTCTTATATATGGTGTCGTATTGATTAAGGTACTAGGGTGTTTAAACTTCACGGCAAATCCTGGTAAACCACTGTGATTAAATTGACTGCATTTGTCTAGCTCAGATTTCCTTGGAAAAAAGCTGGAAGATTATGTGTCCAGGCTACCATTGCCAACTCGTGTTGAAAGAATGGGGCATAGAAGTGGACTCGTCCGGTCAAGGTTAAGAGGTTAGGCTGCTGTCAATTGTGACTGCTTCTTTTATATATCCAGCATGCTTGATAACAAGTTCTAAGAGCTTGAATGAATATGTTGGAAGTAAGGTGTGCTCCAAAAAATGACAGCGATATCTTTAAAAGCTCAGGATAATCATCTCTATGCTGGCACTTTGTTAGTTGATGCTGAATGAAGTGAATGAGGCCATTACTAACAGATGCAATAAATCATCCATTCCAATGTTAACCAAATTCCAAAAGCTAAAAACTATTTTATGTCTGGTCCAATAGATGGTCGCAGGCAGTGTTTCAAATTAGAGAGCGACATGGGATAAGTTTCTGTCCTCAAACCCACCCCTCACTAAGATCTTTAAGAAACAAGTTGATTTGAAAAAAACCTTGATTATTATTCATTATTTATATATTAAATTACAGAGAACAAGTAATAAAATATAAATAATTTTTTTATGAAGGTAATGTCTATATATCAACTTCTCTTTTAGAAAATTCAAGTGAGGGTTTCGTGAGGAAAGAAACCTCCCATGTAACTCTTTATTTCAAATACTTTTCATTTATTATTTTCATTATTTAATACCTAGATACCAAGCTGACCAGATCTTTTTAAAGAATTTCTCACATAAATGCAATCATGCTAGTTTCCACTCCTGTGTTGCTCACTGCTGTGTTTAAAAACATAAACCTGATGAAGCCAGTGATGTTCCATTCCTGAATCAAGATTATATATATACTACAGCTTCCAAAGTCTTTCCAGTTCCATTTGATAATTTTGGAACACCCAACAACTTGATTGTTTCAACTCTAGATATCAAAACTGCTAAATGGTCTACTTGCTTTTTGGGACGTTACAACAGGAAACTTTTAAGGCCTTTGAGCTACCAGTAAAAATTAATATAATGAAATTAAATTTGGTACAATTACTTTTCTTCATAAAACAAACAATATAGGGTTGTGGGACCAATAAAATGTTGAAAAAAAACTTTTGCTTATCATTTGAGGGGCACCACTGTGCAATATCTTAACATACAATACCTTTTTTCTAAGTATTAAATTATACTTAAAACTTTATGAAATAAATTCTCTAATAAAGGTGCAGCACGAGCCAAAGGTAAGACGTTAACTTTTCTTGATGCACATTGTGAATGCACATTTGGATGGTTGGAGCCTCTTTTGTTCCAAGTATTCATCGATAGGTAGGATCGCTTTTTTATTTCATTTATTCATTTCTTTATGCTAATTTTTTAAACACTTTTATATTTTTAGTTGATTATTGTTGAATAAATTGTTACAGTTTAGATCAATTGAGCATTTTTACTTAAAATTAATTTTGTGCCTTTTGAAAAGTTAATTTTTTTAGTTATTCAACCATGAATAATGTTTAACAAGTACAATTAAATTCCTGCAGGAAATCCGTAATTTCTCCACTAATTGACGTGATTACGGACAGTACATTTGAGTACAGGTTAATTAGTTATGATATCTCAGGTGTAATTCGGTCATAAGTTGGGGTAATTTGATTTGTACTTAGTCGTATAATGGTTATATGATAGACATTAATGAATTTATTAAAGGTTAGTACAAGACCTGCTGGCAGGATTTGATTGGAAAGTGGCATTCGATTGGATGTACGCATCTCCACGAGAGATGGAGCGAAGGAAGGAGGATCCAACCATGCCATTCAGGTAACTTACAAGTTACTAATCCTTACTTTTGTATAATGAATTATTACAAATGTGTATTAATTCCAATATTATTGCACAACTAAAATACTTAATAAAGTTATCCGGCATTCCCCGGTGTTTTTAGAGGTTTTACTTTATTTTTGTCTCTCTTTTTCTGCATTTCAACATATATAAACATATATATATATATATATATATATATATATATATATATATATATATATATATATACTAGTGGGGTTACCCGGCGTTGCCCGGGGTTTTTAGAGGTTTTTCTAATGTTTGTCCCTCTCGCTCCCGTTTCCTTCTCCACTTTCACGTTTTCGTCGCGTTCCCGGTCGCTTTTCCGCTCTCAGCCGTTTTCCAGCTCCCGGTCGCTTTCCCGCTCAGAAGTTTTGTTATCGATTTTCTCTCTTGCTCGCGTTTCCTTCCAAGCTTGCTCTTCCGATTCCAGTCGCTTTCCGCGTTCTCGGTCACTTTCCGCGTTCCCGGTCGCTTTCCCGTTCCCGGTCGCTTTCCCGTTCCCGGTCGCTTTCCCGTTCCCGCTCACGCTTGCTCTCCCGTTCCCGGTCATGCTTGCTCTCCCATTCCCGGTCACGGTTGTTCTCCCGTTCCCGTCCCCGTTCACGCTCATTTTCTCTTTTCCATTCTTTCATAACTTCTGTTAGCCTATAAAACGTAAAATAGATTTGCTAAGACTATATATATATATGAATGTTTGTGGGTTAGTTTGTCTATTATAGAAACGGGAAAGCGACCCGGAACGGACAGCGAGTGGGAGCGGGAATGCGACACGGAACGGACAGCGAGCGGGAGCGGGAATGCGACCGGCAGCGGGAAAACGACCGAAAACGGGAAAGCGAACAGGAGTGGGAAAGCAGGTGGGAAAGGAAACGGGAGAGAAAGAGACAAACATTAGAAAAACCTCTAAAAAACCCGGGCAACGTAGGGTATCTCCGCTAGTACATACATAAACACAGACACAGACACACATACATGCACATACACATACATACATACTCACATACATACGCACATACATATATATATAGTTCCCGCTCGCTCACCCGCTCCGCTCCGCTCATTTTGTGACGGATTTTAAAAATTTTTTCTCTATATTTGATTCCCCTTGACTCTCAAGATTGTGTGAAAATTTCATTACGATCGGATGAATGGTGTAGCAATGCATAAACGCCATTAACATATATACATATATACAAACATTCATTTTTATATATATAGATATATGTATATGAGTAATATACTTTGGCAAAATCCCCTCTCGTAAACACACTCCGTTAAAAACAAACGACCACTTTGCATTAATGACTTTTTTAATAAACTGTTCAAAATGTTTAATTTTACGATGTAAACTAGAGTCCATTTTAAAAATTTATATAATACAAATAATAATAATTAGGACTGACTGGCCAGTTTCGACTACAGTCATCTTCAGAGTCCGTAACCTAAAATGTCGTATTACGTATTATGTATATATATATATTATAATATTAGCAAAAATACAAAAATATTAGCAAATTAAACATATTTATATAAGTATAAAAAATATTAGCAAATTAAACATATTTATATAAGTATATATATTTATATATAAAGTTAAAAAAATGTCATTAAAAAAATTTTCATGAAATAAAAACTGAGGAACCTTGAAATATAAGAGATTTGGGATAAAACATCGTTTTTTACGGTTTGTTTTAGTACAAACAATCTGTTTTTACAAAAATCCAAATAATTCTTTTAACTCATATATTACAAAAAACTTAATTTTCTTTTCTTTCAGAACTCCAGCAATGGCTGGTGGTTTGTTCACAATTGACAGAGACTTCTTCTATGAGATTGGTTCCTATGATGAAGAGATGAATATTTGGGGAGGAGAGAATTTAGAGATGTCATTCAGGGTTAAAAAAGTTTTTCCCAATGCTTTTATCTACTCGTCGTCTCTGTTTCTCTGTCTGTTTCAAATCTTGCAATCAATTTTTGAGTCACTTCCTGATGATAGATTTTTTTCAAATTTTGCATACATGCTCAAAATAGAAGACAATGCAATATTCAATTATTAGTTTTACAATAAGTCAATTAATTTAGTTAATTTTAATTAATTTCATTTTTATATGGGAAATTAGCTTATTAACTTTATTAGCTTATTAGCTTATTAACTTATTAGCTTATTGCGACTTTAATATAAAATAAAAGAGTAATATAAGAAAAAATTGATTGCAAAATTTGTGTTTTAATTACATATAAAAGCATTGGGTTTTAAAAATTCGTTTTTAATTTACTTGTTTTTATTAAAAATAGAATCGTGCACAATGTTTTCCGGCTCCTCTACTTATGTGTGTGCGTGTATAGTACATATGTATGTATGTATGTATGTATGTATGTATGTATGTATGTATGTATGTATGTATGTATTTATGTATGTATGTATGTATGTATGTATGTATGTATGTATGTATGTATGTATGTATTTATTTATCAGTGTTCCCTCTAAGGATGGAGACTAAGTGGGCAAAAATAAAAACATGTGGGCTGAAAAAAATTTAAAACTGATTTAGTGACTTGGGCATTATCGGCCCATTATGACTTTATTAAACTAGAATTTCGGCAAAATATTAAGTGAAAAACACAAAAGAACGCAAATATTTATACACCGTATGTTTTTTTTAAGGTTAGTGAAATGAGTTAGTTAACCTCGTGAGATTCGAACCGGCGACCTACAACCCGACAGGCGAACGTTGTACGGCTTTGCCACCACAGCCAATTATACTCGGATATAAGTATACTCGGATATAAGTCGAGAAATTTATACCTCTTTTAGGATGCCAAAAAAACAGTTTGACTTATACGCGAGACACTGAATATAACGAAGATTTTAGCTTTAGGAGCTGGCCATTTAAATAAAAGGTCTTAAAAATTAAACTCTACATTTAGTTAAATGTTTTCATTGTTTTTACATTGTTTTGTAAAGAAAATACACTTTTCCCCAAATCTTTCTTAAAATGTGATATAGCAAATGATATGGACAGAACTGAAGATGACTTATTATTCCAAGATGATGACAAATCAGTAAAATAATGTCGAATAAACAGCAGATACCAAAATTAAGCATGAACAATACGACGAAATATATGGTGTTTTTGATGACGAGGCTCCAGATTTATTTAATTAAGTTTTGTTATTAGGTATATTATTTTTTTGGCTTTGACTTATACTCGAGCCGTCGATTTTGGACGCCATTTTACCTCAAAACGTACACCTCGACTTATACTTGGATTGACTTATACCCGAGTATATTTCTATCACAAAATTTAAATATTTCTCCCAGTTTCACGTCCTTGCTGTCACTTGAACGTAATATTGCGGTATGAACACAAAAATCATTCAGCCAGTCTTTTTGAAAATGATTTGGCTTTTTATTTGAAGGAGATCTAATCGGTTGTGCTTTTGCTTTTCTCTTTAACATTAACATTTTCAATTTTTGACCAAAAGTAACGATAAGAAAAACTGAAAATTATGACCACGACGGGAACTGCGTGAAAACATAAAGATAAAACGAAAATGTAAACGGTAAACATTTTAGCAGCAGGAAACATATCGGAATTTAAATGCTGTGTTAGGCTAAATTGTTTTAAATTTAAATTTTTTGAGAATATTTTTTCTGACTTGAGAAAATTTTTTTAAAGTTGAGAAAATTTTGTGACTGCGCTGTTTTAAAAAAGTGTGCGCTACCGGGTAAAAATGTGTGCACTAGAGCACACTAGCGCAGCTTAGAGGGAACACTGGTATGTATGTATGTATGTATGTATGTATGTATGTATGTATGTATGTATGTATGTATGTATGTATGTATGTATGTTTGTTTATATGTATGTGTGTTTGTATGTATGTATGTATGTGTGTTTGTATGTATGTATGTATGATGTATGTATGTATGTATGTATGTATGTATGTATGTACGTATGTATGTATCGATGTATGTATGTATGTATGTGTGTATGCTAGTTTCTGTCCATTTGCCGCTCTATGTACATATGTACGTCTGTACGTATCTGAGTGTCTGCCTCTCTTTATGTATGATGTATTTGTGTTTCTGAGATTTATTTCTTATTTCTTTTTTCTTCAGTTGTGGATGTGTGGTAGCCAAGTGTTAATTTCTCCCTGTTCGAGGGTTGGCCATGTGTTCAGAACAATTTCTCCTTACACCTATCCGAATGGGACGGACAAGACAGTGGCAGTCAACCAAATGAGAGCTGTTGAAGTTTGGCTCGATAAGCACAAGTTGTTTTATTACAAGTCTAATCCGGGTTAGTGGATTTATCTATTTATTTATTAATGGTTTTGTTGTGATGGTTTCTTTACTAAACTGATTATTTAATGTTTTTAACTTTTGGATTTGGAATATTTTCTTTATTAATATTTGTCTATAATTATAATTCTGTTATTCTAAAAAAACATATAACCATATTTTCCACCTCACATTTGAGGTCCCGGAAACCAAATTTTCAAAACCTCATTTTTGGTTTTTGAGATATGCATTTTTTGAGAAAAATGTTTATCTTTCTATTTTTCTGTTTTGTCTCCTCGGGAACAAAATTTTAAAAATCCATTTCATAGTGTGTACTTACGCTAAAGAAGTAATATAAGTTCCAACTTTTATGTTCCTAGGATGAGGCATTTTAGCTCGGCATTGATTATCATTCAGTCAGGACATGTTCTTTTAAAATTTATGGTTTTAAGAAAGATGATTTGATTTTTCAAGAAAGTCAATCAGAAATTGTAACACGATAATTATTACAGAAGAATTTATTATTATCGTTTTTATTATTACCATTAATTAGGGTTTTAGTTATTGTAAATTGTTAACTTTAAGCTGAATTAAACATCTTTTCCTGTTTTAAATGAATGAACTTACATTCCATAACAATTGAAACAGCTTCAAGAGGATATCCTGTAGGAGACTTGAGCAAGAGAATGGAACTGAAAGAGAGACTTAAATGCAAGGACTTCCAATGGTACCTGACCAATATCTATCCTGAATCATCTCTTCCTGTTGACTTTTACTCCGTCGGACATGTAAGATTAGCAATTTTTTTTTTAAATGAAGTTTTTGTATCTTGAGCAATTGAAGTGTTTGATAAATATTTTAAATCTTATTGTGCTTATATTTGTATTAATTAGTCTTTTAAAATAATTTATTCAGTTTTTACTTGTATTATTTTCTCTTCATCTGCTATTAGATTTTACTAAATTTAATTTTTCCCAAAACAATCAGGTGAGAAATTTGAAATCAGGGAAATGTATACATATATCTGTAGATGGAAGGAATGAATTGGCCATGTGGGATTGTTATCTGGAAGTGGATAGACAAGTTAGCTATTTTTTTGTGTAGTTGAGATAATTTTTTAGTTTATATTTTTATTTTATTTGCTAATAAATAAATATTAGTGTCTGTATTTTTATTTCGAGAAGTTACTCGTCTTTTGCTTAGGGTTTGTTATTTCAGGTTTTGGTAAAATGTAGAAATTTTTTGAATTGTTTGTTTTACAAAAACTTTTATTTCAAACAGAAACAAAATTGAGTAATATAGCTACATTATTTTAGAAGTAGCTACACTACTTTAGAAGTAGCTACACTACTTTAGAAGTAGCTACAGGACTTCAGAAGTAGCTACAGTACTTTAGAAATAGCTACACTACTTTAGTAAACTACTTTTTTTAAGTTAGGAGCCTTTTTCAACTACTGAGTAGTTATAGTAGATTATTTATTAAATAAAAAGAATCTGCTGATGATGTTGAATAAAGCCAAAACATATGATTATTGTTCATGTGTCTCAAGAGTCACTTGTATTACTTCTTCATACACATATATTCTAGATAATTCAAACTGCACTCTTATGCACTATTAGTCATTTTTTAATGTCACCTCAACTATATATTTATTGTCAATCACTCCTTCTTGTGATGTCAAAGAAAATATTGCTGTAAATTAAATACAATAAAATATCTTTATTCTTCTTTTATGGTTTTATGTTTATTTTTTCATGCTTGGTATTGCTAGTTAATAACTAGTTTGTTGAGTGTACTCTATTTATAACCATTTACAACTCGATTTATTATTTTAAGCCATCAATTAATGAGATGAAAAAAATTGAAATTTGGCAGCACAGGTTCGTTATCGATGAAATGTTATTTTCCAGGTTTTTTCATACACCACAGAAGGCTCGCTGATGACATTGAACAGGCTGTGTCTAACAATTTCAGGAATTTTTGGTACTTCTGTGGAGCTCAGCCAATGCTTACAACCACTTAGTGACCAACAAAAGTGGATTTATCATAAAGATGTAATTTTAAATAATTGACTTGTTATGTTATTATAATGTATTTGTTTTGTTAGTTATTGTGGTACTTTCTTAAGGAATATGAAAATTAATGTTTGCATGTTTTACATCCGATAATTATTTAAAGCATTTATTTCCAGTCACACACCCTGGAAAATATTCATTATCGCAAGTGCCTGTCCGTCAAAGTGGATTACATATCGGTTACGCTTACATCCGGTATATTTTGTTTTTTATTATTTTTTGACTTTTCTTCATTTAAATTATAAAATAAATTTTCAGAAATGTTTTAAATGGATGTAGTGTTATAGTAGGTTATTGAGTATTGTTTGTATGGGTCACAGGTCAGTATTGTTTGTATGAGTCACAGCTCAGTATTGTTTGTATGAGTCACAGGTCAGTATTGTTTGTATGAGTCACAGGTCAGTATTGTTTGTATGAGTCACAGGTCAGTATTGTTTGTATGAGTCACAGGTCAGAATTGTTTATGAGATGTGACACTCATCTGCTGTTTTGAATCTTATTAACTGAAAATTGAGTTTATATATATAAGGTGTAACTAATGAAGGCACGTGACAACTAGGTCCCATAGATTTTTGTGACTCACATGGCGCTCCCATAATGGACTTTGTCGATAAGGGAGCCCCTAATCAAATGATTCTTTGATTTGATTTGATTTGGTCCCAGGATGATAGGGTCCGAGACGTTTAGGTCACAAAATTTTTAGTTGCCACATGTCAAACACAATTTTTTTAGCACAGTAACTTAGAGCTTTTTATTTAATAGTTATTTATGTCATATATAAGTGGTTGGGGTGATTATATTTTTTAATACTAATGTGTTCCTATGTACGATTCTAACTTCTAATAAGCTGAATGACGTTTTCTGTAGCATTTCTGTTTGACATGTGCATTATTATTTTTAATAAGATTATCATCAATCTAAAATGGCTGTTCCATTTTTTAAGGTTGTCTCTTCAATGAAATCTTCAATTTCTCCACCTCCAATACAACAGCATTGCTTTCGTGCGTGTGAACGCCAATGCATCCAATTATGACAGCATTACGTTACAATCCATATGAAATTAAAAATTGTATGAAATCATAATTTGAATCCGTTGTTTGGACTGCGGCATCTCCAAACCTTAGGATTATCACCCACATTACACTTGCAGCAATGTTTTACTTTTTTGCATCTATATTTTGTTCTGATAATTTACCTCCATATTTGTCTATGCCTTTTATACTGTGTAGCAAACATGGTTTTAAATACAGTAACTTCATTCAATGAACAATAAAAAGCAAGACCAAAAAACAAAAACGAGGTGTCACACGTTCTTAAGCGAGCCTAGCTAGGCTCACTTAACCTCTGTGGTACCTAGTCGTCTCGGAACCTAATTAGCTGGAACAAGTTGTCCTGCTTTGAAATAATGCATATCTCAGGTGGTCCAACTGGTTGATAGGTGCTAAAACAACCAAATCTCCTAAATTGTGAGTAAAATCCTGGCACAACAAAACACATTATGCATGTCATAGCATTTATATTTGCTACTAAATCGGGCCCAAACTTGATTTTTTTTTTGAAGTATCTCACTTTAGTTTGAAATAAGTAAAGAGATTAAAATTGTAATTATATTTTTATTACATCAAGCCTCTTGTGACGGAGCAGAAGAACTCAAGTGGGTTTTAGAAGAGTTTGATGAAAAGGGGTATTCTGAGAAACTACTTCACGTTAAAGTAAGTTTTAAGTTCTATATGCTGTTGAAATCAAATTTAGTTGCTAATGGTCGTTTTGACTTGACAGCAAGGACTCTGAAAAAGAGGTTCACTGAGACATCTCAATGGCACGGCTCCATCAACTGAAAACTTGCATAAACTTTAGAATCTCACCACGAAGGTCACATCTTAAAGTCACGTGCTGGGTTATAGACTAGAGCTTTTTCTATTGAATGAAAAGGTGTATGTATGTATGTATATATATATATATATATATATATATATATATATATATATATATATATATATATATATATATATATATATATATATATATATATATATATATATATATATAACTTTGTTTTCAATAATAAATATAATAATTGATATTAACATACCTACCTTTGTGAAATGTGTCTTGTTTTATAATCTCATGTGTTAGTCTGTATTCTTGATTTTGATTGAGTTGCTAATTGCAGTAAAATGATATTATGTTCTGTTTTTTGCACACACACACAGACACTTACACACACACACACACACACACACATACATATATATATATATATATATATATATATATATATATATATATATATATATATATATACAAACGTTCATGTCTGCATGTGTTTTGTTTTAACTGCTCGATTAAACTTATTTGAGCATGTCAAATCTATGACAAATCAACCAACGAATTATCAGTGGAAAGTCATTTGCCAGAATGTTTTCATTCAACGAAAAGCTATTTTATAATCATTTAATCAGCTTCAAGTATAATTGTAGTAATGCTGTTGTATATGTTTAGTGACACATGACCTCTTAAAGACTTTGTTTTGTATTTATATAATTTTTATCTTATTTATGTTGTAAACATTTGGTTGGGCTTCCAGAGGGTAGATTGACAAATCAACTTGAAAAAATGTATAAATAAATTAAAATTCAATAACTTTTAGATATAGATAGCACCTCCTTTTTGGCTATTGTTATTTCTCTAATTGGCCTCAGATGCGAGTTTATATTTTTTAATCTTGTAATTGTTCGTTTTGAGTTTCTGTCTTTTTTGAATGAATTTCATGATATTGTTGCTTGAATGGTGGTAATTTAACAACGTGTTTGTTCATCTGCCTCACCGATGAACAAAATTTTTTATTCGGAGGACTAAATTCTTCTTTCCATACTTCTTCATTCCTTGTTTCTTGACCTAAGCATTGGCTGATTTTTCAAAACTTGCTTGTTTTCATGCATGCATTTTGGAGCTTTGATTCTCAATATTTAATTTCATATGATAGAAGTTCTGAAAAGGGTTATGTTTTAATTCACTGTATATGGAAGTTCAATAAATGAACTTGTAGAAATAATGTAGGTAACTTGCAACATTATCTACTTATTTAATTTCTCAGCCTCACTCATTCATTCAGACAGTGCATAGAACGCTTTTTCGTCCCCGCTTGCTTTCCCGTTCCTGCTCATTCTCCAATTCCCGTTTCCGTTCGCTCTCCCGCTTTGTTCATTTTGTGACCGATATCAATTGTTTCCCACATAAGCCTTCCCCCATTGACTCTCAAGGTTGTGTGAAAATTTCATTACGATCGGATGAATGATTTAGCAATGCATAAAGGACATGCACAGACATGCAGACATAATCTCATTTTATATATCTATACTAGCAGGGTACCCGGGGTTTTTATAAGTTTTTCTATCGTTTTTCTCTCGCTCCCGTTTCCTTCCCCGCTTGCTGCCACGCTCCCGGTCGCTCTCATGTTCCCACTTGTCTCCCGTTCCCGGTAGAGAGCTGCATGGGGATGGGTTCAGTTGTTGCGGGGATGGATTGTAAAATTGCGGGAACCCCGCGGGTATGGAATGGATTTTTACAAAATATTAGTTGAAATGAACATCAAATTTTTATTTATTCTAACAAAAGAAATGATGATATATTTTTATACTGGAAAGAAAGTAAGAAAGGGCTACAAAATGGAAGAATCTTTCTGAAATTGCGAAAAGAATTTTGGGAGTTCCTGAACCCAGCACTTCATTGGAGAGAACATTTTCATCTGCTGGCCGGGTTCTTGAAGAGAGGAGATCACAATTATCACCTGATAGTGTCGACGATCTGTTGTTTTTGCAAGGGCTTAAACAATGACTTATTTTTCTAAATTAGAAATTTATGGTTAACATTGTTTCATTTTATTTCTTTATTGTGTATTTTTAAATAAAATAAATTCTTTTGACTATATTTTTAGAAATTTTTTATATGCTATTAAACACTATTAATTAAACTCTTGACTATATTTTAATAAATTTTTTATGCTATTTCTTGGGAAGGGCCGAAAAATGTTTGCGGGGATGGGTGGAGATGGAAAGAGATGGCTTTGGTTTCTGCGGGGATGGGTGGGGATGGAACAAATTCCTGTCCCTATGCAGCTCTCTAGTTCCCGGTCGCTTTCCCGTCCCGGTCGCTTTCCCGTTCCAGGTCACTTTCCCACTCTCAGTCGCTTTCCCGTTTCCGGTGGCTTTCCCGTTCCCTGTCACTTTCTCTTTCGCTCTCGTTCGCTTTCCCGTTCCCGCTCATTCTCCAGTTTCCGCTCGCTCTAGCGCTCCGCTCATTTTGTGACCGATTTCAATTTTTTCACTTTAATTGTCTCCCATTGACTCTCAAGGTTGTGTAAAAATTTCATTACGATCGGATGAATGGTGTAGCAATGCATAAAGGATACACACATACAGACATCCATTTATATATATAAGGATATATATATATATATATATCCTTATAAGTTGAGACATTTATATTTGCGTTATTTCGTGGTGGATTGTACGCCATCCAAGTTTCTGATATATGTGGCTCGTAAAAACATATCAACGTTATGTTTCCTTATAATATATATATATATATATATATATATATATATATATATATATATATATATATATATATATATATATTCCAAGTTTTTAATAATTTAAAACAACAAGCGTTTAACTAATTTTGAAGTGCATTTTAAAACACAAGGTGTCTAAAATATTTGAGGTAGAACAAAACATCTTGAAACCAATTAATTGAGAGACGATGGTGGATGGTGGCGGTGACGATCATGATGATGACGACGACGACAATGAAGTTTGTGTTGCAGCTTAAAACTCAGGTAGAAGGAATCATGCAGAGAATCGGATGGTAGTAAAATTAAATATTCTAAACCAAGCTGAAATCTACGACTAACGAAGAGGAAAGTATTTCTTTGTTGTTGCTTTGTTGTACAAAAATAATTCTCCTCGATAAAATATGCACACGAAGACACAAAACGACACCGACAACAAACAAACAAACAAACAAACATAGATAATAATTATGTTTAACTTGTGACTGAGCCTTCCAAGTACGACTAAAGGACGGTTGCACAATTGCACAAGCAAATAAACAACCAGATTGTGAGTGGTTTGGAAATCAGCTGTTCTAATAAAACAAGAAAGGAAAACGTAATTTCGACTTCGACACATACAACCACAAAAACACACTGAGCAAATGCTCTGTGAAAATCTTGATAGAGGCAGTGTTACGGAGCTTGTTAAGAGGGGAAAATACATACTTTTGGGATATTGGGTTTACAAAGATGTATATCTTTTTCGTCCCGTTTCACCAGGAATTTGTTTAACCACCAGCTCTTGGTACAACTGATGGTTAAAAGCTCCTTTCAAAAATCAGCTCAGAAGCGTAGTTACAAGAAAACACCAACAATGAAAAACAAAAATCTTGATTAGATGGAAATGCAGTTTCAGTCAGCCCTAAAATTAAAATTGAAGAAGCAAAGATACATCGATTGTACAAAATAATTACAAATGTTTAAGTACAACAGCACCCAAGGAGTTAAATCACAAAATAATTAAAATAAAATCAAACAATTTAAAAATGGAAAGATGAAAAACTCTTATGCCGAGATTTTGACAACAAAGAATTTTTTCTAGTTATACCTGAGTTAAACTTTTTCATTTTTCATTTTTAGTCATTTTTAGCACGTAAATAGTGTTAGGAACATGTGAAAATAACAAATAAAATATGTAAACATTCGCTGGAATAATTAAGCAAAAGAATAACAAAAGAAAAAGCAGTTGAAAGTTAAAAAAATTAATTAGTTTTGTCTTGTCATAAATATGGTTCTTAATAAATTCATCGTATTATAGCGCAGCTGTCTCGATGATAAACTATTACTGTTACGGTACGTTTGCCGTAAAATTGACCAAGGGGTTGAACAAAGATGTTCCCTTTGACAAAGAATGATGAACTGGGTGGTAAGAGAAAGTGTTCGGAACAAGGGAAGGGTTGGGAACGTTTGGATTGTCGTGGTGGCTGACTCCGGTCGATATGCCAAAAGTGGTGATGAAGACGTTCAAAAGCATGACAAAGTAAAGAAGATAAGTTGCCATGTGCTGCCAGAAACTGATCTTGCGGAAAGTGATTCGTTCTTGACGATCCTCTTCCTGTTCTTTCATGAAAAAGGCATGATTTTGTTGTGCCTCAGCGAGTTTTAATTCAGCCTCGGCTTCCTCCTTCTCTCTTAGGGCGTTAGCATGGTCGTCATTTGCCCTCTGTAACTCTGCCGCCATTTCGGCACTACCTGGGGACTTCTTCAAGGCTTCTTCAACAACCTATGTTTTTGTGTGGTATTTTAACGAATTTACACTCATCTTATTTTAGTTTGAATAATTAATAACCAGTTGCTTGATTAACAAAGTAATCGCCCAAATAACAAGCGAACCCAAAACAGACCTTGATGTAATTAGTTGATCTGGCAATTTTCACCTTGCCATCAGCAACTTTGATCCTAGCCAGTTCGATGTTGCAGTCTGCTCGCTCGAGATCGACGAGTGCTTCGAGTCTCAACTCACCACCGAGTTTGCAGCAACCTACAGTCAGCTCGATGTCTTCTGGTGCCGATCCATCCCTTCTTAGGGACGATGATGATGGCCTGCCGCTAACACCTCTTTTGCCTCTGCTGCCATAGGAAACGTTGTTGCTGCCACAGCAGAGGAAGCAGTTGAAGAGCTGGTAGCAGAAGTTTACGCGGTCCGTCGTCTGAAAGCAAGCTGCTGTTATTTTTCGATTGCATAGATTCAACAATAACATTATATATTACTCAATAAAATAATTTTTTAATGTTTATTTGAATCTTAAACGAGTTTTCAAAGGTTATGTGTACAAAAGTAGATTTTTCGTTTCACCAAAGAAACGTCGCAGTAACGCCCTGCACGACAAGCAGTGTTGGGTTTGTTACTTTACTTTTGTAATTTGTTACAGTTACTTGTTACATGATGAAAAAGTAATTTGTTACTGTTACTTGTTACATTTTTTCAAAAGTAATTTGTTACTGTTACTTTTTGGTTTTGAAAGTAACTTATTACATTTTTGTTACTTTACAAAAAGTTGTTTACAAACAGATGCAACACCCCATAACTCAATACTTGATTTTTGTTTTTAAAATAAGAACACAACTTTATTATAAAAATCAAAGAGTTATAACTAATCAGTCAAATGGTGAAGATCTTTGATTGAGCTACAAAAAGCTTTATTAGCTCTGAGCAGCAGTTGTCGTTGAAAATGACTATCAGTCAAACGATTTCTTCTTGAAGTCAAAATTTGACCAGCCACTTAAGTACAATTTAAAAATCTGTACTTGTACTTAAGTACAAAATAAATAATGTACTTGTACTTTTACTTAAAGTACATTTAACACAGAGTACTTAGTACTGATACTTAAGTACATTTTCTGAGTACTTACGTCAACACTGGCGTTGTTAAAATGAACGCGATCATGAATCCAGTGACACACTTTGCTCCTATTGGTCCAGACTCGCGCCATCTTAACGCTTGGTCCAATGCTCGAAAATAAAAAGTAACAAGTAACAATTTTCAAAAATCCGTTACTGTTACTTTAAAAAAGTAATTTGTTACTGTTACTTTGTTACAATTTTGAAAAGTAATCCGTTAAGTTACTTGTTACTGAAAAAAGTAATTTGTTACTGTAATTCCGTTACTTGTAATTTGTTACTACCCATCACTGACGACAAGCTGATGTACATGAAATGTTACTACAGCAAGCCTATGTGCATGCAATGTTACTACAGCAAGCCAATGTGCATACAATGTTACTACAGCAAGCTGATGTATATTCAATGTTACTACAGTAAGCCCCGATGTACATGCAATGTTACTACAGCAAGCTGATGTACATGAAATGTTACTACAGCAAGCCAATGTACATTCAATGTTACTACAGCAAGCTGATGTACATGCAATGTTACTACAGCAAGCTGATGTACATGCAATGTTACTACAGCAACGACAACTGCGATAATGATAAAAACCCATATTGGACATTGAAAGCAATATGGCGGACCTGATAGTAATGCAAATTGCCGATGTAGATGATGATGATACCGATGAAAAGCTCCAACGAGATGCAGGCAATCAACATGGCGAGGACGAAATCATAAAATCGATGCCCCTGTCTGCCGATGTCCAGTAGCAGTTTCAATTCGGTGATCTGAGTCAATGATAGGACGGTTATCAGGGCAGCTTGAGCTTTCGTCTCAGACTGTTCCAATTCGCTGTGCCTAGCTAGAAGCTGTGTGAAATTAATAGTTAAAATGTTTTTAATGTTAATGGTGAGGGAACGATTTCAATTCGAATGTACTGAATTTTATTGTAATAAAGGCCAGCTAAATAACTTAACCACATTGTATAACTTACAAAGAGTAAACATTTCTGCTCATTGTAAGTTAAAAGATGACGCCTTGACTCAGACTCTTACTTAGGTGGATTCCATGATGATGGTTTTTATAACGATAACGACATTGACGTAATGATGATGACGATGACGACGACGACGACAACGATGGTGATGCTGATGATGATGAGCATGATGGTTATTGCGAGATGGTGATGGCAAAGCGAACGGTATCTAACAAAGAACAATAAATCGTATGGACAGCAATGACAGCAGGGCACTCGAATCTTCCGCCATGTTTATCTTGTTATTTTCGATTTTGTTTATAAACCTTTGATAAATAGCAGATAAAAGTTGATAAATAACGTCTCCCATCAAAACATTTTTCGAAATATGAACAAATAGAAGGGAAAAACGAAGGAAGAAAGCACTATAATGAAAGAGTACGACGGTATTGTGTTCTAATAAGAAGTACCATGAAAGCCATCACGTAGTTCGTGCTAAATTACCATCCACGGATATTGCATTACCAGATGAAAGAGGCGTCTTTACCACTTCTATGATGCAGGTTCGTTCTCCACGTCTGAGTGGATGAAGTGGTAGTGATTGTGATAGTGGTGGTGGTAGTGGTAGATGTGGAAGAGGAAATAGTTCATCGAGAGAAAATGATTCTAGGTGAATATTTGAATACGACAATCTTAGTAAGTGATGACTCGGTGATGTCGGTGTATGTAGACGAGGTTGTCATAATAGTGATTGCTATTTCACTAGCGTTTTAGGAAATGAAAAAAACTCTTTATCGGTAAATGAAAAAAACAGAAAATAAGGTCACCAGAAACATGGCGTGACCGGAAACGATATAACAAGAAACAGGATCTTCCTGAACATATGAATATGCCCCGCCCCCCATGCGTTCGAGGAACTCGGGAAGTTTTGAATGACTTCAGGTGAGGATAAGGTGTGCCAGAAAGTAAATGTTTACACGAGTATTCCTGATACATCTACTTCATCCAGTAATCTGATTTCTAAAGGTATAATTTATAGTCCTTAGTGCAGGTATTTGATAGAAATACAAACTGATGATGACGATGACGACAACAATAATGGTGACGACGACGATGACGACAACAATAATGGTGACGACGACGATGACGATGACGATGGTGATGATAATGATGATCATGACCATGATGATGATGATGATGATGATGATGATGATGATGATGATGATGATAATGATGATGATGGTGGTGGTGGTGGTGGTGGTGGTGATTATGATGGTGATGATGATATGGTTACTGCTTCATTACTTATGTTGTTGCCTTGAGTCATTTCTGTCATTATTTCGATCTGTAAAAGCGGCCATTGTTTGTTGCTTCCATTGAAATAATGACGCTGATGACATTCTGCTATGCAGATAGTCATCATCATATTTATGTTGATTCTCGTCACCATCACTACATCATCATCACTACATAATCATCACTACATCACCATCAACATTATTATAATCATCATCGTTTTATCTATAACAGTATAAATATTAGTAATATAAATTATTATTGTTGTTGTTGTGTTTTTTGTCATTGTAATAAACATTACAACTACAACCGTTATCTTAATCATTACAGTCATCATTATCAACACGAAAGTTTTGGAGTAGGTTTTACAATGATGATTACACTGTTGTTGAATTATCGATCATAAAAACACGCGCGTCACGTGACACAGTCGTCATGGAAACGACAGAGGCAGAAATGGCATCTACGCTTGGCATCGAAGTATTGCAGGAATTAATTGCTTAGTAGAAATGGCGCTTTTTTCACGACTACCAATAGCACAATCATCATCATTACCACCACCAACATCGTCATAAAAACTCCTAGAGTTATGACCTCTAAAAGTCACACAAACATCATTCCATGGTGACACAAACATCATTCCATGGTGACACAAACATCATTCCATGGTGACACAGACATCATTCCATGGTGACACAAACATCATTCCATGGTGACACAAACATCATTCCATGGTGACACAGACATCATTCCATGGTGACACAAACATCATTCCATGGTGACACAGACCTCTTTTATTTTCACTCTTCCGCTTTCTGCCATCTTCACAAATGCATGCGCTAAACGAGGGGTGTTCCAAGTATCTGGAATTAAAATAAAAACATGGTCCTTTCAATGAATATAAAAATAGAAATCATTATCATCACCGTTTTTCATCATCATCATCATCATCATTATTATAATTATTATCGTCATTGTCATCATCATCATTATTATAATTATTATCGTCATTGTCATCATCATCATGATCATCGTCGTCGTCGTCATCGTCATCGTCATCATCAACATCATCATCATCATCATCATGACCACTACAATCATATTCACATAGTGACCCTCCAAGAGTTCTCCAGCTTTCTTTTACCACATTATTTTTTTTACATTCTTTCGTGTAACTCGTGGCTTTATTCTTCTAGTAGGTACCAATCATGGTGGTCGTTCCTTATAAATGTCATTACATCCTTTCTCATGTTTAACCCCCACCCCATCCATCCCATTTCAATATTGTCGTTATGATGCTACATGAGTTTACAAGATACTAATATCTTGTAAAAACACATTTTATTTATTTATTATTTACAATAATAGTAACATTACCAGCTGTATGACCTAATAAACTAATAATGTTATTTTACATCCAAGTAAAAATCATAGCAATAGTAAAATGTTTAAAGAAAAACATTCCTTATTTGTTTTGTTTTTCACTTATTTTATAATTAATTATAACCGGAAAATTAATAATTATTTATCTGTATACACGTTCAAATATTGCAAAGTAATTTTAAACTTATACAGAAACGTTATTCTATCCAGACTGTAAGTATTCCTAAATGACAGAACACTTGATTAACATATATCGTAATATCCATCTGGCTTGTAGAAACAACACATCCCTAAATGGATACAAACATCTTGATTTATTTATACACATGTTTAAACGTCCGTGTTACCAGGAGCGTTAAAGTTTCAGGAACACATACACACACATACACACATATATACATACAGACACATGATTTACAGAATCACAATAACATCAATCATTGTTTAATTAGTTTTTCAGTATTTTAAATGCAAAAATTTAGAATCAAAATTTTCATAAATTAACGTTCATAAATTTATTAAGTTTAAATAATCTTAAACAGTTTCTCATGTTAATCATAAATATATTTATTATTTAATCATCCACTTTCTATTCACGTATGTTTCCATATTCCCATTAATCCATCCGTGTAATCGGTATGGTTTATGTCTTGAAGTAAAGAAAGGTTATTATATCTTCTCGTCCATCCGTCCATTCATCCATCCGTCCATTCAAATTAGCAAATTTCTCGGAGTTGTTTAAACAGCCACCAACATAGCAAGAGCTAACCAAAATCATTTCATGATGATTTGAAAACATTCCTATTTAATAAATTTATCGAAAAGCGTCTTTGAATTTACAATAAAGCGCTATATAAATTCATTTCGATTGTTTCATTGATTCAACTCACCGTATCCAGAATCTTTTCTCTGTAATATCGGCTTAGTAAGGAGTGCTTGCATCCTTAAACGGATACACAAAAACTTATTTTATCAACCAACTTCACTGTTACAGCGTGAAGAGGTATAAAAATAGTGATGATGACGACGATGGTGGTGATGATGATGATAGTTCTTTCAGCTCTAGGTATTCGTCTTCAGAAGGCCAAACCGATTGCTAATTCCTCTACGTCACTTCCGGTATAGAATTGAAAAACATGACCCGTTTGGTCGAGATCGATTGAAATAATTGATTTAAAAAAACTAGTAATCAATCAGTAAGCAAAAAAATTATTTAAATTTCTATAACGGTTCTGCAACGCAAATCCGAGAAACGCAGATCTTCTATCGAACGCACGGACGCACAAGAGGCACTTTCTCAGCAGCTCACGCTCACTGGCCATCTTTTCAACCACCCCCATAAGAGGTAATGTATGATAATTTATTCACAGCGTCATCGGCTCCTCATGACTTCGAGGCATTTACGTCCTTGCGCACTGCCTCACCATCCTGTCCCTTCTCTTTCTTTCTTTCTCTCTCTCTCTCTCTCTCTCTCTCTCTCTCTCTCTCTCATTCTCTCTCTCTCTTTCTCTCTGTTCCATCATCACCATCATCATCACCACCACCATCATCGTCGTCATCATCATCACCATCACCATCATCGTCGTCATCATCATCACCATCACCATCACCATCACCATCACCATCACCATCATCATCATCATCATCACCACCATCATCATCACCATCACCATCATCATCACAATCACCATCATCATCATCAGCATCATCATCACCACCACCATCATCACCACCACCACCATCATCATCATCATAACCATCATCACCATCATCATCATCACCATTTTTACGCTTCTCCACATTTTTTGTTTTATTTTCTCATTTTTTTAAAAATTGCATTCTTCAGTGTTGCCAGTCTCTCATTCAAGAACTCAATCAAAAGACACACGAAGACGACAACTTTTATTACGTTTTTTTAGTGCAAGGATGGAATTTGAAGAAAAAACTAACGTTGGAATTATTATTTTCATAAAAAAATAAGTGTTGAATTCTTCTGCAATCATGGCCGTCATATGCCATGTTTTTTCGAACCGGAAGCTGACGTGCATCGAATTGTTTGTGTACGTGGATGAGGGTGTGTCCATGTGTATCAAAAGAAAATAATAGAGATAGAAAGAGAGAGAGAGAAGAGAGAGAGAGAGAGAGAGAGAGAGAGAGAGAGAGAGAGAGAGAGAGAGAGAGAGAGAGAAGATGAAGAGGGGAAGAGAAGAGGGAAAAAGAGAAGAGGGTGAAGAAGAAGAATAGGAAGGAAAAGACGAATGCTCTGAATTGTGCGACCTACTTCCACGTGGTTAATAGTAATGAGATTGGCCCAGTAATCTAATGAGAGAACGACTAATGAGTCGATTGTGATAAAAGATAATTTTAATGAAATAAGGAAGCAGTGGATATTTGTTTTTAATATTGCAAATAATTTTTTTTAATAAAATTTAGTGTCTTTTGTGATTGACAGACCGGCGAGCAATGGACGCAGCAGAGTCGGAGCGTTGCTGTGGTAACAAAGAACGCCATGTGGCTGTTGCTCCCAAATATTTCTGCACGTGCAAATGGATTGAAACGTATGTATGTGTGCATGCATATGTATAATTATATATGCATATAAATATATATATATATATATATATATATATATATATATATATATATATATATATATATATATATATATATATATATATATATATATATATATATATATATATATACTTATATATTGTATTTATTTATGTTATATATATATATATATATATATACTTATATATTGTATTTATTTATGTTTATATATATATATATATATATATATGGATGTGGATTAGATGGACGGTGAAATGTTTTGGTTGTTGAAGGATTAGATAAATAGATTTAAATGTCCATTAATGATTTAGTAGGTGTTTGAAAAAATATGAAACTTAAATGGAAATTTTTCCTGCCAAAAGAACTCAGTACGACTGATGACCTCAGTACGACTGATGATCTCAGTAAGACTGATGACCTCAGTAAGACTGATGACCTCAGTAAGACTGATGACCTCAGTAAGACTGATGACCTCAGTAAGACTGATGACCTCAGTACGACTGATGACCTCATTTGACTTCCGCGCTTCGTGATCAGGCATTTGTGAAATTGATGAAGTCTTCGTAAAGCTCAGTTTTAGATTTTTAAAAAATTGTTTTAAGAAAAATTTCAAAGATTTATCTCGTGTTTTTTTAATAATTAATGACTTGAAGTGAACCAACAAACGAACGAACATGAGCAATTAGTAAAGCAATGAATGTACGAGGAAGATGGATAAGCGGCAGTGCATGGCGTAAGAAGAACATCTGTTCTCAATTGTTAAAGAATAAGCGGATAAATATGAACGAACGGACGAACGAAAGAATGAACGAACGAACGAATAAATGAATAAACGTTCATAATGGAAAAAAGATAAACATATAAATGTACAGAAAGATTAACCGGTGGACAATGGACTCGTGGGTATTGGAGATGAATGTATTGACTGAAATATTTTCCCAGAAAGCATATGTCAGGATTTTTTATTTGATCCTATCGTAAATATACTGGTGGAAACTTCACTGTGTTCTCTCATGTGGTGCATGTGAGTGGGAATCTGTGTAGCATGTGGGTGAGTGGATGGCTATGTGGGTGGGTCGTTGAAAGAGTGAATAGATGGGAATGTTATTATTACCACTTAATCGGTTTTCTTTTCATTCCCATCTTGGTCATAATTATCTTCACCACTACTGCAGTCATTACCGTTGACATCATCATCATAACTATTAGCATCATGATTATTATTGCTCAAAATCAATAATCGCTTTTATTGCTAGCCAATCATCGCCATCATCGCCATCATCAACATCATCATCATCATCATCATCATCATCATCATCATCATCATCATCATCATCATCATCATCATCATCATCATCATCATAATCATCATCACATCATCATCATCATCATCATCATCATCATCATCATCATCATCATCATCATCATCATCATCATCATCATCATCATCATCATCATCATTATCATCACCCTCATCTAGGCTCATCTTCGGCGCCGTCGCCAGATGTAAACCAATCAACGTTTTGTAAGTTTAACACGATAACTTGATCGATGTCACAGAATCACGGGGGGTTCACCTTCCCTTTTCGTCCGAAGTCCCGCTGAAAAAAATGTCTTCTCTTTAAACACCCATGTTTCCTGCCTATTTCTTCATAAACACTTTCCATCTTTTTGGTGTTTTAAGGAAAGCACTGAGTTGTCTTATTACATACAATCTCCTTAGCACGATATTTGTTTGTTTTCCTCTCAAACGATATTTTCATGTTGCTACCTCTGATGGTTATGATAATGATGTTGTTGTTGTTGTTTTCATTGGTCTGTTGTTGTTTTTATTGGTCTGTTGTTGTTTTCATTGGTATGTTGTTGTTTTCATTGGTCTGTTGTTGTTTTTATTGGTCTGTTGTTGTTTTTATTGGTCTGTTGTTGTTTTTATTGGTCTGTTGTTGTTTTTATTGGTCTGTTGTTGTTTTCATTGGTCTGTTGTTGTTTTTATTGGTTTGTTGTTGTTTTCATTGGTCTGTTGTTTATATTGGTCCGTTGTTGTTGTTTTTATTGGTCTGTTGTTGTTTTTATTGGTCTGTTGTTGTTTATATTGGTCTGTTGTTGTTTTTAATGGTCTGTTGTTGTTTTTATTGGTCTGTTGTTGTTTTTATTGGTCTGTTGTTGTTTTCATTGGTCTGTTGTTGTTTTTATTGGCCTGTTGTTGTTTTCATTGGTCTGTTGTTGTTTTTATTGGTCTGTTGTTGTTTTTATTGGTTTGTTGTTGTTTTCATTGGTCTGTTGTTTATATTGGTCTGTTGTTGTTGTTTCATTGGTCTGTTGTTGTTTTTATTGGTCTGTTGTTTTTTATATTGGTCTGTTGTTGTTTATATTGGTCTGTTGCTGTTTTTAATGGTCTGTTGTTGTTTATATTGGCCTGCTGTTGTTTTTATTGGTCTGTTGTTGTTTTTATTGGTCTGTTGTTGTTTTCATTGGTCTGTTGTTGTTTTTATTGGTCTGTTGTTGTTTTTATTGGTCTGTTGTTGAAGTATCTACGTGATAGGTCTCAACACGTCGGACAAAAAGCATTCATAACTATATTACCTTCTCTGGCAACAAAAGAGTGCTTCGATACGTCCAATATTTCAAAGGTGAACATCACAATAGAAGCCAATCCATGTCGTCGTAAAACAACCCACTTCTTATGATTACAACGGCACTTCATTTCATCGTTACGCTATCACATTTACGTCGAGGCCGCTGTGGGATCTAAATTAAAATACAAATACACAATTTATGAATCGGTATAAATACTTTTGTGGTATCCGAACCAGTTTTTGTCTTTGTTATAAAATACCGACATATTACATATATATATATATATATATATATATATATATATATATATATATATATATATATATATATATATATATATATATATATATATATATATATATATATATATATATATATATATTCTTTTCATTTTCATAATTTATTAGTTATAAAAAACCAATACCATGATTGAAACAAAACTACTGCGCTGTTTCACCGCATTGCGTGTTTGTGTTTATCCCGTATTGAAGCCGGGCATGTTAACCCGATCATTTTCTGGCCACATCTGCACATTTTAAGCCCATCCATGTAAGGTCACCACCGTCTTACGATTCTGATACCCATGAAACTCATTATTTCCGCAAGTGAATCGATACCGGTTGAAAATTCGTTTTGATGATGACGATGATGATGATGATAATGACGGCGACGACGACGATGACGATGATGATGATGATAAAGGTGATGGTGATGGTGATGGTGATGATGACGGTGACGGTGGTGGTGGTGGTGATGGTGATGATGATGACGATTTATGATGACGACGAAGACGACGACGATTATGATGATGACAAGTATGATGATGACGATGATAATGATGGTGATATTGATGTTGATGATGATAGCAGTGATGAGAGCGATGATAATAATGATAACGATAATGACCATCCTACTTTTGATGGAATAGAAATAATCATAAACATGTTTACTTTGTGACAAAAATCTTAATGACGACATTGTTCAGGCACCATCATTGTAACGACATTGTCACCTTATATAATATACACGTATCAGCGGTATATTGTCTGAAATTGGGTGTTAACGAAGATCGCTGTAAACAGTGACAAATACTATATGTTATATGACGAAACTAAAGTGATCTCATTAGTTACTCTGAAAATATAGGACGTTCGCCCACGCTCCGAGAAACTAGGACGAAAACAAAACCACTAAAGCCTGTCGGTCAAATGAATTGACAACCATCGTCACAATGGGACAGAAAAGTCAAATTTAAATAATCGCGAGTATCAGCAGCGGATCCAGGGAGCCCGGGCCCCCTTAGAACATTTAACAGAAAATTTGTACTTTAATTTTTTACTTAGCCTTAAATTTCGTTCTGTTTGTCTGTATACTGAGGCTTTATTTTTACTAAATTCACCACTCGACCATCAATAGTTCTGATATTTGGCAGATATTTAAAAACTTCGGACTTTTTCTAAACCATATCAATGCAAAATATATTTCGAATAATTTCTCAAAAAACAATTAGTCCTCCACCGGCAGATCCAGGAAAAAAGTTGAAAATGACAGTTATCTTTATCTACAAAGGTTCAAACTACTTAACGGCAAATTCTTACAGCAGTAATCGTCTGTAATGAATGAAAACTGAAAATTTAACAAATACACAACTCAGAGGTGGACATGGGTTCATTTTTGGCGACCCAACTCAACTCAACTCAACCCACCTGAAAAGTTAAATTTTCTAACCCAACCCATCCCATAGTTTAAATTTTTCTAATAATTAAAAATTGTTTTCAATTGTTTTCAACTTCACCCAATCCAACCCACGCATGGGTCCAAAAATTAGACTCAACCCAAACCATGTTCATTTCTGCCCCAACTATTTTCCGTTTTTTTACGTGAGAGTCTAACCCTAGATTTTTGCTGACAACCGAGGTATTACAGCGCGGCAGCTATAATGGGCAGGTTTAATTGGTGTAAAGCAATCATCAGGTACTAGCTGTTTTACTCAATAACTAGCGGTGTACCCGGCGTTGCCAGGGCTTTGTATAGGATTTTCTATCGTTTTTCTCCCTCGCTCCCGTTTCCTTCCCCGCTTGATCTCCCGCTCCCGGTTGCTTCCCGTTCCCGCTTGCTCTACCGTTCCCGGTAGCTTTCGTGTTCCGGTCGCTTTCCCGCTCCCGCTCCCTGATTACCAGTCTACATAAACATTGACTTGGTTTTGTCTCCTCTTGGCAGAACATTGGGTTGATCAAGATTTCTAGAATTAAAAAAAAACAGTCGCGCTAAGGACGCCCCTGACTAACGCCGTTTGTTCCAGAGGTGGACAGGGGCTGGGTTGACCCATGAGTTGGGATGGGTTGGATTAAATTTTTTGAAACATACATTGGATCGGTTAGAATGGGTGAAATAAAATTTCACATTTTTTTATTTTGAAAATAACTTTTGACTGTGGAGTTGAGAGGGGCTGGTTAGGAAATTTAACTTTTCAGGTGGGTTAGGCTGGGTTGGGTCGCCAAAAATAGACCCATGCCTACCTCTGGTTTGTTCCATGGAAGCACCACAGGGTAAACGCGAGGCTTTCTGAATTGTAGACATAGAAGCAGAACGAGAGTTTAGTCGTCGTTTTGGTCTTCTTTAAAAACAAATAAGTTCAAATAACGTTCGAGAATACGTTACTAGTAAATAGCTGCCAATCAACAAATTTTTCAGAACGAAAACTGAAAACATTCGGGCGTCTACGATCGAAACATTGTGTCAGTCACATTGAGTCAGTGAACATTCACACAACAATCTGCAACTACTACTATTACTACTTCTTCCTTTAATGAGTTTGCACCAGCCTGTTCGAGTGAGCACCTTCGCCGCTATTCTGGAAACAGAATGTTTGCCGTCGCTGTTTCAAGACGTTGGAACTGCCTCCGCTGCAACAATTGATTAATTCATAAATGTTCTCAAATAATTAATTCTAGTTTGTGGTCTAGACTTGAGGGCGTCATTTATAAATGTATTGATTTGACTTGTCATCGTAAACGTTGACGATAAAAGCAAACAATGCTGCATAGTTCGGTTGAGTTTGCAAATAGATACAATGTCACCCATGAGGAAAAAACAATGATAGCTAATTATTATTATTGTGCTGTTAATATAGATGTTGTCGTTGCGTGTTTAACTGTGAAGCTGGACATGGTGACGGCAGTGGTGGCGATGTTAATAGAAAGAGTCGTCATAGTGAGCTACCCTGGATGAGTTCTGAAACGGCAGCGATCGTGCTGAACAAGTAGACCAAGAATGTGAAAATGGATTTGCTGAAATAGGTCGTGTCGTGGTTGCAAGACGGGGAAATTAATCTTTTGAAACGCCTTCTGGTGTTCTTTCTTTGTTATTGAAACGTGAACAAAACAAACACAAATAAAACGCACAAGGAATTTAACTTATTTTTTTATATCAGTTGTTCTAGAATTCACAATAAATTTAAAAAAACTGTTTTTTTCGGCTAAGACAATACAGCCATAACAACTTAATCAGTTTCTCGTTTATTCATATTAGTTCCTATAACGAGTGTCATTTCTTTATTTTCCTCATAAAATTGGAGTAGGTGACAGCATAACACAATGGAGGACACGATAAGGTGAAATATATTAAAAAACTGAAAGGGAAATATTTATCAAGCCTGAGTACGTGCACATAGTAAGGTAGGGAATAGGGAGTGGAGGGACAGCTGGTCATAGTAGATTGATGTGCTAGATTGGAAGAAACTTTCGAAGAAAATAAAACTTAATAATAATTAGGTGGTTTCAGGGCGACAGGACAGCCTCATGTGTCTGCAGCTTAACTCTTTGAAGACGACGACGACGACGATGATGATGGTGGTGGTGGTAGTGGTGGTGGTGGAGGTGGAGGGTGGAGGTGAATGTGGCGGTGACGGCGACGACGATTATGACTCTGACGACGACGACTGCATTAGCAATTACAACTGACAGTAACAGTGACGTTAAAACTTGTAATAGTCAATGTTAGTCATAGCCATTGTAATAAAAAATAAAAGTGACAAATGACAATAATTATTGTAATAAATATTAATTATGCATATTATTTTAAAAGCAGATGTGAAAATCATAAATAACCGTAAATTATTTACTACCTGTGGTAATATTGAATATTTGATGGAGCTCGGAGCGGAAGTGTTTGATTTCCATAGAAACGGACTTCCGCTTATCTTATTTTATGTATTCATAAAGCATAGAACTCACTTTTTTAATTCGCCAGGGGGTGTTCTCAGTTTTATTGTAATTTATAATTACAACATTGTTTCCTTATTTGTTTTATTTAATATTATTTCTTTCATTTAAAATTATATTATTTTAATATTCTATTACTGTTGTTAAATTTGAAAAAATGTTTACATCTTACTCTTAGTCAATTGTTATATATTTTTTAAATTATATTTTTATGATTATTATGTTATTGTTTTAATCATATTTCATTAATATATGATTTAAAAATAAATTATCTTCTTCATATATTCTATTAACATATTATTTTTTGATAATAACCTGTAATTATTATTTTTGTATTTTATTATGTTTATTTTTATTATCACTATATTTTAATAGTTTTATTATAAGGTATTATCAAATTTATTGATAAATTATTTTATTCATTCGTTTTCTTAGTATTTTCAACCAGTCCATAAAAATCGTATTGTACAGAATGAATGTTATGTTTATCGATATTTTAATATAAAATTTAATTCATCATTTAGTCGAATTAAATTATATAATTAGATATGATTATGTTTAGAAGTGTTACTCCTCCGCAATAGTTTATGTGCTTACACTGATTTTTTGTTATGGATCAGATTCTGATACAATACAATACAATCAAAACTAAAGTCTTGCTCGAAGGCGAGAATGTTAGTAGCTATTTATAATCAACATATATAATTTCCTATGTCTGTTTGTCTGTATGTATGTATGTATGTTAGCAATTTCGCATAACGCGGCGGCCACGATGGTCAGCAGTCAGCAGTTGCTAACATTAGTTTTCGCAGGCGTGTAATAAAAGTTATTATGCAATTGTACACTGTCAGTCCTAAAGATCAAAAGAGATGGCGCTGCAATCGAAAAATAATATAAAATAAGATTTTAAAAATCCGTTATTTTTGACGGGCTATTTCTAGTATAAACTTAAAAGGTAAGTTTTGAGTGTAGATTTGAATGTTTGAACTGTTCTCGATCTCCGAATCTGCGCTGGCAGACTATATAAGCGGTTGACCAGCTACAGCTACAATGAAAAACGTTGGGCGCATATACAACATCCAAACTTCTGTAAAACAAACATTTATAAAAGATAATACGCCTAACGTTTTTCGTTGTATATTATGTATATGAATCAGAAACTGTTATAAAGTTTGTTACCATAATGTGACCAAAATATTTAGAAATTCTGCTAAGCTCATAAAAATATTATTTTACACTTTTTAGGGCCCAAGACGCAAGAATGTATTTCGTATGATGTAAAAATTTAATGACCAAAAAACTTTCCAGGCCAAAAGTGCCTTGTACAAGCATCAAAGGTTATGGCGTAACAAAATTCAAATTTAGTTTACATAGCAAAGTTTGAAGGTTTCAAGCAGCTTTCAGCAAGTCTATTTTACGTTTTATGGGCAAAAGGAGTTAGGAGAGAGTGGAAGAAAGAAAAAGAGCAAAGCGGGAAATCAAGCGGGAACGGTAGAGCAAGTGGATCGGAGAAGCAAGCGGTAACGGGAGAGCAAGCAGGAACGGGAAAGCAAGCGGGAACGGGAAAGAGAGCTGGAGCAGAATAGCGACCGGGAGCAGAAGAGCGAGCGGGAAAGGGAAAGGAATCGGGAGAGCGAGGAGCAGAATAACGAGCCGGAGAGCCAGCGGGAGAGCTACGGGAAAGGAAACGGGAGCGAGAAAAAAACACTATAGAAAATAGAAGAACCTCTAAGAACCCTGGGCAACGCCGGGTAACCCCGATAGTGTTTTCATAAAAACATAACTAAAAATAGCTCTACATATTTAAATGTTTAGAAAATTGACAATTCTTGTCCTGGTTGTATTGCGTTCGCTTGTTGGCCTGAGATTCGGCGGTTTGAATCTCACCTGCGACACCAGCGTCCTTAAGGGGTGTGGGGAGGCAGGCACCATGAACGACCGCCTTTAATTGTAGAAGTGGTAGTAGTTGTACATAGACAGAGAGGTTTTCTAATCCATTTAAATAAATGCTAATTTAAGACTTAAATGACGGTTTATGAGAGAAAAAAACAACAGTTGCAAAAAAATAGATGTAGGTAGTGGAAAAAATGAATGCAGTGTAGTATGAATATATAGCCTACTGTTGTACATTTTTATTTTACTTTTCATTTGTTTGATATGCTAACAAATAATTTATGTGGTAAATAATTAATTTTATACTTAGTTATTTCTACCCTCTTCACTCTTGCATACTGCATAACCAGCGAAAATTTCACAGAGGGTGTCATTTTTTTTTTTTGGTCCTGTGTAGATTTATAAAAAAAAATTTTAGTTTGATTTTCTTTATATATAAAACACTGTCGGCAGACAATTCACAATTATTTTTAAGCATCGGTTCCGTAAAACGGGGTGACTTTGCCCGTGCGGGTGACTTTGGCCCAGCCTTTAAACGCATAAAAATATATTAAAAAAATTTTTTTTTTAAACTTTCGCTAGGTCACGCCATACATCACTACTATGCACACCTTTTTAGCATAATTGTTCATAGAAATATAATTTGTACTTTAAAATATAGGTTGATTTATTTTGGGCCAAAGTCACCCGCACGGGCAAAGTCACCCCGTTTTACGGTTCATTATTTCAAAACATCAATAATTGGGTTATTTCAGTGTAGGTAACGATCTTCCCTACCTGAAAAAATTGAAACACTTCTATGTTTTTTTTCCTTTCAAAATAGTATATCTAAACATTTTATGCAAAACGACTGGGAAGGCCATATAAGCCGCTTTCAGGGACAAATCCAATGTGCGAGGAAAGAATGCATCCCCCACCAGATTATCAATTAAAAATTTTTTTCGGTAGAATATCCGGTGTTTGGAAAATGACTGCAGATGAGAGTAAAATTGTTGAATAATACCTACGACTACTCCCGATAATCAGCATTTTTTGGGAAGAGAAAGTATGAAAACATTTGGAAGTGACGTGTCTGCATTCCCCACCAGGAATTTCTGGATCTGCCACTGGTCCCTTTACCTCTTAGAAACCCCTCTGCTTACAATTGTTCTTGAGTCGATAAAGAAATTACGCTTGACACATTCTAAAAGAACTCCGTCTCGCTAATTGCGAGTCAGTCCCAAGCCTGGATAAAGGAGGAGAGACAGTTAAAAGGATCAAACTTTGATCCACGACAGGAAGTACTGATGTGTTTTTTACATACAGCCAATTCAGTCTTAAAACACTTGGTGTAAAGGACTATGAACTACCAAAAAAAAAATTTAAAAGATTAAGATGGATTACTGACATCTATGAAATATGAAACAGCGGAGACTGATATCGTTTATAGGCACGGGCACGTATAAAAAACTTTAAAATAACACAAGAAAACTGACAGTTCAATTATATAAGAAGTGACCTTTTCTAAAAAATTGCCGGTTAAAAAATATATTTTTTACATAGAAATTATTTACTTTAATGTAAAATTAAATAATATAGGAAATATAAATTTACTGCGTTCAGTTTCTAACTAATGTTTACGGGTAAAAAAAAACTTAAAACCCGTCCACGTTATTATTTTCTTTGACTCTCCTAAGCCAAATATGATCAAAATATTCAAAGTTATGCACTATGCAAGCCACGTTAGGCCTAATGTTTATTAACCCAGGTACCTTGTTTTTACTATAGGTCAGTATAGGTGAATGACCTCCAAGAAAAGCTGCAGAAGAAAGAACTTTCCTTAATTTATTTATATTTTTTAGTAAATAAGTAATAAATGTGTTATTTTTATTCAAAGTGGCGTATATTAAACTAGTTATTATTTATAAATAAATTATTATTAAAACAACAAAACAACATTGACATTGACAAGACGCACTATACTTTAGCCATAGATATCTAGATAGGCTATATAGGCTTATTTGCGGTTTTTGTTTGGTTTTACGCGCGCAGTGGAGTTTTAGTTTGTGCCTCCTGACTGACCATAGACAAGAGATTTGTTTACATTTGTCTACACCGGCGGCTTGCCTTACTTCGATAAGCAATTCATTCCAATTTTGCAGTTAACTATTATAAAGCAATGACAGCGCGTTATTTTTTCAATATTTGTTTATCATAGATTAATTTATGACTTTCTATCAAAATTTCTTTGTTTCTTCAGCGCATGCTTTAATTGTTTTTGACAGAAATGACTTTTATAAATTCCCTTGAATCTTTTGATTTAAACTTTAAAACCATAACATTTTAAGAAAATGCTTTTATCTGAAGATAACTGATAGTCATATGTATCTATTTTATGCTAATAGTTTAAGTTTCAGCATAAAATCTGAATTCATGTCTTCAAAGACATTTTCTTAAAAGAGATATCTTAGACTAGACTTAGAACTAAATCCTGACTAGATTAGATTAGCAATAATAGTTACTGGCTTTTTCTAAAGTACATAATACTTTTTAGAATTAACATAGATTATTGAAGTCACTACCAATTCTTCTTTGCCCTGAAATGAATCTACCTGAGACGATTACATTTATTTACCTAGTTTTTAAGCAAGTAAAAAGCACTATGCCAACTATTGAGTTTATATTTATTCCTTTTCACTTTGCGATTACATTTGTGTAGTATCAGTTCAGTACACAGTTTCCAATAATGTTGAAATAGATTTGCAAAAAACTGAGGCAACAAACTATGATTTTACAAGTGTTTTTATTAATACAATAAATTCTATTTGGCTTTTCAATGAACAAAAACTGAAAATGGCACAAAAAATTGAAAATGTAAGTTACTGTCCACTAAATAAAATTGTTTTTGTCTTAAACCTGAACTTTTAAGGTTTTGTGTATTAATTTTTGCTCGCTGATATTGTCTTAACTTGAAAAACTCATAAACGATCGACTTAAGCAGCAGATAGGAATGATTGTCAATGCCATCCTGCGTATCTCTTATATGATCCCCCAGGTTAAAAATATCTTTGGATCCAATTGATGTTAATGTTTGGCGAATAAGTTCTTTTATTTTAATTTCATCTTTGGCATTTGTGGCTGATACATGTTGTCTTAAAAATTTTTCTGCTGTCTGACATACCTAAAAAAAAAAAGTGTTTTTTAATACCATATTTATAAATAACAAATCTTAATTTTATCTTACTTTTATAACTCCAGAAGAAGGAAAGACATGACCACCTTTATTTTTCACCACTAGCAGCTGCAGTCCTATTTCATGTCCTTGGTTCTTGTGCTCATCAACTAAACTGTATCTATAAAATTGAAAATATTATTTAGTACTAAAAACACAGGAAACCAAAATTTATGACTGTAACAATTTATAATTTGAACCTGCAAACATTACATTCCAGTTTTTTAAATAGCTTGAATACAATCCAACCAGCTATGTAGCTAATTACATTTTCTATCAAGACTTGAGCAAGCTCTGAGTCGATTCCATAATCACCTGGTTTTTCAAACACTTCTTCTTCATAAATGTTGCCTGTTTAATAAATAAGCAAATAATTAAGATTGGTACCAGCAAAAGAAATAACAATGAAAAGTTTATTACAAATTTCTTTTCTTTCTTTGTGAAGATAATCAAGATAAGAAGTTTCATCTTGCGGCATCACATTCCCTGTTTTCCCTGCCTGAATATTGCATCTAGATAAAATTCATCTGAAAATGGATTGAAATTGGTATGTGGTTGGGTTGTTGTTCGATCCCCCTAGAAAATGTTAATTCTAATCAATATTTGCCCACTTATAACAAATTGTTTTTATACAACCTGCTCGTCTGACTGCCGCAAAGTTGATCTTGGCTGAACTTATAAGTCAAAACATGGCTTTGACACTTGAGTAGGTTTCTGGCTATTTGAAGGATTGATTCAATGTCAATAACAAATCCTTTAAGACCCATCTGCCTAAAATGATGTTAATTATATAGATTGCTTTTAGTTTTTCAGCAAAACATTATCAAAAACATACTTTTTGTCTTGAATAATAAGGATTCCACGAGGAGATTTTAGCTGAAGTAAGTAGTTTCTTAAACTCAGAAGACGTTGCTCAAACAATGCAAAATTTTGCAGTGTTAATGGTCCCTTGAAAGATGGTGCATTGGGATTTTTGCTATTGAAAATATCAAATAAACAGTCTATTGCTTCTATAAATTCTACAGTCGGTGCCACGTCTTCAAAACCTGCCATTTTACATCGATTCATCAATTTTAAAGCTGCAGCAACAGATGAGCTTAATGTTTGAGCTGCCAGTTTCACTTTCATCTTCTGATTTTTAAAATTGATATGTTGCTTGGTAAGTTTGTTAGCTGCTCTGAGTCCAGCTTCTTGTTGAATACCATCAAGTTGTGATATGTGAGACCACTTTATTGCACCAGAAGAAGAGAAAATAGTGTGGTATGCAGAAAATAAATTTCTCACTAGTTTCAGCATGTGACATGCATCAAAAATTATATATATTTTCCTGTTGCTTGATGAGCAAAACCATGTTTTTAAAGATCTTGTAAAATCTAACTTACACCCAAGCAGTTTCACCATTGTAACATTTGCAGGTAAGCCATCCATGACTAAAGAAATCACCTGGGGATTATTTTCAATTAATTTATTATTTTTGTTTTGCAATGAAAAACATATAAGTTACTTACCGAAATTCCTATGCTTTCTAATTTATCAATTGCATACAAAACCAAATCTTTCTGAATTATGGCTGGCAGTCCATTGGTGCAATAATAAGCAATAGGCATTTTCCAATAGCCCGTTGTACCAACGAGCAAAAACACCAAAACTGGATCCACAACCTACAACATTAGATATTACTAACCAAATATAACTTTAAAATGTTAAAGTCTAAAGGACTCACCCAAATCAACGAATCCTGACATGGTACCACTCTGGCTATCAAAAGTGATATGTTTATGAATAGCCATAGAATCAATCATAAGATTGCAGTTACTGTACTCTTCTGGTTTCTGGATTTTAAGACTGGCCAAAGTATTTAGGACCTGAGAATTAAAGCCACGTCTGGCATCTGTGCTTTCTAACCATCTAAACAACCAAGCAAAAATATAATAAGAGTATAAAATTAAGAAAAAACATTATTTTAATGCTATCCAGCCATTCAATTCAAATTAAACAAAACAAGTGCATATATAATAAAGTTTTACCTTCTTAAAGTCCTTGGACTAGGCAAACTGATGCCTGATGATCTGAGGTAGTCATAAGCCTTTGGTCCATATAAATGTAAAGTTATTGCAAATTTTTTCTGTTCTTCAGTATACTCTTTAAAACCATTAGACAACAAGTGAACAGGAAAACCTTAGAATTTTATGTAAATAAAATATAACTATATAAATATGTATATCTGAATTTGTTCAATAAAGATAATTTATATTTATACTTGTACTTGACGTTTTTAGCAGGCAGTTTAGTTTTCTGTTGATGTCACGCAATTGCTTCATCTCATATTTCAATTTCAATAACGGAAAACTGGTTACACGCTTCATGACAACAAAGTAATGAAACGGATGTATGACCCTTTTAAGTTTTAAGCTTTGTGGCCTTGCCTTCTTTAAATTTAAGTCTTTAAGTCAGAGTCTTTAATGATTTTACTTTGTTTACAAACAGCGACAGGATATATGAGCTCGGGAAGTCAATTAACACTAAGTATAGTTCTTATACAGGTTTTTCAAATAAAAAACACAGCAACATCTACAAAAAAACTAGAGCTTTAGCAGATTTCTCAGGTATCGTCATAATACACCGGCAACAAATATCGCTCAAATGAGCAAATGTAAACAAGCTCAGGTTGAAAATGGCAGCTTTCAAATTGTGCCGGAAATAGATTGATATGTCCCATCTATATATCTATGACTTTAGCTGTCAGCTAGCTGGGATTCGTCCAGCCAATTACGTCAATCAGAGTTGAATAGGTTAATAAATTAGCAAGTTTGAAAATAGTTGTAATTATTAATGAAAAATAAAAAAAATGTTAAAAATTAATAATATGCAAATTTTAATTGTATCTGAAAATATTAAATATACTGAACTATTCTAACACAAAATTAGATATTAATCGAGCAGATAAAAATTACCATATCCGTAAAACTGATGTAATTAATTAATGTGTTTCAAAGCGCAATTGCCAGCATCAAAACATCACAATATATAAATATAGTGACCAACGAAAAAGCGTTTCGTTTTCAGACGAATAAATAAACAGCAAACAGCTTGTGTCTGGCAGTAATATCTATATTTCTATATATACATTCTACATATATTCTTCAGACATCAAGGTTTCGCTACTCACTCAAGGCTGCGATTGTTTACCCGCTATTAAAACGTGAATGCGCGCCGTAAGTCTATCGTTACTCTCAAATTTCACAAGAAATTCTCGGCCGTTCGGATTGAACGTTGCCGAGTTGAGTCCATTATAGATTTTAATTGACGCATTTGTGTTTTAGTATAACGAGAGTTAACTGTAAAGTTCGAAGTGATTGTTATTTTTAGAACCGACTCAATAAGGAGGCGAATGAGTCCTTGTTGCCTTAACGTACCGACGACGAGTCGAGAGTTGGAAAAAATTTGAAAATTATTTGAGCAAATCATTCTGCAATTTTTGCGCGTAGATTGGTTTGTTTTTTACCTGAACGATCCAAACGTAGTACTGTCTCATTTTATTAGAAAATGTGATTACAACCCAACTTATTTATTTGTAACATTTACAACAACATCACCTTCTTTATGTCTGGATTAATTGATTTTGAAAATTACTTCTATTTCAACATGTCGGGTTAGTTAAGTCAAAGATGACATTTTTATTAATAGTTATACAAATTGATTCATACTGTCAGAAAGTTTTTGGAGGACCATTCTTTCTGAAATACTCTTTCGCTAAAAATCAATAGCGTAACAGAAGAGCTAAGTATTGGTAGAGCAAAGCATTGAAGCTTTCAGATACTTTAGTTTAGTTAATTATTGGGTTGTAATCACATTACACTCTACATATATTCTTCAGACATCAAGGTTTCGCTACTCACTCAAGGCTGCGATTGTTTACCCGCTATTAAAACGTGAATGCGCGCCGTAAGTCTATCGTTACTCTCAAATTTCACAAGAAATTCTCGGCCGTTCGGATTGAACGTTGCCGAGTTGAGTCCATTATAGATTTTAATTGACGCATTTGTGTTTTAGTATAACGAGAGTTAACTGTAAAGTTCGAAGTGATTGTTATTTTTAGAACCGACTCAATAAGGAGGCGAATGAGTCCTTGTTGCCTTAACGTACCGACGACGAGTCGAGAGTTGGAAAAAATTTGAAAATTATTTGAGCAAATCATTCTGCAATTTTTGCGCGTAGATTGGTTTGTTTTTTACCTGAACGATCCAAACGTAGTACTGTCTCATTTTATTAGAAAATGTGATTACAACCCAACTTATTTATTTGTAACATTTACAACAACATCACCTTCTTTATGTCTGGATTAATTGATTTTGAAAATTACTTCTATTTCAACATGTCGGGTTAGTTAAGTCAAAGATGACATTTTTATTAATAGTTATACAAATTGATTCATACTGTCAGAAAGTTTTTGGAGGACCATTCTTTCTGAAATACTCTTTCGCTAAAAATCAATAGCGTAACAGAAGAGCTAAGTATTGGTAGAGCAAAGCATTGAAGCTTTCAGATACTTTAGTTTAGTTAATTATACAAAAAATTCAGCTAGTAAGGAATCAATATATCTTTAATCAAGAGTACAAATTATGTTGAAAAAGTTGAGAAGCCTTTACAAAATGTTAAATAAAAACATTGATACCCAATGTTCTGAGGATCTGAAGATGTGGGCAAAACAAAGATTGAAAAACAACTTTGTACTGGCTGCAAACCATTTTCAGAGTTCTAGCATTAATTTATTTACTGAAGCTATTTTCCTAAGCAGATCTGTTTTTTTTTAATTTTGTTATAAATTTTTGTGAAAATTATATGCAATAAATAATTTATGAAAATCTATTAATTTTAATCTATTGACAAATAATTATACACAAATTTATGCTATTGACAGTGAACACACTGTCAATAGCATAAATGGCTATGGATTTGAAGAACTAGATTTTATTACAAATTCATTGTATAACAAATTCAAAATTTTACAGAGAAGACAGCAGCTTCCAACCTAATGTGGGATCTGGAGTATCAATCTCTCTTGAACGAGCTTCTGTCCATCAGACCTGACCTTATTCCATCTGCTCCAGGTAAACATCTTTCTGACAATCTACTTATATAATTTGCTAGCTTTGTCTGTCTGTAACTCGATATAATTCTGATAGAACAGCATTAATAAGCTTGGCATATTTGCTCAGTTTTTTACGCTGATTTTTAAAAATTAATTTTCAGATTCGAGTGTTTGTGTTTCCTTTTTTACGCCTGTTGTCTGACAGGCTGTTGTGCTAGTAAATAAATATGTTAGAAAAATTAAAATACTTTTGATCGGTTGTTAATAAAAATAAATGATGAATGTCACTACTTAATGAGTTCATCACACTTGGTTTAGAGTAGAGGTTGGGGTGTCAAGTGGGTTGATGTCAGTTGAGTTACTCCAGCCAGTTTATTATCATATGTTGTCCACTATTGGCTGAGAAACTAATAAAATCTGTTATGATTGAGACTAGTCTTAATAATACAGTCACTGTTGTTTTTGAACGGGTAGTTTATTTTATCAAGTCAATGTTAATTCTTAAGATTAATACCCTTTAATTGGTATCCAAAAGATGTCAGACGTGTTGGTCTTGGTCAGACGTGTTGGTCTAGTGGTATAGATACCAGCTTTGAGAGTCATAGGACCCGGGTTCGATTCCCGGTCTAGGCACGTAATTTCCTTGAGCAAGAAACTAACTCACATGTGCTCACGTCAACTCAGCGTTATCTAGGGTTAACTTCTCATGTCTATGTATATAACGTGTTCTTCGAAGTTTCCGATTCCAAAGGAACTTTCGTAAGCACCTCTGACTTTATCTGGCGCTATATAAATAAATTCATTTCATTCATGATATTGCAGTTTTTCCATCTATTTATCTCATTTAAGTGGGGGATTTATGAGAAAAAATTTCTAATTAGTGAAATTTTTGAAGTTCTAAAATATAGCAATTACTAAATTTGATAGACCCGCCTCCAATTGCGGCCCAGACAAATGAAACGATGGATATGCCCTCCAGCATCCCGTCCACCGGTGCCAGTGGCGATTCGACTAACCTTCGTGCCCAAATGCATCCTCTTCAAAATTCTCAATACCAACATTACGATAGCTGCCTGCAACAACATAACTCATTCATTCCTCAGCAACCACAACACGACCACATGGGACAGGTGTTACAACAATCTCCTCAACAGCAGCAAATGAATCAGCAATTTCAGCAGCAACAAATGACACAGCAACATCAACAGATGAATCAACAACAACAGCAACTACAGCAGCACACGTTCAACATGAACGACCTCATGCATTCTGCCTTCTCGGAACTTCGAATGATTGTCGAATGGGCTCGGAAAGTTCCAAGTTGGTTCTGTGACTTTGACGGTTTTTTCCAGACATTTGTTTTTTTCAGTGTTGTATTAGTATTTCGTTGCTGGCTCAGTTGGCAGCATTTGAAGCTTTGAATCTTAATGTACCCAAATTTGAATATTGTTATTATTATAATTATTATTAATAAACAGTTGATATTGCAACATATATCAACATAAGTAATAATGGCGCTGGTGGTATAGTGGTAAAGCATTCGCTTGTTGATCGTTAGGTCGACAGTTCGAGCCTCACCGGTGTCACTAGCGTAACTCCCTTAAGCAAGGAGTTCATTCGCATTGCTAAGGGGTAGGCACCTATAAATGGCTGCCTTGCGAGGGGCCTTTCTTGCCTGTGAGCAAGACTTGTCTTGATAAGGCGTGTTCTAAATGTGACAAAAAATCACCAAAAAATAAGAAGGTGATTGATTTAGATATTAACGATTTGAGCAGGAAATATAATAATATTTATTTTTATTATATTAGGAAAAGTTTTTTTTCTGAAGAGATTAAATTAACTCTGAAATAATTTTTAATGATTTTGAAATGTGACAGAATTCGCCACTCTGCAAATGGCTGACAGAGTCTCGATGTTGAAAAGTTCATTCGTTGATCTATATCTTCTCCGGCTCGTCTTTCGGTTTGTTCTATGAATAGAAAATTAATTCGCGTTCATGTTTTTGAAATATTGAAAAATAATTTTCTTGATAGAATATATTAGTTGTTCAAGTTTAATTTCTAAGCATTTAAATAATACTTGAGTAGCTGAAAAACATACTATACTCATTATTTGCATTTAGTTGTTTCATTTGTTGACAAGTAATATTTTTTTAAATATCCGGCTAGTACTAAATAAAATTTCCACGAATATTTTGATTTCAAACCATGCAATTAATATAATTTAAAGAATAAAAATAAATAAATATACGTCTAATCAGGTCAGCATCAACGAACGGCCGCCTGATGTTCACCGACAAGATGTTCATGACGTCAGAAGAATGCGTTGACCTTGGGTGGAGTCCTGAAGTCATCATGTCTTGTTTCTCATTGGTCAATCAGTTCAAGAGACTAGAAGTCGATCTGAATGAATTTGCTATTCTTTGTGCCATCATCCTTTTCTATCCTGGTTTGTTGTTGTCATGTTATTTGTTGGATGACATTTTTTGAATGAAGAATGGGGAGTTTTTGTGATGAAGATGATAATTATAAATTTGTCTTGTGGATTTCATGCAAAATGCCAGCTTTCTCTCTTGGTATGTCGAGGATCTGTTAGAATAGTTTATTAGGATTGGAATGATGGTTCAACATTCTATGTACAGTAAAAGTCTTCTTGAGCAACACCCTCAAGATCAGATACTAAGAGCAACAGACGCTTTTCTTCTAAGCGGAATTTCTTAAAATTGTATCTGGCCTACAGTTACCGAAGAACGGACAGATTTTAAAAACAGACTTTTGCTCTTCCCGAATCTTCAGAACTTTTACTGTATTTTGAACTTGTATATAGTGTATTCAGTTTTGTAGCATCTTTGTGTTTATTAAGAGATGATTAGTCGAACAGTTAATTCACCTGACTTGAAGGTCACAGTGAACCTTCAAAGGTTGACTCAGCCTTCGATCCCTCCTGATATGCACCAGTCATTCCTAGTGCTACATTGATAGTTTTAGCTATACAGCAACTACTTTATGTCATAAAACGTCTCTGCACCTTCTCAATTCCATCGATCAGATATTTATGGTGAAGATTCCTCACAGAAGAGCAATATTCAAGTATTGGTCTAACGTAGACAAGGAAACCTTTAGTCATTACAAATCTGTCTTTGGAAACAAATGATTTAAGGATAAGATGATAACGAATAAAATTAGAATTATGATGTTGCTGACATGGTTCTTGAAGCTAATTTTACTGTCAACAATCACTCCTAGGTCTCTAGTCTGCTCTACAACATCTAGTTGATAATTCTCAATGAAGTATTGAGGGATATCATTGACCATTTTTTCAATCTAACCGACTGAGTACAACATTCATTTATTGAGAGCCACAGTCGACTCCAAGATGAGATTGTTTATAGCTCTCTGAAGATCCGTTTTAAATCTATTTTTTTCTATTTATTTATGTTTAGACAAAACACTGACTTTCATGTTAAGGATCAAAAATATTAAAGTTAGATAAAACACAGACATATAAAGCTATATAAAATTTTGAAGTTTTTTGAATATTTAACGATAGTTATAAAAAAAGTTGAAAAAATAGTTGATTTTGAAAATTGTACATAAAACAACTGCGATGGCTATAACACTTTAAAAATGGCCCTTTTTTACACGCTTTTAACAACTTTCACTGGTTCGGCTGTCTACAGGATGTACGCAGACGTTTAGAAGCTCGGGAGATCATTATAAAATTACCCAAGTTTAAAAAAAATTAAGGTATAATATAAAAAAAATAACTATGAAAAAAATTAGGAAACAAAAATTATTAAAAAATCAAAGAAGCATATGATAATGACGACAAAAATTTTCATCATAATAGTAATTACAAACATCTTTTGTTTACTATTCACTGGGGTAATATTAAATTTTTCAGCTATCGTAAAAGGAGGATTTTAATTTTTTAAATTAACTTTCACTTGGTAATTCTGTCACTCCCAGAAACCTCATCTTTCTGTTAAAACCTTCATTTTCCTCCTAAACTCATCCTATATATAAACGTACCAATCGGCCTCAAAATATCGTCAGATTGCCTATAGTGATTGGCCGATTACTGATTATTGACTTTTAAAACTAATTATTATGTATAGCACTGTCAAATAATAAATGTTATTACGTTGCTTCTGCTATACTTTGCATTGGCTGGCACTTCCAAAATATAGCCATATATGGAACGCTATCCAAAACAAGCTCCACTGGCTTCCAGTTGCACGTCGAATAGACTTCAAAATCTGTTTGCTCGTCTGAATTGTTTGACCGATTCTGCTCCTCTTTACTTTACAGAACTCTGCAAACCAGTTAGTTCAAACGACGGTCGACGAAACCTTCGTTCTGCATCTCGTGGTGACCTGGTCGTCCCACGTTTCCACCTTAAAAGGTTTGGTCGACGTTCCTTTGCTGTCGCTGGCCCTTCTCTCTGGAATTCCCTACACATGAATGTTCGAATGACAACAGAACTTGATAAGTTTAAAAAGGGCCTCAAGACCTACCTGATGCGACAAGAGTAATGGCGCCTCTGAGGTTTCACAACACAAGAGTGCGCCCTATAAATGTTCTACTACTACTACTAATTAACAGTTAAATTGCAATTAAATTAAACTAATTGAAATGCACATAAAAATGCATTATCATTTACCAAAAATTAGATTGTGACATTGAGACAGAATTTTTTGTTTTCAAATCACATTATTCCAGGTTATCTCCATATTTTTCACACCTTCCCAGACCTCTTCTCAAGCACTTTTTTTTACAAAAAAGTCTTTCATTAAAGTAAACTCCATCCTAACCCAAACTTAACATGCCTATAATGTGTCAATCAAACGTCACTCAGTTCATAAAGGTTTATTTCTGGTTGTTTCTTGCATGCTTTTCCCACGGAGTAAACCTTACTATTTCTTATAAGTGCCTAGGTGGTCTAGTTTCTATTAGATTTAAATTAGTATATGCAGACATGGAACGATAGCGACACCACCGATATGCACTTACACCCACTCTCTACGATCGATTATGGGTGAGAGATTGAATAAAAGCTTGGTTTGGAATTTTTCTAAATTGACAGTTGATAACAGAAAAGCAGTTTGAGATACAATGACAATGGTGTAAAGAAGTTGGCTTCTGTTGTAAGTTCACAAACAGCTAGAGTACCAAAATACCGAGCGAGAGTCTTTAGTTGTGCTGCGCTCATACAATCCGATTGCCCCTTGGCTGGCTGCAAAACGACTTATTTATTGGTTTATTTTATTAAAAATGTTTACAAAAAATTAATTAATCAACATGTATTAATGGAAAGCATATTCCCTGCATTTTGTAAGAATAAACATAACAGAATTATCGGCCAGTAAGAATTATCGGTCGACACAGATTATGAATGAGCGATACCAATTATCGGCCCGTTGCTGATAATTGGTGCTCGTCTAATATATATATATATATATATATATATATATATATATATATATATATATATATATTAATGTAAAATCGCTGTTTTTACAATAGGTTTTCCCATTGATAGACGTTAAAGGACTTCGAATAACTATTATGGAGATTATTAATAAACCAGAAGGTTTAACTAGCCGTAACAAAGCTTCATTTATTATTTTCCAATAAAACATCAAAACCATTCTATTGAGCCCGGTATACGATTTGGTGATATCGTAACATTGGTGATCAGAAGTAGGATACAAGAATGGTTTTGAAATCATTGGATGAGCTTTGGGCGAGTGAAATGAAAGACGAGCTGGAGAAACGTGGCCTGAGCGATACAGGTAAAAAGGACGAACTTATGGAACGCCTCTTAGCCGCGTTAGTGAATGAGGGCTATGGGCCTGACGACGATGAATATCTATTTGATATTGACGAGGAAGCTGTGGTCAAGCGAAGGAAATTAAAAAACAAATTGCTGGAGGAAGAAAGACAACGAGCGAGAGAAAACATGGCAGCACAGGGGAAGACAGGAGAAGGAATGATTCTTGGCCAGGAAAAAGGGGGTAATAATGTAAAATCGCTGTTTTTACAATAGGTTTTCCCATTGATAGACGTTAAAGGACTTCGAATAACTATTATGGAGATAATTAATAAACCAGAAGGTTTAACTAGCCGTAACAAAGCTTCATTTATTATTTTCCAATAAAACATCAAAACCATTCTATTGAGCCCGGTATACGATTTGGTGATATCGTAACAATATATATATATAGTATAATCCCACTATAATGTACCTTGGATATAACGTACAATTGGTTATAATGTACTTAAATTTTGGTCCCATGCCTATGCCCCCATCTCTCCCATGTTAAATTACTCTGGCTATAACATAATTTGGATATAACGTACATTTGGCTATAATGTACTATAATATTAGTCCTAGTTGCAATATTTCCCATGTATTTAACAGATTATTTAACTCATTTACAAAGCGTGGCCGCCATAATAAACGCTTACTGAAACAGTGTGCATAAGAAAGTGATACTCAAGTTATCAATCGTTTGGTATCCCAATCTGATAATAAGTTATCCACGCTTCCTTGCATCTATTAGCCAGAATAGCGTTGTCAGCAGGTGTTTGAAACAGAGGAAACTGCAAGCTAATATTTTATTTCATCTCATTTGGAGTATTTTTGGAAACTTGTTTTGCATATTTGGTGTTCAAGATTAAAATTGGTATCTGGTGCAGCTCTAGTCTCATGCAAAGTTAAAAAATGCTTATGTGGTAATATCACTACTTTGTGGTTGCTAAAAATTAGATTTAAATAAAATAATTATTTGAAAAAAAAACTTTTCAGATGCTCCTGGTCTTTGCAATCGTTCTCAGGTGCTTGAAAATCAAAACAAACTCATCTCGTGCTTACAACAATACAGCAGCTTTCGTTTCCCTGGCAACAACACGCGGCCCGGACGAATCGTCATGCGACTGGCTGGCATTAGGTCGGTCAGCGTGGGTGTCCTGCATCAGTTTGTAAGATGCACCAGAGAGGGTCAAATCCAAATGGATGACCTTGTTATAGAAATGATGAGTTAGTGACCTAGTTTTTATTCTCATTGGTCTAGTAATTTGCTACCCATGTTATTTAGCTTACGAAACTGCTATACTGTCTGCTATTGACTTGTATACTGTTCATTTTAGCCAATCAATTTTCGTAGATATCTTCAGTTCCATGCATTGACTTTAGCCAGTATTTTGTTTTTTGGTTTTTGTCTAGAAAATAGTTTTTTGAAAATGGTTTTGTTGGTATGTTATATGAATATATTCAATTTATAAAATTTAATTTATGATTTGTGTAATAATTTTGGTTTTGGAATGATTGATTTTATGAGTAACAATTTGGTTATATATGATTCATGTTTTCATGCAATGACTCATTTCATAAGTAACAATTTTGTTGTATGCTAATTATGTTTTCATGCAATTCTCTTTTTTATATTATTTCATCAACATTATCTGGTTTTTTTAATCTTTTTTTTTTATTAATGAGAGTAATCTTTAAAAATTTTATATTCAAATTATCCATTATTTGTCAGGCGTGAAGTTTTATAGATTAAATGGGTTTCATTTCACATTTGTACTCTTCTTTGAATGCCTTTCTGCTATTCATCTGCCATTCTCACTAAACAATTGATTATTTTAAATTTGGTTTGATTGGTTGAATGTCTGCAATTTCATTGGTTAACAGCTTCCGCATTGATGATGGATCTACAGAGATTTGTAATTTTTTTTCACAAAGTTTCATTTTGCAATGGTTATTTTTATTGGGAAACAATGCTGTATTTTTTTTTAGCTTGAAGTTTCTGTTTTAAAAAGTAACATTACTTGCAAGTTGCATGTCATGTTAATAAGAGAGCAATTCTTTTCTTCATTTAAATCATGAAAATTTGAGCGTGTCATCTCTTATAAACTTTCTTGCTGTCTATGATTCAACATTTACATTATGGTAATGGAACAAAATCGACAACGATTCATACGTAATTGATCATTTTAGTAAAGAAAAATGAGTTGAAGGTTCAAGTTTTCAATCAATTCTTTCAGCTTTTATTGTTTTCTTTTTAACTTGGTTTTTACTAACAACAAATTGTTTCTTTTTCTTTCCCATCTTTCTCGAAATTCGATTCCGCTATCTACTTCTCAACCCAGTGTTATCGGAATTCATTGATTAAACTCATTCACTAGTAGGCTTGTGAAAGATGGCTCTATCGTAATTTTTAGACTAAGTAATATTATTATTTTCACTTTTTTCTCTCTTTCTCACTTTGTCTTAGTTTCTTTTGTCTTTCTGATTATCCATAATTTTTTTTTATAGTTGGTAGGTTTGTTGTTGCAGTAGCCCACTTGAATGAGGTCTCATTATTGTTGATGTTGTTAAGTCTTCCCCCGGTTCCATTACACATTTTATTTCATGTAATTATATGTATATACATATATATAATATTTTCTACCCGGAGATGTTTTCGTGAAACGTAATTTTTCGATTCAGGTTTCATTGCATTTCGTTTTTCAAATTCTTTTGTGATTTTTTTTTTCAAGATCAGCTCTGTGCTTTACTTTCTTTTGAGCTGTGCTGTCTTTTCTCTCTTATAGACCCCCATCATCACCTTCCTTGCTTTTAGAGATAAAAGTTGATCGATTTGATTTTATAGACAGCTTCTTCCATGTACAAAGTGTACATAAATTGTTATTATTGTTATTAAATATTTTATTACTGTATATAAACTATTATTATTAATATGTTTATTGTGCTTATTATTGGCTTGTCTTTCCTTTCTCTCGTCCGGTGAATTTAAACAGTTTTTTGGATCGTTTGGTCTCTTTTCGTCTTTGTCGAAAAGAGGAAATCTGTTGAGAAGTTGGAGTTGAGATTGTTTATTGCCTTTCAGAATGATATTTGATGTATGTGTGGATGATCATTTTGTTGTTGTTGCATATTTTATTACACTTTATTTCGTTTGTCAAGGGCTTGTGAATAGGATGTTCATGATGATGACGATGATATGCTTTGTTCAGTGGTCATGGTAAGGCTGGAATTGCGGTTGGTGATTAGATAATGATGATCAGGTAATCGGTGATTATGGTTTAGTTTCTAAAACAACCGGTTGTGATGATAATGAATATTTTAATTGTTCAAGTCCTGTGCTTGCAGTATAATTGTTGTTGTTGGATGAGTTTCATTTGTTTGTTACAAACTTGCACTGCATATTCTTTTTGTTGTTCAGATATCCGAGTTAATATTTTTTCTATGGTTCTTGTTTTAATTTTAATAATACAAAACTTTTTTATTCTTATTGTTGCATATTTTGCTTTTCGTTAATTAGTTTTTTTTTTGCCAACATTGGAAAGGAAGCATTAAAAACCAGATATCTTTCTGTAAATTTGCAATTCTTTTTCATCTTTCTTATATGAGAATGCATTATGGTTTATTATCAAAATAAATACTTTGAATAGTTTGTTTGTCATAAATAAAGGCCTTTAGAGCTACGTGTAATGAGATGTATGCATCAGTATAGTGGCGTTTGGAGTCGCATGTAATCATTTGTATGGATTAGTATCGTTCAGAGCTACGTGGAATGATATGTATGCATTTTAATATAAAGACGTTTGGAGCTACTGCACGGGCCGGGCCGTGATTTTAAGGCTTTCAAACTGACCGAGTCGAAATTTTTTTGCCAAGTTTATAGATTTTTCGCCTACACAGAGTGGCATAGTAGACACGGATGCCGCCGCCGTGCCAAATTATTTTGACGCGCTGGCGACCAGCAAAGTTTTTTCCAACCGCGATAATAAAATGCTTGAGCCAGCCGAATTTTTTTCGGAGTGAATACGGCGGTAGTAAGATTTTGCTGGAAAAAAGTACCTAGGACTAGCCCCCGGTCATCAGCTATTTTGATAGGGAAAAGTGTATAAGATTTTGAAAAAAATACGACTACCCCCTTCCCACCAGTCATCAGCTATTCTGAGAGGGAAAAATGTATGAGATTTTGGAAAATCTAGAAAAAAAGTACCTACGAATACTCCACCCTCCCTTGTCGTCAGCTATTAAAAAAGTGTATAAGATTTAACAAAAAATGCATAAATTGAACGTAGTTTTCAATGCGGGCTAATAATCTGAAATGATATAAAGTCACTCTTCAACCGGAATTTTAGCCGTAATTTTGCTCCGGCCAACCAACATCCCACAAAATTCGGCGCCCAGGTCCACTCCTGAGGAGCTTACCAAGACCGTTCGAAAGACGGCTCAAGTGTCTTTGAATATCGTGAGTATCTCTAATTATTGCAAAAAAAGACTGCTGTAGACAACTGTGAGGGAATCAGCATTGCATCGATATCAAGAGACTACTGGTAAGGTATAGTTCCACGAGTTCACTGATTGTTTTTTGTCACGAAAACTAGCTGATCGATTAGGCATAGGTACACAGTTTAATACTCTACATTTGTTGTTAAATATACCATTTAGCTCGGAAAAATGATTCCAATCATCACTAGCTTTAGTAAAGTAAAAGTTGTAAAAGTTTAAATTATGAACAATCAGGGGAAAATGACCCTCTTGCCCACAACTTACATACTTAGTACGCAGTGAATATAGCTTGAGTAAAGTTAAAATTAGAAATATCTATATATATATATATATATATATATATATATATATATATATATATATATATATATATATATATATATATATATATATATATATATATATATATATATATATATATATATATATATATATATATATATATATATATATATATATAATATATTTTTATATCTATGGTTTATAATCGAGGCTGATAAACCTCAGAAGATTCATAACTAAGAAAGATCAGAAAAATATACAGTGAGTGTTTACATAACTTCAATCAACCAGTCTTAATTACAGTTACTAAGATACAAGTTTTTTTGATTAAGTGTGTATTTCTTCTAAGTAATAAAGGACCATTCAAAGAACCTGAATATTATAACAACTGGTGTCAGAAGCAGGATACTTTTGGAAATGGGTTTAATTACTTTGGAAGAATTGAAGTGCTCAGATTTAAAAGGGCAGCTTCTTCTGAGGGGTTTATCTACTATTGGCAAAAAGAACGAGCTAAAAGAAAGGCTGCAACAATCTCTCGAAGGTGAAGGAAAAGACCCAGATACTTTTGAGTTTGAAATCAAAACCCCAATGGAATTGATGACATTGATGAGAGAGGAAAGCATAGCAGCACAAGAAGAGAAAAGAGCAGCGCAACGAAGAATTGAAGAGCTAATTATTGACGATCGGCTTCATTTATCAGAAGTTGAAAACAGAGTCAGTAACCTAGAGAAGCTGGTGAAAGAAAACGTCGGAGAAATCGAAACAAGATTGAACAATATGGTCAAACAAGTACGGAATGGTTGCCATATCCAAGAAAGAATTCATTCCGTTGAACATGCCAAGACCCCGGCTTTTGATGGCACTGTGTCATGGTCCGTCTACAAAGCTCAATTTGAAATTGCTGCCAGGAAAAATAATTGGTTAACCAGCCAGCAGAAGGCGGAAAATCTGGTATTTTCTTTGAGGGGAGAAGCCTTACAGCTTCTCGAGCTTATTGCAGATAGTGATGATTACGATGCAATCGTGAAGGTTCTCGAGAGCAGATTCGGTAATCAACACGCGCCAGAAATTTTTCGAGCTCAACTCAAGTGTCGACGCCAGAAACCCGAAGAAAGCTTGCACCAGCTGGAAACGGATATAGAACGACTCGCAAATCTGGGATATCCCTTGTGCCCTCGAAATGTCCTCAGTACAATTATTGCGGATGGATTCATAGCAGCCTTGAAGAACTCTGAAACCCAAAAGGCTCTTAGGGTTGCCCGCGTAGCTAGTCCCAGCGAAGCTTTGACATTTGCAATAAATTATGAAGCCTCTGTGGAGCCATCTGATGGGTCTCGTTACGTAAAAAAATTGGGAAGCAAGGACGAAGATGAACTGGATGATCGAGTCCGGAGAGTTATTAAGGAAAGAATTAACTGGAAAGGGAATAGCTCACCACGCTGCTGGAATTGTGGAAAACCGGGACATCTACAAAAAGACTGTATAATTCAGATGTTTAGACCCAGGCAACAGGAGAAAATGGATCACTGTAGGCGTAATGATGTCAAACAAGGAAAACCCATAAAGGCCCAATCCAACAAGAAAAAATCAGATTCTGTGAAGGTAAAAAATAATTTGCCTTGCAGAGTTGTGCCAGTTACCGTTCTTGGAAAAGGAACTAGTTTATTTGTGGAAGGTAGATTAGGAATGAGAAATTGTAAGTTTATTATTGATACGGGAGCTTCTTGTTCAATCATAAAACCTTGTTTGGCGAAAGGAGAGGTTTTACAAGGTGGAAAGCACATCCGTTTAAAGACTGCAACAGGAGAGCTTGTTCCAGTAGTTGGCAAAATTCAAACTGAAATAAGGCTGGGAAATAAGACTTTTCAGCATCAGTTTTTGGTTGCTGATATAGAAGAAGAATGCCTACTTGGGCTTGACTTTATGAGAATTCAGGGATTTGCAGTGGACTTAAAAATGGGAACATTCAGACAGGGAAATATGGAAATACCTGTTTGCTATAAAGGCGAAACAAATTCGATAAAGCGAGTATTGGTAACAAAGAGCATCATTGTACCTGCTCAGTCGGAATCTTTGGTTTGGGCAAGAATAGAGAATGAGAAAAACTTAAGAGTTGTTGGGTTCATCGAGCCCCTGAACGGAGTTGAAAAACATGGATTAATGATTGGAAAAACACTGGTACGAACGGAGTCAGGAAGCTACGTGCCAGTCAGAGTTATGAATGTGACAGAATGCGAAAAGCAAATAACAAAAGGTGATGAAATTGCGGTATGCAGCCCAGTCGATCACATAGTGGCATGTACCACAGTGGTTGGTAAAAATAATAATAAAAAGAGAATGAAGTACTCGCAAATTCAAAATCTGCTTGAAGCCGCTAAAACTTCATTAAAACCAATGGACTATGTCAAAGCGGAAAAGCTGATTGAAGAATATTGTGATATAATAGCTATTGACGAAGAAGACAATGGGAAAACAAAGATCGTTGAACACCGAATTCGAACTGGAAATACAGAGCCCATTCGTCAACTGCCACGAAGGCTTCCACTGGCAAAACGAGAAGAAGCTAGAAAGATGCTAGAAAAGATGAAGAAACAAGGAGTTATTGAACCATCCAATAGTCCATGGAGTTCACCTGTAGTACTTGTAAGGAAGAAAGATAACTCGCTACGTTTTTGTGTCGACTACAGAATGTTGAACGAGGTCACACAAAAAGATAGTTACCCTTTGCCCAGAATCGATGACACCATCGATACACTTGCGGGATCTCGAATGTTTTCTACTTTAGATCTTAAGAGTGGATATTGGCAGGTGGGAATACATCCCCAGGATCGCGAGAAAACTGCCTTTTCAATAGGTGAAGGATTGTGGCAATTTACAGTGATGCCATTTGGCTTGTGCAACGCACCCGCAACTTTCGAGCGACTTATGGAGTATGTGTTACAAGGATTAAATTGGAGAACGTGTCTTGTTTATTTGGACGACATTATTGTTGTTGGAAAGACGTTTGAAGAGCATCTACACAATCTTGGAGAAGTTTTCCAGAGGATCCGAGATGCTGGTATGAAGCTAAATCCGTCGAAGTGTGCACTTTTCAAAAGCAAGGTGAAATATCTTGGTCATATAGTTTCTGCCGAAGGGGTAGGAACCGATCCTGAGAAAATTGAAGCGGTTAACCATTGGCCTGTTCCGAGAAATTCTCAAGAATTAAGAAGCTTTCTTGGTTTGTGCACATATTATCGACGATTTGTAGCCAGCTTTTCCAGCATTGCAAAGGAACTATATAAGCTTACAGAAAAGAATGCACCGTTTGATTGGTCAGAGGCAAATCAACAGGCGTTCGAACGATTAAAAATAGCTTTGAGTTTGACGCCAGTTCTGTCGTATCCAATCCCTGGAAAAGATTTCCTATTAGACACAGATGCAAGCAATGAAGGAATAGGGGCAGTGCTTAGTCAAATTATTGACGGTAATGAAAAGGTTATAGCTTATTATAGCAGAACTTTGTCGAAACCGGAGCGCAATTATTGCGTCACCAGACGTGAGTTATTAGCAATCGTTGATTCTATTAAGCACTTTCACAAGTATTTATATGGTCAAAAGTTTTTGTTGAGAACGGATCACGCTGCTTTGAAATGGCTTTTAAATTTTAAAAATCCAGAAGAACAAGTGGCTAGGTGGATCGAACGTTTACAATCATACGAGTTTGAAATTCAGCATCGGAAGGGTGAACAGCACAAAAATGCTGACGCACTGTCACGACGACCTTGCAATGATGAATGTAAGTATTGCATTCGCATGGAGGGGAAGGAAATGAATAATCAGTGTTTTCAGGTACGGTTTCAAATTGACGACACTTGGTCAGATGATGTGATTCGAGACGAACAGTTAAAAGATGATGATATAGGGCCGATTTTGAGATGGATGGAAGAAGGGAAGAAACCTGACTGGCAAGAGATTTCTGAATTGAGTCCTGCTACTAAATCGTATTGGGCACAATGGGACTCTCTAAGGATTGTAAACGGATCTCTAAAAAGAATTTGGGAAAGCACTGATGGTTCCACCAATGTTTTGCAATTAATTATTCCAAAATTAAAAGTGCCAGAAGTGCTCCAACAAATGCACTCCGGAGTATCAGGGGGACATCTAGGGATGAATAAAACGTTGGACAAGATCCGCCAAAGATTTTATTGGGTATACTGTAAGATGGATGTAGAGGAATGGTGTAAAAAATGTGATACCTGTGCCGCTAGTAAAGGACCACACGCTAAAACAAAGGGCCATTTACAACAGTACAATGTAGGTTCCCCTTTTGAAAGAATTGCTATAGATTTAGCAGGTCCATTTCCAGTGTCAAAATCTGGCAATAAGTACATTCTTGTGGTCATAGATTATTTTACAAAATGGCCAGAGGTTTTTGCTATACCTAATCAAGAAGCAGTGACAGTTGCCAACGTTGTTGTTGATGGCTGGGTTAGTCGCTATGGAGTACCAATGGAGCTCCATTCAGATCAGGGCAGGAACTTTGATTCACAGCTGTTTAGAGAAATGTGCCGTGTTTTAGGCATACATAAAACCCGCACAACTCCCCTTCATCCTCAGTCTGACGGTATGGTGGAACGATTTAATCGAACTATTCAACAGCACTTGTCTAAGATGGTCGGTGAAAACCAAGTTGATTGGGATAAACACATTCCGTTATTTTTGATGGCTTACAGAGGATCGGTTCACAACACGACGAAGGCCACTCCAAGTAAAATGTTATTTGGACGGGAGATGCGACTTCCTTGCGATCTTATGTTTGGAAGTCCGGGAGACAAAGTAGAATCGGAAAGCGAGTATGCCTCACAATTGCGGGCTCGATTAAATGAAATTCATTTTGTAGCCCGAAATAGGATCAAAGCAGCCAGCGAAAGAATGAAAACTCGGTATGATCGTCAATCAAATATGAAAGAGTTTAAAGAAAATGATTTGGTGTGGTTCTACAATCCACAACGTAAAATTGGGAAATCACCTAAACTTCAACAAGACTGGGAAGGACCATATAGAATTATTAAAAAGATCAATGATGTCATCTACCGGATTCAAAAGGGCCAACGTACTAAGATGAAAGTAATTCATGTTGACCGCCTTGCCAAATATTATGGAGGCAATGAAACTGTTCGGGACGAACAGGATTAAGAAGAGGGTAGTTTTATATCTATGGTTTATAATCGAGGCTGATAAACCTCAGAAGATTCATAACTAAGAAAGATCAGAAAAATATACAGTGAGTGTTTACATAACTTCAATCAACCAGTCTTAATTACAGTTACTAAGATACAAGTTTTTTTGATTAAGTGTGTATTTCTTCCATAGATATCTAGATAGGCTATATAGGCTTATTTGCGGTTTTTGTTTGGTTTTACGCGCGCAGTGGAGTTTTAGTTTGTGCCTCCTGACTGACCATAGACAAGAGATTTGTTTACATTTGTCTACACCGGCGGCTTGCCTTACTTCGATAAGCAATTCATTCCAATTTTGCAGTTAACTATTATAAAGCAATGACAGCGCGTTATTTTTTCAATATTTGTTTATCATAGATTAATTTATGACTTTCTATCAAAATTTCTTTGTTTCTTCAGCGCATGCTTTAATTGTTTTTGACAGAAATGACTTTTATAAATTCCCTTGAATCTTTTGATTTAAACTTTAAAACCATAACATTTTAAGAAAATGCTTTTATCTGAAGATAACTGATAGTCATATGTATCTATTTTATGCTAATAGTTTAAGTTTCAGCATAAAATCTGAATTCATGTCTTCAAAGACATTTTCTTAAAAGAGATATCTTAGACTAGACTTAGAACTAAATCCTGACTAGATTAGATTAGCAATAATAGTTACTGGCTTTTTCTAAAGTACATAATACTTTTTAGAATTAACATAGATTATTGAAGTCACTACCAATTCTTCTTTGCCCTGAAATGAATCTACCTGAGACGATTACATTTATTTACCTAGTTTTTAAGCAAGTAAAAAGCACTATGCCAACTATTGAGTTTATATTTATTCCTTTTCACTTTGCGATTACATTTGTGTAGTATCAGTTCAGTACACAGTTTCCAATAATGTTGAAATAGATTTGCAAAAAACTGAGGCAACAAACTATGATTTTACAAGTGTTTTTATTAATACAATAAATTCTATTTGGCTTTTCAATGAACAAAAACTGAAAATGGCACAAAAAATTGAAAATGTAAGTTACTGTCCACTAAATAAAATTGTTTTTGTCTTAAACCTGAACTTTTAAGGTTTTGTGTATTAATTTTTGCTCGCTGATATTGTCTTAACTTGAAAAACTCATAAACGATCGACTTAAGCAGCAGATAGGAATGATTGTCAATGCCATCCTGCGTATCTCTTATATGATCCCCCAGGTTAAAAATATCTTTGGATCCAATTGATGTTAATGTTTGGCGAATAAGTTCTTTTATTTTAATTTCATCTTTGGCATTTGTGGCTGATACATGTTGTCTTAAAAATTTTTCTGCTGTCTGACATACCTAAAAAAAAAAAGTGTTTTTTAATACCATATTTATAAATAACAAATCTTAATTTTATCTTACTTTTATAACTCCAGAAGAAGGAAAGACATGACCACCTTTATTTTTCACCACTAGCAGCTGCAGTCCTATTTCATGTCCTTGGTTCTTGTGCTCATCAACTAAACTGTATCTATAAAATTGAAAATATTATTTAGTACTAAAAACACAGGAAACCAAAATTTATGACTGTAACAATTTATAATTTGAACCTGCAAACATTACATTCCAGTTTTTTAAATAGCTTGAATACAATCCAACCAGCTATGTAGCTAATTACATTTTCTATCAAGACTTGAGCAAGCTCTGAGTCGATTCCATAATCACCTGGTTTTTCAAACACTTCTTCTTCATAAATGTTGCCTGTTTAATAAATAAGCAAATAATTAAGATTGGTACCAGCAAAAGAAATAACAATGAAAAGTTTATTACAAATTTCTTTTCTTTCTTTGTGAAGATAATCAAGATAAGAAGTTTCATCTTGCGGCATCACATTCCCTGTTTTCCCTGCCTGAATATTGCATCTAGATAAAATTCATCTGAAAATGGATTGAAATTGGTATGTGGTTGGGTTGTTGTTCGATCCCCCTAGAAAATGTTAATTCTAATCAATATTTGCCCACTTATAACAAATTGTTTTTATACAACCTGCTCGTCTGACTGCCGCAAAGTTGATCTTGGCTGAACTTATAAGTCAAAACATGGCTTTGACACTTGAGTAGGTTTCTGGCTATTTGAAGGATTGATTCAATGTCAATAACAAATCCTTTAAGACCCATCTGCCTAAAATGATGTTAATTATATAGATTGCTTTTAGTTTTTCAGCAAAACATTATCAAAAACATACTTTTTGTCTTGAATAATAAGGATTCCACGAGGAGATTTTAGCTGAAGTAAGTAGTTTCTTAAACTCAGAAGACGTTGCTCAAACAATGCAAAATTTTGCAGTGTTAATGGTCCCTTGAAAGATGGTGCATTGGGATTTTTGCTATTGAAAATATCAAATAAACAGTCTATTGCTTCTATAAATTCTACAGTCGGTGCCACGTCTTCAAAACCTGCCATTTTACATCGATTCATCAATTTTAAAGCTGCAGCAACAGATGAGCTTAATGTTTGAGCTGCCAGTTTCACTTTCATCTTCTGATTTTTAAAATTGATATGTTGCTTGGTAAGTTTGTTAGCTGCTCTGAGTCCAGCTTCTTGTTGAATACCATCAAGTTGTGATATGTGAGACCACTTTATTGCACCAGAAGAAGAGAAAATAGTGTGGTATGCAGAAAATAAATTTCTCACTAGTTTCAGCATGTGACATGCATCAAAAATTATATATATTTTCCTGTTGCTTGATGAGCAAAACCATGTTTTTAAAGATCTTGTAAAATCTAACTTACACCCAAGCAGTTTCACCATTGTAACATTTGCAGGTAAGCCATCCATGACTAAAGAAATCACCTGGGGATTATTTTCAATTAATTTATTATTTTTGTTTTGCAATGAAAAACATATAAGTTACTTACCGAAATTCCTATGCTTTCTAATTTATCAATTGCATACAAAACCAAATCTTTCTGAATTATGGCTGGCAGTCCATTGGTGCAATAATAAGCAATAGGCATTTTCCAATAGCCCGTTGTACCAACGAGCAAAAACACCAAAACTGGATCCACAACCTACAACATTAGATATTACTAACCAAATATAACTTTAAAATGTTAAAGTCTAAAGGACTCACCCAAATCAACGAATCCTGACATGGTACCACTCTGGCTATCAAAAGTGATATGTTTATGAATAGCCATAGAATCAATCATAAGATTGCAGTTACTGTACTCTTCTGGTTTCTGGATTTTAAGACTGGCCAAAGTATTTAGGACCTGAGAATTAAAGCCACGTCTGGCATCTGTGCTTTCTAACCATCTAAACAACCAAGCAAAAATATAATAAGAGTATAAAATTAAGAAAAAACATTATTTTAATGCTATCCAGCCATTCAATTCAAATTAAACAAAACAAGTGCATATATAATAAAGTTTTACCTTCTTAAAGTCCTTGGACTAGGCAAACTGATGCCTGATGATCTGAGGTAGTCATAAGCCTTTGGTCCATATAAATGTAAAGTTATTGCAAATTTTTTCTGTTCTTCAGTATACTCTTTAAAACCATTAGACAACAAGTGAACAGGAAAACCTTAGAATTTTATGTAAATAAAATATAACTATATAAATATGTATATCTGAATTTGTTCAATAAAGATAATTTATATTTATACTTGTACTTGACGTTTTTAGCAGGCAGTTTAGTTTTCTGTTGATGTCACGCAATTGCTTCATCTCATATTTCAATTTCAATAACGGAAAACTGGTTACACGCTTCATGACAACAAAGTAATGAAACGGATGTATGACCCTTTTAAGTTTTAAGCTTTGTGGCCTTGCCTTCTTTAAATTTAAGTCTTTAAGTCAGAGTCTTTAATGATTTTACTTTGTTTACAAACAGCGACAGGATATATGAGCTCGGGAAGTCAATTAACACTAAGTATAGTTCTTATACAGGTTTTTCAAATAAAAAACACAGCAACATCTACAAAAAAACTAGAGCTTTAGCAGATTTCTCAGGTATCGTCATAATACACCGGCAACAAATATCGCTCAAATGAGCAAATGTAAACAAGCTCAGGTTGAAAATGGCAGCTTTCAAATTGTGCCGGAAATAGATTGATATGTCCCATCTATATATCTATGATTTCTTCTAAGTAATAAAGGACCATTCAAAGAACCTGAATATTATAACAATATATATAAAGCTCGTGACGGTGTTTGTGTCCAAACTCCTCCGAAACGGCTGAACCGATTTTTATGAAATTTTGTGTATATATGTAGTTCTGGAATTCTAGATATACCGACAGAATATCTAGATTTCCATGGTTTAACCCGATTACCCGATGTCAAAAATAAACTCCTCAGACGTAGTGCGCTTCGCTATAGGGGAGACTAGTGCTGAATGGACCGTATACTGAATGGATCTTTGGCTCTAAAATTTCAATTTTCATCTGATTGCACCCAAATTTTAACTATAGCTTGCTTTTATACAGATGTACATGCTTACTTCTTGTTGCAAAAAAATATTAAGGTGAAGACGTCTAAAAAGTTCTGTCGTAGGTTTTTCGTAAAAAAAAGTAATTTTTCTGGTCTTCAAATTTTGTCAAATTACATATCACAGAAACACAATAATTTTTTTTATTTAAGACAAAAAATTCAACAGCGTTTCTAAAATTATTATGCATATTAATTTGTATTTAATTCTATCTCAGTTTTTTTTTGTTACAGTGTCAAATGACAAGGACTAACGTTGTAGAGAATGGACAGCCTTACATGGTACTGAATGTACCGGTCAAATCATTACAGATTTATTACTGATTACAGTTGCAATTACAATAGTGATCAAGAACTCATCCAGGAGTTAGTGTTGGGTAGTGTTGGGCGTTGGGCGTGTGTATAAGACAAAATATAAAATTGAGACAAGGAACATCTAAAAATGCGCGAAACAGAAATGAAAACTGAGCAAGTTCCAGAACATGTCCTAGCATACATAAACGATCGCTAAGTGGCAGCGATGACTCGACGGTGACAAGCATTGGCGGATCCAGGGGCAGGGGGCGGTAAGGGCCATCGCCCCCCCCCCCACTTTGGGATAAAATTACATTTTAAGCTATTAAAGATACCAAAAAAAGACTGCACAAAAATGTTTGCCTGCGGCGGGCTTTCTTCTCTTTTTAAAACTTAAGCAAGCCCCCCCCCCCGAGGCCAAATAAAAAATCCCTCCAATTTTTACAAATATGAGGGTTTTTTTGGGTGGGGGTGGGAGGTGGGTGGTTCTACATTTATTCATAAACTTATTTTTTCACAATTGCTTCAACTGGTTTGAGACTGATTTTGGCTATCTTCAGTTTGTAGTCTTTATTTTCTATCATTATTAAATTCTTTAAGATACAAACAAAGACTGCAGCGGGTTTTCTTCCCTTTTTAGAACTGGGGGATGCTACATTTATTCATAAGCTTCTATTCCTTCATTAATAAATTATTAAAGATACCAAAAAAAGACTACAGACTGCGGCGGGTTTTTTACACACTTTTAATTAACTTGACTTCTCTGTCTGTCTGTCGCAGAAAAAACAAGAGTGGTATTTTTAAGAATTATTATAAGAATTTGGTGCTATTTTGTCGGATTTCTCAATTCAAGTTGAGCATTAATTAGTCTTTGTGTGTGAAAATTATGAAAAATCTAAAATAATGATTTTGTTGCTTGTTATTTACTGAATTTATTTGTGCATTTTTTAAATTTTAATGGGCGTTATTGCTTACGCCATGGTTAATTACGTGCAATGGCATACTGGTTCCCAAGATCAGACATCTAATAGTCTCCTAAGATGAGACGCGGCAAAAAGATAATTTGTTTATTGTTGCCAGCAGTTTCTTGCAAAAACATTATTTACATACTACCGTTATTAGGTTTTAGTTGAGTTTTTTAATTAAATATTTAATTATTTAGATTTATGTACAGCTACAGGATGCTATTTTACATAAAAGAAAATCACAGCGAGAATCATGGCAGGAAGCAGATATGAAGTATTCAAGCATTATTTACAGCATTTCATCGGCAATATTAAACCAACCGTTGTTAATACACTTGTTAAATTGTAGATGGTCATGCATCGCCCACTAAAAGTCTTAATGTCTCGTTTGTTGTGAGCCGTTTACGAAGAGCAAATCTAAAAAAGCGGATTTTCTGCAAGTGGATTTTGTTTCTTCTTCAACTAATGCACTTGCTGAGCTCGTACACGGCTGTAAAAAATCAAAAATTTACATTTGTAAAACTTTTTAAGCGACGACGATTGTTGGAGCCTTATTTTGTTTGGTTAACAAACTAAGGCAAACATTTTTTTCATAAGTATAAAAATTATAATTTTTTGTTGATTATAGTTTAAATAATTTGTTTGAATGATCAAATCTGGCGAAATTTGTTTTAAATGCCATAAAAATTCCCCCCACCAAACTTCCTGGATCCGCTAGTGGTGACAAGTGATGAATAAGAAACACTTGTTACCATTTTCAATGCGGTTAATGCTTGTGGGTGCTTAATAACATCATTTTACATCATCCCACGAGCGAATTTCAAAGACACTTTTTTACGAAATGAACCGCCGTGATGCACAAGTAGAACTCGATCAACCGGCTGGGTAGCGAAAACAACTCTTTTCAAGTGATTACAACATTGCTTGTAAAACAACAATAAAAACATCACCAATCTTATTAATATTGAATAACCATGAAATTTTATCTGTCATGTTAGGTTTTCCAGTTGTCCAGTTAAATGTCGTTCTGCAGTGTTTGACATTTTTATTCAATTAAATGTATTAAAAAATCGTTTAATGTGAATATTTGGGGTGATGAAAATAAAATTGTTGCAGTTTGTAATATGCATTATGATTGGTTTAATGTTTTTTATAAGCAGAACATCGATTTATAGAACGGTCCATTTAGTACATGGGGTGGTCAGCCCCGCAACTACGAGGGGCGAGGAGAGAAAAGTCTCCCCCCTAGAAAATATTTCGCCCCTCCTAGAAAATTTTAAGATAGGTATGTAGTTTTTTTACATTTATAAACTTGTTAACCGTTACACAAGTAAATAGCTGGATAAACAGCGTATTTCGCCCCCCCTTAATTCTAAGATACGTACCTACTTTTTCGAACTTTATAAACCTGTTAACCGTTATACAAGTTCATAAATGGATAAGGCAGCGGATTTCGCCCCCTGCTGAAAAGTTCTAAGACATGTAATGTTTTGAACTTTATAAGCCTGTAAACTGTTATAAAAGTTCATAACTGGATAAGGCAGCGGATTTCGCCCCCTCCCAATTCTAAGATATGTACCTACTTTTTTGAACCTGTTAACCATTATACAAGTTCATAACTGGATAAGGCAGCAGATCCCCCCCCCAAATTCTAACATACGTACCTATTTTTTCGAACCTGTATACTAGTTCATAGCTCGATAAGGCAGCGGATTTCGCCCCTCCCTGAAAAATTCTAACTCATGTACTTTTTGAACTTTATAAACCTGTTATTTAATTTTTAGCTAAATAAGGCAGCGTATTTCGCCCTCCCCCTTTCTGAAAAATTCTAAGCTATGTACTTTTTTGAACTTTATAAGCCTGTAAACCGTTATACTGGTACATAGCTAGCTAAAGCAGCGTATTCAGGAATAGTCACAAAATTGGGAATGTTGGGTATCTATCAACACACCTGCAATATAGTGTATTTTGTATCCAATGCGGTTAACTTATTAACGCATCACTGCAAACATCTCATCAAAACCTTGGGATGCAATTTTTTCTCAAGGCCCACCTATATTAAAAAATCTAAAATTTTTAAAGCCTTTCTTAAATTTTTCCTCCAAAAAAACTGATTACCGGGGGGTTAGTCAAGGCTGCTTTTTCAAAAAATTTTCAAAGCCACTTTTTATTTTTTCTCTAAAAAAACTGATAGCTGATGACCGGGGGAGGGGGCTATCCGGAAGTAGTTTATCCCTACATGTTAAACCACTTCAGGGGGCCCACTAGTTGGCCTATCCAACCTCAAAAACCTAAAATATCAGAATAGAAGCTTGAAGTGTACCTATATAAAATTACAGATTGTGTTTAAACAAAAAAACAAAACAGAAAATTAATTCTGTAATGCAAAGATTTATGAAAAATATTGATTATTTTTATTTATTGCACTTTTTGTCATTTTATTTTTATAAATTATTCCAGCCAATCCAAAATGAAGTCATAAAAATAATAAACAATATAGGTGTTGCTGATGCAACTTGGTTTTACATATAATATTTACATTGTCTTTTCAACTCCCGATATAATTTTAGTGTTATTTTAGTCATTTTCATTTCGCCCCCCTTTAGCGATAGCTCGCCCCCCAGAACATGACGTCTAGTTGCGAGGCTGGGAGTGGTCCATTCATTACGACCACGACGTCCTGAATGGACCACTTAAGTTTTAGAGGTGGGTTCACAAAAATGTCGTTTGAAGTAATAACCTGATTTTTAAAATTTATTTAAATTTAAATATTTGTTTCTACATGTATCAGCTTTACATTTGGCATTAAAATATTTAGAAAATCTATGTAAATAAATTTATTGTGAATTTTTAAGGGCATTTCATGAAATTGTGGTCCATTCAGTACCAGTCTCCGCTACCTAGGAGTCCATCCAGTTGGTGTAATGTTACGTGTAAGCGTGTGATGGAATAATGTAATGTCACATGTGTAACGTAGTTAGACATTATTGTAGTAATCAGTGCCTTAGATTGGGATTGGTGTAATGATCAGTAATATCGCATGTGTGTCTCAGATTTGCAAACTAAAAGTAAAGAAGCAATGCTGAGTTTGGAATACGAAAACTTATTTCGTTTAATCTGACAATCAAGACAGGGTTTAGTATTTCAACCCTGTTTTGGTGTGAGTTAGAGCCAAGGAGTGTCAGTAAGAGAGATTGAATGAAAATAATGAAAGAGAGCAGTAAAAAGTGAGAGAGAGTGACAAGTTGTGAGGGGCTTTCTTTTGTTTCCGAGTTCTCCTCGAACCTCGTCGAGAACTTCTAGGGAGAGACGAAATGTATGTTTGGGCGACAGAGAGAGAGAGAGAGAGAGAGAGAGAGAGAGAGAGAGAGAGAGGGGGGGGAGGGAGAGTGAGAAGAATGTAAGAATGTGTCTGTATGTCCGTATGTGTTTGTTTGCTCAAGTTGTAAAGTTGTTGTGTCGCGTGTTGATCTCTCGACCGATTGTTGATCAAGTTTTAAACACGTAGGTACTCTAATAATAATAATATAAAAATTGTTTCCTTATTCCGTGTTATTGTTGGTTTTTGAGAAGAATGTAAATATTATTTAGACGTATTAGAAGAATAAACATTATTGTTTGTACCATTGTTAATACAAATTATTGTTAATAATTTGAACAAGTTGTGACTCAAAGAAAGATACTTAATAGTTCGTGGGATGATATATTTAAATTAATGCTAGTAGTTTGAGGTCAGCTAGCGATACTTCATTTCACACATGGACGATCTTGCAGCTAATATCTTCGTTTAAGCGAGTTGAAAAATCTAAGTGGAAATGGCGAATCCGTCATGAATTCTAAGTTCGATGGATGGAACTGAACCCGGCATCGGTATCAACCTTTTTCATACGTCAGAATTAATCCGTATTTTCATTAATAAATATGGTCCTCTGTTACTTCGCTTAAAAAAAATGTAAAAGTGTAAGTTTACACGGGAACTGTGAGTTATAGAAGCTTTCATTTATTATATCAAGATATAACGGTTGGTATCTAGAGAGAAATGGATAGAAAAGAGAGAGAGAAAAGAGATAGCGGGGGAAAGCTTACGGAATCAATACTTTGTCAACTAGTGTGCTCTCGTAGCAGCAAGGCTGTTTTGTTTTGTAATGCTGCTGTTGCTCGCTGGGCTTCATTCTCTTCTCGACTTGGATTTGTATTTCTTGTTTTGTTTGCACGAACCAGAGTTGTATCTGTATTGCATTGTTTTCTTGTAAGTTGTTGTGCATGTCTCGTGCGTGCAACTAGCCCTGTCGTAGACACCAACGGCCTATGAAAGCAAAAATAACTAGTACATATTTATGTATGTTACGATGAATTCCAAGCTAGTATGATTACGATGGGGATGATGATGTATATATTCTGCTGTGATGATAATGATAATGAGAAAGACGTGAAAGTAAGTAACGGCGTGTTCTTCTGTCACTTCCACCGACCACAAACCAGTCATATAGGAATATATATATATATATATTATTATTATATATGATAGGATATGATATCGAAAGGGAAAAAAACCTATTACGCAACCGTACGCAAGCAATCACAAACAACGCTAAACACGCATGTGCAAACGCTTACGTAGTTCCGATGCCATAGTGCACTGCACAGCGGAAAGCAGCGCATTATTTTGCTACATGAATGCGCTCCGGCTGTAACTTGAGTTTATCGATCTGTTTTAATTATCATTATTATTTTTTTAAATTTAATTACTGAACTTTCGTGCACCGTGAATAGTTACTTTCAGTTAGGTCTTCCTTGGCAACGTGCCCTAGCGACCTAATTTTTTTCCAAGTGCAAACAGACTTTTCGAATCTGACTTGAATTAATCACCAAATAATTAAATAAATAAAACTGAGAATAATCATGGAATGACAATAAGCGCCTAATTTGAAATTTCTTTTTATCTAGAAAACAAGAATATGCTGTAAATAAGATTAGATTACTTATTTCTGTGTTTATTATTTAACACTAACAAGAACGACGACGACGACGATGACGAATTTTTATCGACGATAAAAAACTCACAAGACTTATTTAGTAGTGCCACCTGGTGTTGATGAGCAGATTACCTAGTAGGTATCTTTACGAAATAATAACAATAATAAGTTTTTAAGTGGTTAGAATTATTTATTCTTAGAGAATTTTAAAATGAATCTAGGTCTAACTATAAAAAAATAAACTGAACGGGTCTCGAGAGGTCGAGAATAATGTTAATGAGACATAACAAACAACGCTTTTTCATGGCGTGCGACCCTCATCTTAAATTCACCGAAACAAACATGCCTGTCCGCTATGAAACGACGCCTGTAACAAAGTGATAAAAATATATCAACAAATTATGTTATTTTATTCTTAGAACTTCAAGACTTCTTTTGATACATATACTTTTTTGTGTCAAAATGTCTGCCTGCCCATATTACACGGATCGCTTAATTATATTGAAACGTCGAAGTAGAGGTATATAGGTATATAATGTGCTTGTGTGTGTGTGCCTACAGAAGACGCCAGTGCACATTTCCGTCTCCAGCTTGCTATAGAATGGAATGGAAAAGAGAGAGATGTGGAGAGGAGAGGTCGGTGGAAAGAGAGATAGAGAGAAGAAAAGACGATATGGAAGAGATGTGGCGACCAGGAGAGAGAGAGGGGGGAGTGAAGAGAGAAGAAGAAGAGAGAAAGGGGAGGAGAGAAGGTGGAACAGAAGGGCAGAAAAGAAATACTGTGATAGTTTCGTGGCCTCCGAATAATAATTGTCGAGAGCTAGCTGCAGTTTGTTCTGCTCTGCAGCAGTGAGAGCGATCCGAGTTGTCTTTGGCTGCCTTCCTCGCAGATCTTTTTTCTGCTTGTCTGCAACGACGCTGTTCGGTCAAGACTGACGCCTATATAGCTCCTAAGTTGTTATTTAAATTTAATTATCGACTCAACCATTTAATTACAATAGTAAATAATTCTGTGCTGTTTCGCGACTGCGAGGTGTTTATAGATAAGAAGTGTCGTCGGTCGTTTTAGATGGTTTGTATTCAAATGCGTTATTTTTCAGTTCTTCAACATAGCAGAAGTGCAATCGCAGTCGTTAAAAGATGGCTTGTTTCGGATACTGAAGCGAATGAAATTGCGTTACAAAGCAAGCAGTTATTGAAATTATACACGAGCAATAGTTTTTTAAACAACTACTAAAATATTTTGAAAACGATTTACTTCATAAACATTCCGAAGAAATATTTTTCAGGTTGGTTTTATTTTTTATTCATTATTTTTGGTAGCCATTTTATTTCTGCTTGTGTGTCTTTAGACTATTAGACAACTTCTTTCTTTACAACTAGCGCCCTGTGGAAAGTTTTATAGCTAGCTGTAAAATCCAGACGGTTTCATCAAAGCCTACATTGAGTTATTATGTAGACTTTATTGTTTAATCTTACATTCGTAAACTTTTTAATACGCTTTTTCCTCAAGAAAGTTTCTATAATTAGAATATATAGACAGATGCGCAATGGCGGTGCCAATGTACCTGGAGGCTCATGTAAGTTTTTGAGCTTGTTTTTGGCGCTCACCGATTGTCTGTTATTGTCTTGGTTGGAACTTGCATTAACAATAGAGAAAGTTTGCAGCCGACCATGGTGTCGCTCAGTGACTCACGATTGATAGGTTAGGCCAGGCTAGTACATAGTAAGCTTCTCCGCCGCTAGCCATTGTTCTCGTCGCTTAAAGGAAAAAAGGAAGCTTGTGAGAGAAGTGGTTGTGCTCAACTCCAATGGCTATTGAGGCTTCGAGGAAACCACAGGATGCGTGAATGGCTAACTATAGATCGGATAGATAGATGTGATTCGAGAGCGACATCGCAGTAAATAATAAATAAAAAGTAAAAAAAAAACTATTGAAATGTTTCAATAATAATTTTTAAAGAGTTTACTAAAATGTCTTTAGGGATGGTAGTTATTAAACTGCGTTAATGCGTCAGTACATTTAACACGCAATTCCGCGAGTCACGTATGTTTGTGTGTGTGTGTGTTTGTGCATCTGTGCATGCATGTGGGAAAGAGAGATGTGATCATAAGTATACATCTGCATAATTAAGCTTGTGCCAAGGTGATTAGTGGAGAAAGAGAGATCAAAAACGAAAGAATGTAGCGATATCGAAAGAGGAATAGTTGGTACGTTGTGACCACGCTGTAGTGAAGAAGTAGTTACATGGGGAATAGCAGTAGCCAGAGTAAAATCATCTGCTTACGCTGAGTTTGAAGCGGAGAACAAGAGTGAGAAATCAATAATAAAGAAGGACCGAGAGGTATGGAAAGAGAGAGTTCAGTTAAGAGTTGGAACAACGACATTGTTGTGGTCGGTTCAGTTGCATAATAGCAATTTAGCTGCAAGCTTCTTGACATCTATACAAACTTGTAAGGTGGATTGTGCTTTTTCTGTTAAAAAGTAGTTGTAGTCTCTTTGAATGCTAATTTCCTTTCATTCATTTCATCATTCTCTTTTCATAATCTTTTTTTTATTATCCACCAAGCAAACAGCTGTTAGGCTACCGCTACTGCAACTACCTACCTACCTACCTACCACCTACATATTTTTTTGTCATCACTTTGCACGCCTGCAGTTGTGCGAGCGTACGTTCGCGCGCTGCAGTCTGTGCTGCAAAGCAGACGGGCAGACCTGTTTAATAATTGATGTGCCCAGGAAGAACAGGTGTTTCAAAGTTGTAATTGTCTCCACACTCACACACACACGCATGCACACTTGCTTCGGTCGTACTCACTCTCCACACTCGGGGCCTACCAACTTTACAAAGAAGCTTTCAGCTGTCTCTCTTTATTGAAAGGGGTTTTGAACAGCTCTGTTGTGCATCTCAACAGAGTTTGTCTTGAGTGAATGAAGATTTTTAATTTAAATAACGTTCTTGCAAATATATGTTATATACATTTATATATTAGAAATTAATATTTTCTTTCTTGGACAAATAATTTTGCAGTCATTTCATGTGGGTATGAAAAATTCTAGAGTGACTTCAACAACATTAGGTGAGTAATTTTTTCTTTGTTGAGGGTGAGTTTGCCACCTCCTCCAAATAATAAAAACAAATATTGTAATTTTAATAATAGTTATAATTATTATTATAATTATAAGAAGCCGTTTAATAACCAATTTTGTAATTTTTCTTGTTACATCTTTTTCTTAATTTTTATTATTATATCGAGAGACTCACATAATTTACTGTCATTCTTTACTCTATTTATTCGAATTTCATATCAATAGCAGCCTGCATTTATTTCTTTTTTGCAAATTATAATTTTTTATAAATAAATTGAATTTGTCAAAGAAGTCAAAATTTTGTTGCTTTTAATTATTATTTTCAAAATAATAAAATTTTCATTTATTAAGACACGAATTGTTTCATTGCAGTTGCAAGCGACAAAGACACTGGAGGGTTAGTGATGATGTTTTGAAGCTGCTGTTGTTGAATATTTATAATTTAAAATTAAATTATGCAAATCACTTGATTAGCATAATTATTTATTCTATTCTTTTTTTGTGTTTTTATTACTTAATCTAAAGTTTTTCTCCTAACTTTCGAACACATCCAGTTATTTGCATTCATTGTACAACTATCTGTTAGTTAGTTGCCCTCATAATTTAATTCCTGTGTTTCTATTTCTTCAGTTATATAAGCCTCATGTTTTTTTTCTTTAAAATATATTCTATCAATAACACATCAAGTATATTCGGATTATTCACGAGCACAACTTATAGAGCATATAAGCATGATACTCATTAAGCTGGCAAGCTGTTATGCTGCAATAAGACAAACTTATGTTCTGGCCCTGTATTGATTGGTAATCTTAAAATTTTTGCATGCTTTTTAATCTTATCAGGGCTTTAAACATATGTTTTATATATTATTATTATTTATAAAAATATGTTTTATATATAATTGTTATTATTATTTATAAAAATAGTTTTTATACATTATAATCTATATATATATATATATAAATTAGATTTTGTAAGTAAGTAAGTAAGTCTTTTATGCATTGCTACACCATTCATCTGATCGTAATGCAATTTTTACACAAGCTTGAGAGGCAATGGGAGACAATTATAGCAACAAAAAATTGAAATCGGACACAAAATTAGCGGAGCGAAGTGGGAGAGCGAGCAGAAATGGGAATTAGAAAATGGGCGGGAACGGAAAAGCAAGAGGGAACGAAAAAGCAACTGAGAGTGAAAAAGTGAGCAGGAAAGGTAAAGCGACCAAGAGCGGGAAAGCGTCGGGGTCGGGAAAGCGAACGGGAGCGGGAAAGCGACCGGGATTAGGAAAGCAACCGGGAGTGGGAAAGCGACTGAGAGCCGGAGAGCAAGGGTGGAAGGAAACGGGATCGAGAAAGACAAACATTAGAAAACCTCTAAAAATCCCGGGCAACGCCGGGTACCCCGCTAGTTATTTATACAAATTTGTTTTATATCTTATTATTAATTTTTAATTCATTAATAATGCAGATATGTATTTTCAAAATATTGATTTTATTGTTCTGTTTTTACATATTTTTTATATATTATTACTTAATGCTACTCTGGTATGAATTTCATTTTTCTTGATATTTTTTGGATGTTTTTGTTTGCATATTAATTCTATTTTCATTGAAATAATTGTTGTGGATTATTCTTTGTGCTATTTGACATCCATTTATACTTTACTTCTATTTTAAAATCTTTATTTATTTTATTCATCACTAGATGTCCGACAAAAGGTTGCAATGGAGAAGGAAACATCAATCAGAAATTCACAAGACATAGAACGTTAGAGAGACATTTCAGTTGTTTATTTTAAATTTTGATTCATCGAAATAAATTTGGCTCATTTCAGTATTCCATGTTTATTTTGTATAAAAAATAGTTTTCAGAACAAATTTTCTTATTTATTTGCATAGAACATCTTCAGCATACAGCATAGAAACTTGAAGTTCAGCAATATCTTTTCAGATATGCCTATTTATACATATTTTTAGTAAATTACACCTAAATGTTAATTAATTATTATGTTCTTTTTAATTTAGGGTCCAGGGATGTCCTCTGGTTGAAAAGAAAAGAAAATTTGAAGAATCCCAGCTGCTTTCGAGTTCAGCAGCTGCACCAATGAAAAGATCTCGACTTGAAAGCACCGATTCTTCCACTAAGCCCGTCTTAAAATTGCCAGAAGTTAATGGCTTGGAAGTAACTATCGACTCTCCTCGGCAGAAGAGAAATGTCAGACACATTTCTGCTGCAGAAATTTTGAACAAAAGGGTTTCGACAAGACTGGGAAAAGGTGTAAACAGGTGCAAGATGAGTTTTTCAGGCGTGAAGGAGAGTCTAAACAAGTCAGAGTGTTTGTCAAATCTTGAAGATAGTTCAAACGAGATGGTGGTCGATGAGGAGGAGATAGAGCAGAGAAACGGAGGCGGTGACAGTAGCAGTAATGGAAGCAGCTTGTCGGATACGTCCATTAATTCAAATTCTGATAAAGAGAACCATGTGGAAACTGGGAGAGAGGTAGTGGAAACTGGCATCGACAGTTTCAAGCATGAAGCATGTCATGGTAATGTTGTTTCATTGAATGAGACTTCTGTGGAAACCATGCAATCCTCTCACTGTCCTGACCCACTCATTGGAAATCTTCCAAATTTAACCTCTTCTTGTTTGATAAATGACGATGAATTTGATCCTAATTTGCATTCTGTGTCTTTGGACGTTGAGTCCAAGTTGGAGAGTAGTGGTGATGCAAGCAAAGAGTTATTTGTAGATGCCTGCAGTCACAACAAGCTCTTAAGCAATATTGTTCTTCCTTTGAGTTTTTCAGAGTCGCAGAAGTCATGTGATGAAAGAAGTTCTACCGTAGAAGATTTAGAGATCTTACTAAGAATTGAAGAACAGTGTGCTTCTATTGCCAAAGCAAGTGGCAGAATTGAAAGTCCTTGCCCTGATGATGACTTAAACACCAAAGATAATGAACCATCAGAATCTCTTGTTGGAATTTCACTAAACCAGCTTGAACATTTTACTGATTCTGACAAAGTTGGCGAGCCATCAAACGAAGTAGTGATTGAGAACGGAAGTTTCAATTTAGAAGTGGCCGGATCCGAAGAGGTTGCTTACGCCTCGGAAGATCCTGTTCCTCTTGCTACTGTATTTGCTGCAGCCTCAACTGAATCAAATACTATAGTAATACAGCCGAGTCAAGATGTTATTGAGGATGAAAGTGCGGAGATGAGGGACGATTGCAGTGCCGAAGATGAAGATCTTCCTGGCATGGGAAAACTCGAAATAATCCTGAATGAGCCAGAAAATAAAAGTTTAGATTTTCAAAAATATTCTCTTTCGCCAGGATGTAGTGGCAGTGAAGATGCCAAGGTAGTGGTGATCAAAAAAGAAGAGAAAACTGATCACAAATGTGACATTATTAAAAGTTTTGGCAGCCTAGAGGCTCAAGTTTCCCAGTGTTCCGGCAATGATAGGGATATTCTGATCAAACCATACCTCATCCTTCCAGATACTAAAGTTCTCCATGATGTTTCAATGATTGCTAAAGACAAAGACATTGAATTCAGCAAAGAAGATTGTCTCAAAGATGGAGAAAAAACTCAAGCAAACAGGGCTACACCACTGCTGTCACTGCCCAACATATCAAATTCATTACTGCTTCAACTTGGAGTAGTTAAAGCTCTGCAACAACAGCAGCAACATCAGCAGCAACAGCAGCAACAACAACAACAGCAACAACAAAACTTTTCAAGGACTTCTAATCCATTACAGTTACAACAGTTGCAGCAACAGCTTCAGCAGTTGGTGTCCTCTCTTAACATTGCTACATCCAGCAGTGCAACCACCTTGCCACAGCCCATCGTGATTTCACCTAAATCTCATCAAGTATCTTCTACTTCTACTAGCCCCACTTCTCCGCAAATAACTTTGCTGCCACAACAACTGTCTGCTACTTTGCAGCAGTTAGCATTGACTGCACAGCAACTCAAACTGGCTCCCCATCAGCAACAACAAACCCAACAACAGCAACAACAGTTGCTTGCTTCTCAGCTGTCTCAAAGAATAATTCTTGGAGCTTCAGCGGCCCAGCAACAACAGCTTTCTAATGTCATTAGTCAGGCACCAAAGATGCCCATATCAATTGCTCCTGCATTGAAGCTCAGCTCAGCTTCTAGTCAGCTTTCAAGATTGCTAGCGCCAAATCTGATTCAATCGTCTACTCAGTCAGCAACCATCAAAACATCTATAACCCAGCAGCTGGTGAATCAACTACAGCAACAGCTATATGCAGCATCTGGCCTAAATGGTTTGGCAGCCATAGCACAAGATCAAGCCAAGTTACCAGTTACTTCTTCAGTTGTTCTTCTATCTCCACAGCAATCCACAGCATCTGTTGCCTCAACATCTTCTATCATATCTGCTGCTAATACTCAATCTTTGCACACTACATCTCCAACCACCCATCTAGTTCTCCCTTCATCTGTTTCACAGCAAATCAAACTCTTATCAAATGTCCAACAGGCAATAAAAATGGCCGGTGGCTCTGGAGCTGCACAGACCAGCCAGTCAAGTTCTGTCACCACTTCTTCAGCAGCTGTGCAACAACTACTGAAACAACTACAATTGATACAACAACAACAGCAACAACAACAACAGCAGCAGCAGCAGCAGCAACAACAACAATCACAACAGCAAACAAACTCTCAGCCATCAGTACGTTATTATAGAGTTATAATATTAAACGAAAACCGATTCTGTTCCACAATTTTTAAGTTTCAAGTTTTTTGTGACGAATGGGTAACTTATTGAATTTCTTTTATAACTGTTCTTTACAGCTACTCCTGACATCAACAGGGCAAGCCATACTTTCAGGCGTGACACCGCCACAGAGCACACAGCTACCTACTTCTGCAACCTCTTTTCAATCTCCAAGATTTGTTTCTCCAAACATCAACCTAGCAGCTACCCTCAAGCAAATCAAGCAGTTTCTCGATAGCTCACCTCAGAACTCTAAGGAGAGCAGTAGCTCTTCACTGCTAGGCTCTGTTCTTCAAGCAGCAGACAAGCCAACTTCTTCCCTTCCCATGCTCTCTCCAAAGGACAGTGTTTTGAAAGGTTATTAAATTTTTAATTCAATCAAAAGATTGGATAAAAATTTGATTATTCATCTTTTTTGTTTGTAATTCGAGTGAGTGTGACACAAATTTATCTGTTAGAATTGAGTCAAATCACAAATAGTGTTTCGGAGAATTAAACACAATGATTAAAGTGATAAAACCGAGAATGAAAGAATTCTAAACATTAATAATTTTTTTGTAATGGAGGCCTGGTTTCAATTTGTTCTTTTTTCTTTTTCAATGTCGCTCTTCAGGCGAGAGCAAGTGTCCTACTCCTAACTGCGATGGAACTGGGCATGCTACAGGACTATATTCCCATCATAGGAGGTTGGTTTTGTGTTATATCTTTATTATTCTAAATTAACGATAATAATTATAATCTAACTATTGTGGTTGCTAAACACTTATTTAGATTTGAAGTCAGTTATTAATGAAATTACATCTGCTTTGTTTTATGAAGTAACTAAAAAGGAAATAGGACAAAACTTAAAGATATATACACACACACACACATATATATATATATATATATATATATATATATATATATATATACATATACACATGCATACATATATCCATACATCCATATATATATTTACAGCAATACAATAAATATGGCTATAAATCCATACTCCCAGCACCTCCCGCTCTTTATAGAAAATCATATGATTTTCTACTGGGGTCCAGTACTATTCGTTTTGGAGGGTTGCAATAATGTTTAGGTCTTGCCTCCGGTTCTATTCCTGTTGGAATGTGTGTCAACTCTTCCGGATTGACTTCATTATCCATATGGCTCGGAACATGGTCTCCTTGTCTATTCTCTTCATCCTCATTCTCCGTAACCCGAGGGGTTGCATTTATGTCTGGTTTCAACATCTCTTCCTCTCCTGGGAACACAATTCTTACAGGGGCTTTCTCTCCATCGCTTTTATCTTGCAGAGGTACTGGCATGTCGAATGTCTCAAACATTTCTTTAAGTGCCCAATCTAAATTCCTTGGTCTTAATTGATTTGTATGCCTTTTTGTAATCCTTCTGTCAATCTCAACTTCGTAAACCGTTTTTCCAATTCTTTTTAAAATCTTCGCTGGTATCCATCTGGGATGGTTTGGATTTTTATAATCTCTAGCGTACACCGCATCTTGTTCTTTAAAGACTTTCGGTCTTGCCCCATTCCTTTTGTCAAACTGTCTCTTCATGCAAGATTTTTTTCTGAATACTTTTCATTTTTTTAGTACTTAGTTGTAAGTCTGATAGTGGTGTTCTAATTTGTCTCCCCAAAAAATTTTCTGCGGGAGATTTTTGATGTGGACTAGATGGGCATGGTGTAGATCTATAACCAATGTCTTGGGAAATCCATACCGAGCAAACATTTTGTTCAGCTCGCGAATTGTCGTTGTTGAGGTAGCCGCACTCATTTGTATTATTTCTGGCCATTTTGAATATGCGTCCACAACAACCAGAAACATTGAATTCTCCATTGGTCCCGCAAAATCAATGTGAATTCTCTCCCAGGCCTGTGATGGTTCAGGCCATGGTGACAACGTGTTTTTTATAGGCATTTTAGCTGCTTTTTGACATGCATCACAGGTTTTCACCATACTTTCAATATCTCTATCGATTCCATGCCAATACACCGACTGTCTGGCCAGCATTTTCATTCTCGTAATACCTGGATGACCCTGATGTAGCATCCTCAATATACGCTGTTGCAGTTTTTTTGGAATTACTGCTCTTACACCCATAAATAGAATGCCATCATGTAAAGTCAAATCAGTTGCTTTACTTTGGAATGCATTCCAGTTTGATCCAGGTTTAACTTTTGGTCAAAATCCCTTTTTAATGGTCTCACTTAACCCTCTGAGTTCAGAGTCTTCTTCTGTCATGATTTGAATATCTTTCTTACTAACAGGTAATTGTCTCATCGTATCCTCTTGTATCATTGTGATGTCTTCGTTTACACCTGCTATTATCAAATCCTCATTTCCTGTTGTTTTTTTTTGGATCAATGAGTCTTGATAAGGCATCAGCTTGACCAAAATTTGCTGTTCGTCGATATTCGATCTCAAAATCATAAGCTAAGAGTATCAGTTCCATCTCTGCAGTCTGTTTGCAGCGTGTGCAGATATTCCTTTCTTTGAACCAAATACTGACAAGAGAGGCCTGTGATCGGTCAATAGCGTAAACCGCCTTCCATAAACAAATCTATGGAATTTTCTGTTCCATTAAGAAATCGGTGTGAAATCACTGCTCCAATTCCGTATTCACATGCACCAGCAGCTATTACGATGTCTCTTTTGGGATCATAATGCATCAGCAATAAATTTGATTGTAACACCTTCTTAAGACTTGTGAAAGATTCCTGGTGTACTCTTAAACATTCAAACTTCTCATTTTTTCCTAGTCATCTAGTGGGCCTCTCATTTGATTTGTCTCATCTTTGGTACAAAAACAGAATAGTAACTAACCATACCCAAAAACGATTTTAACTGTTTTCTGTCTTTTGGTGGGGGCATTCCTACAATTGCTGTTATTTTTCCTGGGTCTGGTTTTCGGTCTTCTTTGCTGATAATATGACCTAGAAATTTAATCTCTTTCTTGGCAAAAGAGCACTTGTCCATCTTGACTCTAAATCCAAAATCTGAAATCCGTTTGAATAGTTCAAAAACATTCATATTGTGTTTTTCCAATGTTGTGCCAGTCACAATTACATCGTCCAGGTAAGCCGCACAACCTTTTAACCCTGAAGTTAAATTATCCATTGTTTCCTGGAAAATACCTGGTGCACTTTTTACTCCAAAGGGAAGTCTCTGGTACTGATATAGACCTTTAGGAGTGTTGATCGTAACGAGCTCTTTTGATGATTCGTCCATTTCAAACTGTAGATATGCATCAGCAAAATCTACTTGAGTAAACCAAGCTCCTTGGTTTAATTTTGAAAAAATTTCATTCGGTGTTGGAAGTGGATGTTGGTGCATCTCAAGCGCAACGTTAAGGCCTGTTTTAAAATCAGCACAGATGTGCACCGTTCCGCTTTTCTTTGGAACAACCACAATCGGTGCCGCCCAGTGATTGTATTCAACTTTTTTAAGAACTCCTTCATTGACTAATCTTTCAAGTTCCCTAATGGTTATTTCTTCGTAAGCAAAAGGTATTTTTCGTGGTCTGCAAAATTTTGGCTGAGACTCTGACTTAAGGAGCAATCTTGCCTTCTTTTTACTGCAATGGCCCAATTCTTCTTTGAAAACATTTGGAAACTCTGTTTGTAAACGAACAGCTAAACTGTTTTCTTCCTGCGAAGGCTTTTCTGCAACAGAACAACAGATTGCATCAAACGCTTTTATCATTGGTGGAAGTTGATCCATCCATTCAATTCCTAGAAGTTGTGTTGTATTTTTGGCCACAAAACAGCGTCCATTGCCTGTGAATCCTGCGTTTGCAGCACCAATTTTTGTTGTTGCTTTATCTAGCCTTGGTGAACCAATCTTCACCCAAGTTTTTGTACTGATGATTGTGACATCGGCTCCGGAGTCCAGTTGCATCCTAATTTCGACATCACCAAATTTCACTGTGGTGTATCTTCTTTTGGCTGCTATAATTGTTTGCTTGCTGGGAATTGTCTTGACTTGCCGTATTTCGTGTCGTCTTGACGACAGACTTGGACTCCTCCTTAAGTTTGGACTTCTCTTTCTACTGAAAAGTCTTTTGGGACTTTTATCATCAGTTCTGCAGTTGGCAGCAAAATGTCCCAGTTTTCCACAGCGAAATATTTTTCCTTTACTGGTGAACCCCGGATTTCTTGGCTGGAAGATTTTTAGGTGATCTTTCAGAATAGTGATTAACCTTACTAACTAAGGTTTCTGAAATCATCATTTGTTCTGTATGTAACAGTTTTAACCTTTCACATTCTTCAATAAGCTCTTCCAGTGAGCACTCTTGTTCTACCCTGAGCAGTAATTTGTGCTTAATGTTTAAATATTTCGGATCCTTCAATCCCCATATAAAATGTAAGCACATAATGGCTTCCTTTGTGAAATTTTCCCAGTGTGCTTCGTTGCACAGCCTGTTCACCTTTGTGCCGAATGCCCTGAAAGTCTCTGAGTCCCTTATTTGGACATTTTCAAAATCAAACCGTCTTTGATGAATGCTTTTTTTTATTACCAAACAGTTTTTCTAAGCAACCTTTTGTCTCCTCATAGCTTAGACTCTCGAATGTTCTTGGCAATATACTACCCTTAAGTAGCGTGTATTCGTTTTGTTGAAGCTTCCCGGTCAGAGTTGCTCTTTTTTCTGAATCGCTCATTAATGTGCCTCCGACTGACTGAACAGCTTCTTCAAATCGCCCAATCCAACTCATTTGTAGAGGTCTGGTCTTACGGATCTATTGTCCTGCATCATTGAGATTAACTGAAAAATTTTTTTTCAGTTTCTTCTTTTTCAATTCTCTTTTCTTCTTTTTCTCGAGCTTCCCTCTCAAGTTTCTCTTCTTTTTCAATTCTCTTTTCTTTTTTTTCTCACGCCTCTTTTTCAAGTTTTTCTTGTTTTTCTCGAGCTTCCCTCTCAAGTTTCTCTTCCATTAGAAACTTAAGCAATTGTGCTATGTTTGAATCTTGGTACTTTGACATCCTGGTCGCCAATTGTTATATCTTTATTATTCTAAATTAACGATAATAATTAAAATCTAACTATTGTGGTTGCTAAACACTTATTTAGATTTGAAGTCAGTTATTAATGAAATTACATCTGTTTTGTTTTATGAAGTAACTAAAAAGAAAATGGGACAAAACTTAAAGATATACATATACACATACATACATATAGCCACACATATATATATATATATATATATATATATATATATATATATATATATATATATATATATATATATATATATATATATATATATAAATGAATGTTTGTATTTATGTATGTTAATGTCCTTTATGCATTGCTACACCATTCATCCGATCGTAATGAAATTTTCACACAAACTTGAGAGTCAAGGGGAAAGTCAAATAAAAAAAAAAATTTTGAAATCCGTCACAAAATGAGCGGAGCGGAGCGGGTGAGCGAGCGGGAACTATATATATATGTATGTGCGTATGTATGTGTGTATGTATGTATGTGTATGTGCATGTATGTGTGTCTGTGTGTGTGTTTATGTATGTACTAGCGGAGATACCCGGCGTTGCCCGGGTTTTTTAGAGGTTTTTCTAATGTTTGTCTCTTTCTCTCCCGTTTCCTTTCACACCTGCTTTCCCACTCCCGTTCGCTTTCCCGTTTTCGGTCGTTTTCCCGCTCCCGGTCGCTTTCCCGCTCCCGGTCGCTTTACCACTCCCGGTCGCTTTCCCGCTCACGTTTGCTCTCCCATTCCCGCTCACGCTTGCTTTTCCGTTCCCGCTCGCTGTCCGTTCCGGGTCGCTTTCCCGTTTCTATAATAGACAAACTAACCCACAAACATTCATATATATATATATATAGTCTTAGCAAATCTATTTTACGTTTTATAGGCTAACAGAAGTTATGAAAGAATGGAAAAGAAAAAATGAGCGTGAACGGGAGAGCAACCGTGACCGGGAATGGGAGAGCAAGCATGACCGGGAACGGGAGAGCAAGCGTGAGCGGGAACGGGAAAGCGACCGGGAACGGGAAAGCGACCGGGAACGGGAAAGCGACCGGGAACGGGAAAGCGACCGGGAACGGAAAAGCCACCGGGAACGGGAAAGCGACCGGGAACGGGAAAGCGACCGGGAACGGGAAAGCGACCGGGAACGCGGAAAGCGACCGGGAACGCGGAAAGCGACTGGAATCGGGAGAGCAAGCTTGGAAGGAAACGCGAGCAAGAGAGAAAATCGATAACAAAACTTCTGAGCGGGAAAGCGACCGGGAGCTGGAAAACGACCGAGAGCGGAAAAGCGACCGGGAACGCGACGAAAACGGGAAAGTGGAGAAGGAAACGGGAGCGAGAGGGACAAACATTAGAAAAACCTCTTAAAACCCCGGGCAACGCCGGGTAACCCCGCTAGTATATATATATATATATAGCCATACAATAAATATGGCTATAAATCCATACTCCCAACATTTTGTATATCATCTAATTAATATTAAATTAATAAAAACTGTTAATTCTTCATTAAGAACAAAATCTTCTATCAGATTCTTGATTATCTCTTTTAACTGACGTTTTTGTTATTGTGTTATGCTAAAAGTTAAATTAATGTGGCAAGATTATGAATTGATTTTTACATTGGCAAACAGTTTATCAGGGTGTCCCAGAAAGGACAAAGTAACACCAGAAGGTAGGCATCTTGCCTGTGTTCATTTGTAATAACTTTGCAAGAGTTTCATATTGCCTAAGAATGTTAATATTAATTACTGTTATATTTATTCGTTTATGTGTCATTGAGATGTTTTACTTGTCTAAAGTTTTTGAAAACAATTATGATTAATTTATTGAATAAAAGTTAAATTGCATAAATTATCTTTTGATTTCAGTCCTTGCATTGCACGAAACTGTGTTGAGGTAAGATTAATTAATTTTTCATTATTTTGCTTAATTTAATAATTTGCAATTCAACATTTTAACACATCTTTTCAGGTTTATTAAAAATTCTTCTTTAGTTCTGCACCAGTTTGTTATTTTTTTAAATTGTTTAAAATACGCATTAATATTGTTTCTCTTTTTTTATTTTCAGATGTCCAACACCTGGATGCACAGGTAGGGGACATGTGAATAGCAATCGCAGCTCTCATAGGAGGTAAGTCCAGGCTAATTTCAAATAAAAATAATCATAAAGATCTTACTTTTTTTCACATCTCTCCATCTCTTGTCCTTCTCCATTGGATTCCTCTTAAATATAGGGTGATTTTTAAAATTTGTCTACCAATGTTTAAAATTAAATATTGCTCTTCTCCTCTCTACCTAACTAACTTAATAAAAATCCCTCCTAAGTCTGGTCTTCGATCTTCCCTTCTTAGCCACTTTCGTATCTTTACTATTAAGCACTCTTTTGCTAAACGCTCTTTTCCTACTCTGGTCCCTTTCTCTGAACTCTCTTCCTACTTCTCTCACTGTTTTCCATCTTTTTTTAACATTTTCAAAATCATTTAAAAGTTGTTTAATGTTGCAGTTTATCCGGGTGTCCAATTGCAGCTCTTGGAAAACTTACATGTACTCAGTTCAAGAAACCTCTCAATTCAATAGGAGGTTTTAATATATATTTATACATATTTGTTTATATTTATATAAAAAATAAGTTATTATAATTTCTTATCATCACAATTTTTATTGATTGAATAAAAATTTAATCGGTTGTTAATTTGGAATACTTTCTTATTTAAAATATAGTAATTAATTTAATGTTATCATTTATTATATTAACATTTTTGAAACAGAGGAAATAACACTGCCAACAATAGCACCTTCTGGTATGTTTGTTTTTCGTTTTTTTTTTATATTGAAATGATTTTTTAATTAAACTTCAAAGAATGTTTTTTGAGTTAATTTTGATTCAAAATCATCCAATCACAACCATCAACTAATTTATTAACAGTTCTCTCTTCTTCAAAACCATCCGACCGTCTTCTCCGACCGATGTTAATAACCAAACAACTTCTCGAATCATCTTCCCCTTCAACATCTTCTACTACTTCTTTCAACAACTCCAATGCTACACCCATCGACATAACAGCTCAGCAACAGCTGCTGCAGCAACAACTTCTTCAACAATCTCAACAACAGCATCTGACCATCAAGGCTACCCTGCTAAAAGAGCTAGAAAAGTTGGGAAAATCTGGCCAGCCATCTCTTCTCGACGTCATTGCATCGACTCTCCCTGCAGCTCTGGCGATTGCTCCATCTAAGTTGCCTGGCAACCAAAACAACAACAATAATAATTCTGTAGCGACAACGCTTTCTGCCAATCAGATTTTGTTGACATCTACTTCAACTGCCATTCCTGCCAATATTTTCAAAGTTGTTTCTCCTGGCAACGTTGACACGCAGACATTTTCAGGCATTTTTGTCAAGAAAGAAATCATACCTACTACTTCACAACCGCAGCAAAGTCAGCAACAACAACCACTTCTACAGCAACAGCAACTTCTTTCTCTATTGACATCCACCAGCAGCTCCTGTCTTCCCACACCTCTTTCTTCTACTTCCAAAAACCTGTCTTTCAATTTGGCCCCAGTCGAAACCGTGGTCACAAACACTCAGCAAAGAACTGATGGCAATAATATTACCGATCACTTTTCTGACAACATTGACCCTATTAACCTTTCTATCAAGCATGACATATTATCAATATCAACCCAACATAATGATATTCTCAATGAAACTCTTGATCTCAGTATGAAAAACAAGGACACGGATTCGATTCACGGAACTTCTGACGAGGCTATGGAAGAATGCTTCCAGACAGAACCGATGGATTTCTCTAAGAAAACTTTAGACATGCAATCATCGTCCGGGCTTGGACTTCAACAGCTTTTGTTAGTTGTTCAACAAAACAGTAATCAACTCTGCAACAGCATCAGCGCTCTGTCACCAACATCTTCATTAAATTCTTCAGACGTCAATATGGTCATGACGTTGCCACAATCCCTGACGGTCGCCAAAGAAGAAATTGTCTGTTCAAGTGATTGTGAGATCAGGCCCATATCTTCTGCATTGCCCATCTCTGAAATCTTAGAAGATTCGAAAAGTAGTTTTACTTTCTCATCTTCATTAAAACAATCCACCAACGAGCCTTTGAATGTCTTTCCAATGTCCGATGCTGTTAATTGTGACAATACCAAGTCTTCTCCACTCTTGTCCGAGAAGTTGAAAGATGGATTTGGGATGAACATGTAAGTTTTTATTCGAAATATAAGAATCTATTCGGTGTTTTTAGAAATACAATTATAGTATCTAGATTGTTGTTAGTTGTCATTTGAATCTATCACTTCATATCTATATTATATTCACATAGAGAGCAAAATCTAATGAAAATTGTTATATCTTTATTATAAGAAAACAACGCAGGTACCTACAACACTTTATTACCAATAACGAACAACTAATACGAGTCAGAACTCGAACGGAAAAATATAATAATAGTATGGCCGCCAACTCGCAATGATGTCCGCGTCCATAGATATAATAATAATTTAATAATTAATGTCCATGGATCTAACACCTCCCTTCAGTTAGGACTTAGATGATACTTCTTTACTCTTGTTTCCATGATGAGCCTCTTTGGTCGTTTGCGAAGTCTGTTGGGTCTCATTGTCGGAAGCGTGTGATTGTTTCGATCTACCCTTGTGCTTGGCGTATCTATTTTCTGGTTGTTAATCTGTTTCGTAAATGGCAGATCAAACCTGTCGAAAAGTGTGCTGTGATTTTCTATCCTGGGGCGTATCTGATTTATGTGTCGTTTGCAAACGATGTTTTCAACCAACACTTGGTACACGACCCGTCCCTCTCTCTTTAAAATTTTACCTGGCACCCAAGGTGGTCGATTTGGACGAAAATCCCTTACATACACGGTTTCATCTTTATGGAAACTCTTCCGAGGCTCAGCCTCTTTTTCTTTATTTGTTTGGGCGTGTAGCTGTTCTAAAATTGTTCTTGGTTTGAACCCCAAGAGATTTTCTGCTGGTGCTTTACCTTGTGGTGCTGCTGGACAGGGTGTTGTTCTATATGTAAACAGGACAGTTTGAAGAGCCTCTGCTGGTGGTTCTTCTCCTTTTAGTTTTTTTAGTGCCCTTTTGAAGGTGTCAACGAAACGTTCTGCTTGGCCATTAGATTGAGGGTGGTATGGTGGAGATCGAAGGTGTACAATGTTATATTTTCTGCAGAAATCTTCAAAATTTGTGGATGTAAATTGAGTGCCATTGTCGGAAACCAATGTTTTAGGGTAGCCGAATCTGGAAAAGATCTTTTGTAGTTCCAGTATTGTTGCTTGTGTTGATGCGCTCTGCATTTCGACTACCTCCGGCCATTTGCTAAAAGAATCTACTAGGATCATATACATCTTACCTTCTACTGGTCCTGCAAAGTCCACATGCAGTCTTTCCCATGGCTTGGTTGTTGGAGTCCAGTTGCAAGGAGTTTCATGGCTTGGACTTTTTGCTGCCATTTGACATTGGGTGCAACTTCTTACTAACATTTCGATGTCATTGTTTATGCCTTGCCAATACACGTGTTCTCTTGCGAGTGATTTCATTCGACAAATTCCTGGGTGACCTTTGTGAAGCATCTGTAACACGCGTTCTTGTAAACTGTCAGGAACAACTATTCTTTCTCCGAACATGATGCATCCATTCTGTATGGATAATTCAGATTTCAATGTGCACGACTGGGAAATGTGTTTTGAAGGTTTCTTTGGCCAGCTTCCTGTTTGTAAGTTTTGGTGGATGAGTTGTAGCTTCTCGTCATTTGTTGTTGCTGTGCAAATCTCTGGGTGACTAACAGGAAGTGCGTTAATAGTTTTTATGAATGAAGCATCGACATCTTTGTTTATTTGAGCTATCACTTTGTCTTCATTTGTAACCGTTTGGATCATGAACTTCTTGGCAAACAGTTTGAACTCTGGAAGATGTTCAATCCATGGGAAGCCGAGAAGATCGTTGGTGTTTGTGACATGGCAGATGCCATGTCCATGATAAACTCTATGTGCATCATCTATGATGGCAAACGGTGTCGCAAACTGTCCGTCAATATGAAGTGGTTCACCATTAGCAACTTTATATTCGCCTTCGACTGGTGAGAGTTGTGGACATCCGAGGTTCTTCCATGTTTGCCGGGAGACCAAAGTGATGTCAGCACCAGTGTCCAGTTGCAAACGAGCATCGTAGTCTCCAATTTTGACACGGACAAACCTTTGTGTGTTTTCTTGTGTACTTGCTACTGCGGAGATCGTGTGCTGACGGTGCGATTTCTTCCAGTGTTTCTTATGCTGCTGTTGTTGTGTTGTTTGTCTTGGGCAATCACTCTTCCAGTGATTTCCGTTGCAAATGGGGCAAGGGCTGGGTGGACTTTTCTTGTGTGGTGATGGTTTAAAAGATGAGCGACTGTGTTGGTGATTGTGACTCCTGACGGCACTGATGTTTTGGTGCATGACTGTTGGCTGTTCCAGAAGTTTGGCATCTTCTTTTACTGTTTTTAACGCATGATAATCTTGAAACAGCTCTTTGAATGTTACTGATTCGTTGTCGTCCACTCGTCGGAGAAAACGCATTCGGTAGTCGGCTAGTTCAGGTGCTTGGAACGCAAAAACTAAAGCCAGACATTTGAATGTGTCATCAGTGATTTTGTTTACCTCCGCTTCTTCGCAGTTTGCGTTCAATAGATTGGCAAACGAATTGAAATCATCACTAGGGTTGAAAATTTGTCTAAAGCACTCAAACCTTTTTCTGAGAAGACTCTTCTGAGGAGAAAATATCTTTTTCATTGTAGTGACTGTTTCTTGCCAACTGAGGTCGTTTGGAGTTTGTGGGCTGATGTGCGTGTTGAACGTTTTGTATGAGTCGTCATCCAGTAATGATACCAGCACTTTGGTTTTTGTTCTTTCGTCTAGCTGTTGGTCGTCGATGAGGTCGTTGAAACGACGAAACCACAAATCGAAAGAATTTGTTTTCTCCGGATTGTATGTGAATTTGTCCATCCTTTGCAGAACGTTTTGAAACAAATTATCGCTTGATGTGCGTGTTGAGTCCCTGCCTTGCATCGCCTCCAGCATCTTCATCAGGACTAATTGTTGGTCCGAGAGTTGCTTTACTAACGCTGTGAAGTCTGAAGTTGCCATTTCCTCGTCGCCAATTTGTTATATCTTTATTATAAGAAAACAACGCAGGTACCTACAACACTTTATTACCAATAACGAACAACTAATACGAGTCAGAACTCGAACGGAAAAATATAATAATAGTATGGCCGCCAACTCGCAATGATGTCCGCGTCCATAGATATAATAATAATTTAATAATTAATGTCCATGGATCTAACAAAAATCAACATTTAATTTTTAACTTATATTCACATAACAGCACAGAGTGCAGTGTAATTATAAAGAAAGAAATCATAACATCTACTGAATGTCGCAATGATCACAATGATCGTGATGATGATGATGAGGATGAAGGTGGTGGTGATAATGATGATGACAACAATGAGGATGATCAGAACTCAACTTGTAGTGGCCAAGCAGACCAAAAGTTTGTCATGTTCACTGATGTTAAATTAGTTTTATGCGATTATTTTGTTTTGATTTAAGTTTCTTTTTATGATGCTGAAAAGTAAACTTTGTTTAAAAAAAAAGCATTTTCATCTGGTGTAGACCTATATTAGGCCACCGTTCTTGTTATGTTCATGAAGAGCGAATAATAAGTGACTGATAATTGTTAAGGTGTAAAACTCCAGGATGTGATGGATCTGGACACATAACTGGAAATTATGCTTCCCACAGAAGTTTCTCAGGATGTCCAAGGGCTCAGAAATTGAAGAAGATTTCTCTTAAAACTGAGGCAGCAGAGCAGCAAGATCATGCAAGGTAGATTGACTTGCTGTTTGTGTTCAGTTCATGTTGAGTCATTTCTACTTTATTACAAAAAAAAATTATTTGATGATTGGGTTTGTTTACAGTTTAGCAGTAAACATGTCATTTTAGTGCTATGTTGCTTCTTTAAGGTGGAAATTAAATAATAAATTAGATCTGGTTAGCTGTGGGAGTTAATTAACTGTTTATTGATTATTCAAATCATATTATTAAGATTTTTCTATCAAATAATTTTTCAGATGTCCCATCCTTGGTTGTGATGGTTCAGGTCACGTGACTGGAAAGTATTTGTCACATAGAAGGTAAGTCATGAAAGGTTGAATTTTTATTTAGTTAATAGCAGTACCTGTCGTGGCTTCGGTCACTTGAAATTAGAAAATTTGAACCATACATCCATATAGCTCTGCACGATTTCTTTGACTTGGTACGTCTCATTTTATAGGTAGACAAATCCAGGCCCGGTCCGTTTTATAAGTACAAAATTACAGGTTGGAACCGACTCGTTTCATGGCCAATTTTTTATGGGCACAAAGCCTTAAAGCTCGAAAACTAATTTTTCAAAAAATAATGAAACACCTGTCTTATTATTTTTCAAGAAGAATCTAAACATTGAACTTCAAAGTTTTCACATTTTAGTTTTTGAGTTTTCAAGCAAATAATCCTTTTTTCCACCCAAGGTTTGAGGTCCCTGAAACCAAATTTGTAAAAAATGGTGAAACAAGTATTTTTTTATTTTTTAAGAAAGCTCTAGATACTGAATTTCAGCACTTTGACATATTTTGTTTCTGAGTTTTTTAAGCAAATAATCCTTTTTTCCACCCCATATTTGAGGTCTCAGAAGCAAAATTATAAAAAAAAATAGTGAAACACAAATCTTTATTTTTCTAGTAGAATCTAATAACTAAGTTTCACATCTGTAGCATTTTCAGTTTTTGAGTGGCAGTTATTCTAAAAACCATATAACTGTATTTTCCACCTCACATTTGAGGTCCCAGATTCTTTTTTAAAAGAATCTAGATACCAAATTTCAAAACCTTCTAATTTTTGGTTATCGAGATATGCGTTTTTTGAGAAAAAAGTTTATCTTCCTATTTTATCTCCTCAGGAGCAAAATTAAACAAATCCTTTCTTAGTTGGTGCTTATGCTACAGAAATTAGATAATTTCAAAATTTCACGTTCCTAGGATGAGGTGTTTTAGCTTGGCATTGATTATCAGTCAGTCAGTCAGGACATTTTCTTATATATAGATTTAACAAATAACACTTTAAAAAATTTTCTATTTTAGTGCCTCTGGCTGTCCAATGGCCAATCGTTGTCGACCAGCATCGGGCTCGTCATCATCATCCATGAACATACCAGTCGTCAATCTTCCATTCTGTTACTCCACACCATCGTCGCCTTCATCACCCTCATCCACATCCTCGCATCATCACTGCACCTCATCCAATTCCGTCATACTCAATCGCCCTTCGAGATCTTCAACGGCAGGAAGTTCTGGAATTGGAAACTGTCCTCTGCCGGGATGTGATGGTTCAGGGCATGCCAATGGTACCTTCTTGACTCACAGAAGCCTTTCCGGTTGCCCGAGAGCCACGAAAAGATCCAAGGTGTTGTCTGCTCATTCCTCTTTAAGTCCTTCTTTCTCATCTTATTCTTCTTCTGCGCCTCATTCGACACAACTCGGAAGCAGTAAAGTGCTCGCACATTTCAGGAATTCTGCTGCAGGTTTGCAGTTTTTCAAATCACTTACATTTGTAATCTTTTAGTGTTATTAAACATATTGATGGTTTTTCCTCATCATTATTTATTTTCAAAACAAACCGTTTTTTTTTTACTTAGCTAAGGTTGGTTATTTTTTCAACATAAAACTTGAAATCATGATTTTTCTTTGTGGGTTCCAAATTAACCTGGGTGCCAATTTTTTTTGGGATGTCTGCTGGCTGGATCAAAATTATGGCTCAAGTTTAGCTGGCTGAACTTCTTATGGCTTGATTACTGTCAACATATTTATGGATCAAATACGGCTTAAGTCGTAAATTTTATTAAATCTTATACACTTTTGCTTCTAAAATACCTGATGATCGGGGTGATGAGATAGTAGTAGGTACTATTCCCAAAACATTTTATTGTGCCGAAAATAAATTCGACTGGTGCAATCATTTTATTATTACACCTCACATTCGACTCAGCCGTAAAAATTTGCCGGCCACCATCGTAAGTCGAAAAAAATTTGGTGCACAGTGGGGGTGCCCAGGTCTAGTTCTAAAGCAAATCTAAAAATTTAATTTTTCTAGTTTTGTGATAGTGGTCTTGTTATTTCATCCAAAACAGCAATTTTTATTTGAGGTTTTTAATTTTAAAAAATGTATGACATGTATGTTACTTTGGTTGGTACTTTTTTGATTTATTTTTGATTTCATGTTCTATAATTTTTTGAATCAGAAATATAATATAATTGAATTAATTTTGTTTTATTTTTCAAACAGAAAATGAAAAAGAAGTCCAGCGATTGGATGAGGAAATCTCAAAGTTAACGAAAGAAGTAGAAGAGCACAAGGAGAAGATATCGGAATGCAAGTTTCAAATCAGTGAATCAAAGAAACAAATAAACGAAGTTGAACGAGAACTTTCTCCAATCAGAGTCGGAGCCTCATCTCTTCTGGAAGAACTTTCTTCAGTCAAGCAACGATTTCTCGACCAATTGGTCAAACACATAGATTTCAACAAGTTCAAGGACATCTTAGGATCATTTGAAAATTTTTCTGATTTGTGCCCTTCCTTTGTCGAACAGCAATTAGAAGTTAGCGAAAATGATCAAGAGAAAATGGAAGTAGATGAGATAGATGATTCGAATAAAAAAATCACCAATGAAGAGAAAAAAGAAGATAACCAGACATCTAATGCAAGCATGTTTATCAACAAGCTGGCAAATACAGACAACTTACTTTTCTTGATTGAAAAGCTGACAAACACCATAAGCGACAGTCGAGACAAAGAGGCGACATCAGGTGAAATGAAATTAGATGATGCAGCATTGGGAGAAAATGAAATCTTAAGAAAAGAACTACTTCAATGTCTAAAAGATGCTCTAGTCAACTTTAATGTATAAGATTCTCTTAGCTATCTTAGTGTTTTTAGAAGATGGGATTAATGAGTTTTTTTTAGAAATAATTGTTTTTTTCATGCTGCCTGATAATTTGTATCTGCTGCATTAGATGTGACTGATAATTTGTATCTGCTGCATGAGGTTTTGAATGATTGTTTGTATCTACTGCATGAGATGTGACTGGTTGTTTGTATCAACCACCATGTGAGATGTGTGCACGATCTACAGCTACATAGGCTACAAATCTCTCTTTAAGTATGTATTGCACATGTACATGATATGTGAGTTTATTGTGTATGTTTATGTAAATATACCTAGTATAATTGTTTGTTTTTTATCTGTGTATACTTAGTTGTAAAATGTCTTTTTTGTTGCCATAATCCAATTTCATGGATCTCATTCCAAAGTTCACCAAGCCCTATACATAAAATTAATACCTTAAATACAGGTAAATGTGTCCTTTTGTTGCAAGCATTGATAACTGGTTGAACATTTTTTTCTCATTGTAAGCTTACGGTTCCAACAATCATTCCTGTTTCTTTGTTTTTTTTAAATGAATTTTTTCCATTTTGTTATTTTCTTCTTTTGATCTCCGTGTTTATTTGCCATTTTTTCTCTTTTTTCATCTCATATTTTTTTGTTTGTTAATTCAATGAATTCTAAGTTGAGATATGCATTCCACTGTTATTTACATTCGGTGATTGAAGGCTAGTGGTCATTCAAGAGTTGGGCAATCATATCATGTACAGCTAAATGGGAGGATTTCAGATAACTTTTGTTCATTCTATGTTATTTAAAAAGTTGTTGTTATTCAAGTTGGATTTTTTATATGTGTATATAGTGTGCAAATGTGGAGCATGGGTGAAAACAAGAAAAAGAAAGGAATTACTATATGAGTTGTAATTATCATTATTTTATTGATATAAATCATGACATTTATCACATTCCTAGTCACCATAATGTACATTCCTGGTGTCTCCTGTCATGACAGTTCAAACTAAGGTCAATGCATTTAAAGCTTCTTATTGTCAAAGTCTGGTTGACAAACTTGCAATTCACAATAATAACTTGTCTGTTTGTTCATTTTTTGATAGGTAAAATTTCTTTGTGGTGTATAATTTATTCTTTGCTGTGAAATTTTTAAGTTTTGTTTGCTGCTACTTACTTATATGGCTATTAAACGTTCGTTTGTTCCATTTCCATCCCATTCGTCTGCTTGCATGAATGGAGAAATTATTCAGTAAGATGATTATTATTATTAATATACCCAAATTATAAAATAATTTTAGTTCAATTAGTGCTAGTAATGATCAATACTACAAAGTTGGAATTATTAATGGTAAACAGCACCAACGAACTATTTGTTATGACAAAATTGACTATATTTCTGCAACGTTTCAAAATAATATCTACAAAGTCACTTTCGGTCAGTAAACATAATAATAACAAAACTAAGAATTAATAATAATTGGAACTTCATATTGCCAGTTTACAATCAAGCAATTGTGCAATTTATTTTCAGGAGTTGCATATAAAATTAGCTGTATTTCTTTTTTCAAATGTCATCATCATTAATTTCAACTGGTGCCATTTGAAGATCGTATAGTAGTTTCAACCCTGGATACAATTTCTTCAAAACTGGGTCTCTCCCACGGTACGATGCCAAGGCACTGCCTGACCATCTGCCAGATCATTTCCGGACAACCGAGGGGGCATCCGATTCCTAACTGAGAGAAATTTTGTCCAACAAAACAAGCATCATAACTGTTGAAGGGATTTTGATTTCGTATCCTTGAAGAGTGGACATTGAATGCCGTGCTGTGACTGAAGGATGACGGGGTTGACGGTAGAGAGGTGACTTGACCAAGCCGTAAAAGTTTCGAGAGAACTTGAGTGTTGGACAGATCTGGAAAGGGTAGTGCAGCGAAAGTAAAAATTTCTAGAACCAACATGCCGTAGGACCACACATCGCTTGGCCACCCAAAGCCAAAAGTTGAGGTGGACTGTGATGGGGATGATGAAGATGAGATGTTGTAAAGTGGTGGTTTGTAGATTTCCTGTGACTGAGTGGTCAGCATTTCAGGTGAGGACCACCTGAGAAGAAGTGGCTGGCCATTGTGCCAAATGTGATCATCATCGAGGGTTCCTTAAAATGAAAAACTGAAACTTGCATTTCTATAATTTTATTTTTAAGCATTTAATGGGGTTTTTTGTGTTTTAATCCCAAAATAAAATAGGTTTTTTTCAGAGTATAATAGAATTAGAACAGCCACAAATAGATTTATTACCGCTAGAGTCAAAGCAGGCTCCATCCAAACAGATCTTGGCATCCAGGCATGATGTTACTACAACATTACGTGCTGCAAGGTTTTTAAAAGGCAGCAGTTTTGTTGTTGATAGTAAATTGAAATTTAATTGGTTGCTGTTCATTTGAGAGTAAAGTCGATAGTGGAAGGACGTTTTCTTGACCAGTTCAGTTATTCTGAGCATGCCCAGTGCCACCTGGTGACAGAAGTGGAGCTGTCGCTCCAGTGTTAGAATGATGGGCATATTTGGGAGTTGATCGGGAATGAAACTGCGTAAAAAATTTCTAAGATCCCCCTGTAATAAATTAATTGAAATAATTTGATTTCATGACTAAATAATTTTTAAATTTATGTATTTTCCATGCTAACTAACCTTGTCTGAATATTCACAGACGATTATATTCGGTTGAACTCGTGTACAAGATCCTATCAGACCAACAACGCAGCTCTGGTTACCAGTCAGTTTCAACAGTTCCAAGTCCCTCATAAATTCTTGCCTCTTTCTCATCTTTATCTGAATTTCCTCCAAGTTTTCATAACAATCTCCAGAAGATCCAATTTTAGAAGAAAAAGAAGCAGAGTCACGGAAAGAAGAGTCGATGCAGGCATCTCCGTAACCCGGTGTTGACTTGGAAACAAGTTGTTGTTGTGGCTGACGTTTGTGGTGTTGTTTTAGTCTTGCAGTCTCGCAAAGACTTTCACAAGTTGAGTGAACATCGTCATAAATGTTTTCCAATTGGTTGTAATTGTGCTCTGTTTCATGTACCTGATTACAGCAATTAATATCAGGCTGTCCCTCCATGGTATTGCCAGAACACTGAAGCATCTTCACCATGACAACAGGGGTGGAGCTCAGGGAAGATGGTGACATTGTCGGAGGGTTGAGAAGTTTCGCCAGTAAGACATCGCCATAAGATCCCCTGCCTAGTTAAAGAAATTTAGGTTAAGAGTTATGAGATGTGCATATTATTCTCATCTAATCTAACTGTTTACTAACCCCAAACTATTTCAACACTGATTTTAGCAGTTAAATGATAAACATGCACAAGAAATATATTTAAAATTAATTTAAATAACATTCAATTTAAGCGCATTAATTTTTATTTATTAAATTATTTTTTAATGTTTATCATTCAGTCTATGAAATACTTATTTTCATCAGTCATGAGAACAAAGTGTCATACCCAAATGAGAAATTATTTGTAGTCTATCTCTTGAAATGATCTTTTTATCAGTAGTCCCATCAGAGAAAGTTGATTGGTTGCTCCTTGACCAATGAAAGTGAGGGATTGGGTCATTTTTTACCGGTTCATTTGAATCTGATGTCAGTCTGACGATCTCATAGGTCAGACTGGTAGATAACTTATCTGAATTGAATTGAAATAACATAAGATTTATAATTTTTCATGCAGTTTTAAAACACCTGGTGTAAGGAATTATAAACCAGTGTAAAAAATTTATTTTGTCAATTTATTGATTATTAAAATATAAGAAAACTGCTAAAATAAAATATAGACAAGATAAACTAAGGTACGATAGGGTAATGGTTCATTACAGCAAATAAAAGTTTAAAAAAATTCTTTTTTTCTTATAAACCACGCTCTTAAGATTAACGGGGGGTAGTCGTAGGTACTTTTACCAAACATTTTCTAAAACTTTCTAAAAAAATGAAAAATCCTTGGCGGGCCAACGGCCTCCCTGGCTTCTCTCCCAAAATTTGTTCACCCACTGCCCCTCCCAATTACGCCCATGGATTCATGTAAAGGAAGACGGGTCTAGTTGTTTCAGGGGCAGTGACGCAGCCAGAAATTTTTTCGGGGGGCACGGGCGGGAGAAACAGATTAATAAGGAGTTTTCTGAACAATTTACGACGCACAAAAGTCAAGGGTTAACGACAGTTTTAGTAATAATTAGTAACAACAAATCATAAGACATTTAAATTGAAATAGTTTATTACAATATCAAATTCAGCCGACGTTTTTTCTGCGAAAAAATGTCGATGTCGGCTTCTTCATTGTGAAATGTGAAGGTCGCGATTGATGGTCAATGAAGGATCTTTTGTCAAGAAACCATGGAAGCAGATATTGAATCTGAATGCAGACTCGCTCATTTGGGGCAAATCGGTCGGGTCGGGTCTAAAACAAGTTGGTCGGGTCGGGTCACAAAATAAAAAAAACAAAAATAGGTCGGGTCGGGTCAGATTTCCTGGCGGGTCGGGTCTTCAAAATTGGACCCATGGACAACTCTGACCCCAACAATGGAGATGTGCATACAAATTATTAGAGAAATAATAGAGAATATACATCGAGGAAAGAATTGAAAGACAACCCAATACACGGGCACGCGCGTCACTACAAATTCAATTTCGGCTAGTTTTCGGGGGTCACGTGCTTCCCCTCGGCTGCGCCACTGCTCAGGGGTATGTTTTCTCAGTGTCGCTGTAGCAAAAATTATTATATTTATGATGTACCTACCTAAGTTACAGAAAAGTGTTTAAACATAGCGGGAACAAATTATAAATAGGTACCTATTACATGATTTTATTTTGTAGGTACATCGTAACTTGAAAGTAGTATTTTTGATAACCAAAAAACATCTTTTGATGTTCACGTAAATTTCACGTTCTTCCACGGGCGTAGCTAGGGGGGGCAAGGGGGGCGAGCTGCCCCGGGCGCCATCTTGGGGGGCGCCAAAGAGGAAGATACAGTATATTCATGCTAGACTAACTCTCAAAGTTTGCGTAAGATGCAAGAAAAACAGTAGTTTCCTTCCTTGCATCAGGATGTCGTCCACAGTCTAGTTGTATATCTGCTGCTTCAGTCCTTTTAGTTGTTCTACAGCATCAAACTTGTTAGGTTCTTAGGAAGGGAGAGAGCCATGTCACTCATGTGTTTCATTTCAAACCCACCAGCCACAATCTAGGCACAGATCTCCGGCTCAGGCAAGGTGGAACTTGGTGACCCCTTCATGCTCCAGCCACCAGTCATTTCACATCGTTGACGTAGAGCCAATGTTTTGAAAGCTGCTCTTGCTATCTAGAACGTCTGTGCCCTGTGCAGCACACCTCCTTTATGACATCAAGTTTATGACACACAGCCTAAGGACCATATTTAATTTCATCAGTGTGTGCATTTATTGACATTTATTTATTACATTTGTTCTCACTGAGTTTTGTGGATTTAAAAAAAATTTATTTCTGTTCTTTACGGTATTTTAAATAAAATTCTTGCTTGCCGCATTTTTTTTTCAAATACTGATCGCGAAAAGATGGCGCCGGGGGGCGCAAAATTTATAGTTTCGCCCCGGGCGCCAAAAACCCTCGCTACGCCTCTGCGTTCTTCGGGCCTATCTTGACACAGGGATATTATTTTTTTACAATGTTTTGAAGATCTATATAACCTTATTCAAATATCAAATGCACGCATTATTTAATCTAGGTGTGATCTACATTCGTTAAAGACGTTCATAGTTGTAAGTGGCATGTTGTCACATGATCATATTATCCTGGTATAATACACGCGTATGATTCGCCTCTTCAACCGTATATTCGCAACAATAGTTTTCTACAGCTTGCTATTTTTATTTCCTCGCCCCTAACCTTGAATCCCTGACTACGCCCTTGATTAGTATTAAAGCTGATGATTAATTTATTTATCCTCAAATAACATGCTAACCACATTTAGACGAAGAAGACGACGAGGCTGAAAGCAAGTCATTCTGAATATTCCTTATCTCTTCGCTAATCATCATCATCTTCTTCATCCTCCTCCTCCTGGCGACGCAGTACATCACCAAGGCAACCATGACGGCAATGTAAACGAGTATGCAGCAGATGGTTATCAGGATCATCTTCTGGCGGCTTGACAACAAGGTCTCCTCCCCGTCAATTGCCGCCAAGTGTTCGTTGAAGTCTGATGGAGATAATAAAATTAGTTCAAGATTTATGTAAGCAATTAAAAAGAAATTTGGTAAAATTGGATGAAATAAGATGCACGTGTTTATTATCTGCTTCCATACTCACATGCAAGTAGTTATCATCTAAAAAATAAACTATAGATAACTCGTACTTTTTTTATGATATAATTTATCAGATATTTGTAAATGAAATGATTAAGAAACGAACCAACAACGTGAATGTAAAATTCTTGTCTGTCGAATCCTGCATCACTGAAGGCATTGCAGCTGTACCAGCCGATGTCTTCGAAATGAACTTCACTGAACCACAATGAGCCGTTGTCACAAATCTTTCGAAAGTAAATAAAACATCTTAATCTGTAATCTTTTCTATTTTTGATTAAACGTTGTATTGACATTCATATTTTATAAAAAAAAAATTCAAATAAAAAATACACATGTCAAATCAAACATTTAAGATAAAAAAATTGTCATATTCAGACGTTGAAAGTTATGAGAATTAAATTTTAGTTTTGATTATTTTCTGACTGAGTTAAAGGGCAGCTACCTTGATCCTATGATCATCGAGAAAGTTAGTTCTGAGTATTTTTATCCATTCCATAGATGGCTTTGGATCGCCATCGACTTGACAATTGATCATAATGCTGCTCATTTCAGTAACAGTGACGTTTGTTGGCTTTACAACAAGATGTGGCCTCACTGAGACATAAATATTCAACAAATAAATATTTAAAATTAATTCGATTAAATAAGAAAACAGTTATGAACTAACCCACAACTTCCACCTTCACTGTGAAGTTGACGCTTCCTTGAGTACTGACGGCAAAGCAAACGTACAGTCCAACATCTTCTTTTTTAACTCGATCAAACTTCAAGACTCCATTGTCGTCAGAAATATGCTCAGGAAAAACAGACACCAAAGGAACACGAGAAGATTTGGACGAAGACTGCTTCTGATTGAAGTTTCTGTGAGAGTTCGAAGAGGAGGGAAATGAAAAAGATGAAAGTCCATTTATTTTTCTCCAGAATACGATTGGCTGTGCTTCTCCTTCGGCGAAGCATGGCAGCTTGGCTACTGTGTTGACCTCCAGTTGAACAACAGATGGCATTGGTAGAAACTTTAGACGACCTTTTAAAATTTCAAAGCATTATTTGTTGAGCGCCAGAAACCCAGTTTCAACCTCCGCATGAGAGAATGTCAAAATGGACGGGAGTTTTAAAAAAAATGCGTATATTACCGTGTAATCCGCTTGGCGTGCGCTCGTTCGCTTGCAACAATTTAGTTAACTTGTGCTTTTATAATTATGTGCAAGTCTCTGACTGTCGTAAATATAATCAGCTTGTTATATGGAGCCGAGCATTGCACGCGCGTTTTTGTGTGTGCCTCATTATTATCGTAACCATCGCATTCCAGATGGATGGCGTCATCACCTTCTTGTTGTACCAACCATGGTGCGAACTGAGGAGCAGTTACTTTCCATTCCGCAACTCGCATCGTCATTCATCACTCGCTCAATAACGGGTTCGAGACGAGACTTCAAACAGGAATGAAAAAAGATACAAAACCAGGGAGGAGAGCACGTGCCTAGGCGCCTTGGTGGGAGGATGTTACCGGACTCATCGCTTAGGCGAGGATGTAAGGCCTAAATGAAGATCCACATTGAACATTCCACAACCGTATTACTTGATACCACCCCAAGTTAGTTCAGTTCGCGAACACGTGCAAGCGATTTAACACAAATTCCCAAGCAGACCAGCGTTAATGGGTCGAGCACTGCATTAGGACGGTGCGTGAGGCAGTTGGTAGAGCGTTTGACCAAATCGGACATCGGCGATTCAAATCAGCTTTCCAGCAATCATTATTTAATAATGCCTGAAATAAGCGAATCATATAGTTCTCTGTGGAGCATGCAAAAGATCAGCATCATCAACATTTTGGAACTCATTCTGTTATTATGCACTTCATTATATTATTATTGTTGAGCATGGAGTTTTAAGTCTTATTTTATGTAAGTTTTCCCAGCTGAATTAGCACGTATTTGACATGACCTGTCAGTTGGAACGCATATCTATGCAGAAAAACAAACATATTAAGAGTGGACCAACAGATCTCACTGACAGTCGGATACGATTACATCAGTTATTTTAACAGCTGGGAATTGTCCAGAACTCGATGCAATCATTGCCAGGGTGTCAAACATCAAGGTGGAATATCTATGGTGAAAAATCGAAATGTGCTGAGGACTCCTCCTGAGCAGTTGTGTAATTAGTTCGAAGATAAAACGAAGACTCGACTTATCCATCTATTTTCATTCTCTGGAAGTCTAGAACTATATGAGCAGTCTTATTAAGCAAGCCCTTCTCTTATTAAAGCCCTTTCATGTCGTATCGAGTGTCTTAATAACAGCATAGAAGGGAACTACGATGATGCTGGCATGCTGGAAGGATGAAAGGAAGTAGATATGGGACAGACAGACAGAGGAGTTGATAAATCGACTGCAACAGCTGAGAAAGATGATATTTGAGATGGAGTCGCATGCATGCTCAAATACCCATGCTAACTTTGGCTGTATGTAAGGGCGCATTTCTGAGGTGTTTTTAAACAATCAATGCTATTGTTGCATCCTATTTTGTGGCAGTGTTCCAAACAAATGAACATTGTTTGAAAAACTCTCAACATCACATTAATTACAATCAACAACAGCAACAACAAACAAACAAATGCAATATTTACAAAAGTAAACTAACTAGTGACATATAGCTGAGCAACGTGTACATGAACTGGAGTGTGACCTCTTGTGGTGATGACGCAACCATACGAGCCCTCGTCCGAAGAAACGACGTTTAAAATTTTCAACTTCGTATTTGACGTTTGCAACCTGGTGGGGTCCATGTGCTGGAAAGTAAAGTTATTGTGGATATGAATATTTGAAGGATAAAGTAGTTTGCTCAGAAACAATGAATGATTTTAAAAATAATTTAGATGAGGCGTGGTTGACAAGGAGATTGTGCAGCGGTTGATCGTGACTGAGAGGCAAGAAGGCAATGTGCCTTACGCCTTATTCAATTAATAATAATGAAGTGATGTGATGTAACGCATAAGACAAAAATTTAATTTATGTTAACTATAGTTGTTTAATGATCAATAAATATTAACTATAATTAATTAATGATCAATTAATATCAAGTATTATAAAGCTTAATAAATATTAACGATAATGGTTTTGAAATTAAGCAAGTTCAGGTATATAATTATGCAAGATTACTCAATTAGAAATTCAATGTTTAACATGAACTGCATGATTGATCTTAATTCGTACAAACACAGAAAGCTGCTTTTAAATATTCATCTCACATCAAAGAATATATGCATCAAAATAACATCAGTGTTATAAGCCGCATCCGATATGAGATCTACATCTCTGGAATAAATATCAGACAATGATGGAATCATCCCAAACTCCGCCTCGTTGAATGTGAGCCAGTCCCAAGCATGGATAAAGGGAGGGAGGGAATAAGTAAATAAGATCGAATTATGATCTACAATGGAGATAGCTTTGTATTTCCTACCTAATGTTATTTCAGCCAGGGAACACCTGGTGTATAAGACAATAAACTGGTTGAAACGAAGAAAAAAAAGAGCAATCCCAAAAAAACCTAGTCATGTTTAAGTATTTTTAAACATTTGCAAACAATTGAGGTAAATAAATTATTCAAAAAATATATTCAATTATTTATGATCGAAGATGTAATAAGGAAACTATTTCATACCTCCATGATAGCGCCGTTTTTCTTCCACAAGATTGAGGTGAAGGGAGTCCTGTTACCTGAATATCTACATTCAAACGATACTGGATCTCCCTCCTGAGCTGTCTCAACGGTTGACAATTTTTGAACTTTCGGTGGAACTGGAATAAATCAATCAAATCGTTATTGGTCGTTATAATACTGGAAATCTCTGATCTTGGGCATAACAGGTACGGTGAATGGTGAATGCATATCACCTTATTCACTAGAGTCCTGCATTGATTGGGTCGGACATTCATTTTAGGGTTATCTAAACTGTTAGGAGCGAAGTCAGCACTGGTCGGACTGGTCCAAATCAGCATGGACCGAGTCGGACCGGGATTTTGGCTTTTGAAACGGACCAGGCTGAGTTGTGGACGGGCCGTGAAAAATCGGCCAGTGTAGTACTCTATTACGCACCCACCCCACATTAGTTAAGACGCTAAGCTGACTAAATTGTGCTGACTGCTGACAGACTGTTGAGTTCATTAATATCTTACTTCCATCACGAAAAAAAATATTTAACTTATAAAATAATCTTTTTTGTGACCTTATTGTGTGCAAAGAGAATGAGAAGCTTGAAAAACTAAAATTCTTAAATAATTAAAAAGTAACAATTTTTTCTTTCACGCAGACGCCATTGTAAACATTTCATATTCGAGACCAAAGAATACAAAACGGGAGAACATTCTAAGAAACGCTCTATTTGTTCTTTGTTTTACCTGTGATGACAATCTCTAAATCTTGTGATTTCCTTGCGGCCATATTTTCAACGACACACCTATAGATACCTGAATCCCCCTCCTCCGTGGACGTTATTGTCAGCATGCCCCCTGTTGACCTCACCCGGCCTTCAGATTCGATCACGTGACCCGACGGATTAAGCCATCTGTTGCGAAGAAATGAAATGTTTTAATTTATTATAAAAAAACGTCTTCAGTTCTCAAAAAATTTAAATAAATTATTTAGTTGAACAAATTTGGTTAGCTCATGAGCTCAACAATTCAATACAACTTGAATCAGAGGTGGACATGGGCCCATTTTGGCAATCCAACCCAACCCGACCACCTTAAAAATTAAATTTTCTAACCCAAACCACACATGTGTAAAAATATGGACCCAACCATGGACGCCTGCATATTAGAACATATTAGGTTCTAATATGCAGGCGTCCATGACCCAACCCAACCCATGCCCACCTCTGGCTTGAATACATTCTAACGACTACTCTGAAAGATCTCCATGATGTTTTAATATGTTTCATGCTATCATACACACACACACACACACACACCACACACGCGCGCGCGCGCAAATATTTCCGCGCTTGAATTAAAATACAATGTAAAATAAGTGAAAAGCAGACACTAATTCAAAAAGTGTTTCTCACTTAACAGAGGGCACGGGAAGGCCTCTTGAAGGGTAGCACTTGGCCTCCGCCCGGCTGCTTATGGGAACAACGTGGGGAGCTGAAGCCAACGGATCCATCGAACTGTCTGACATATCTTCGAGATCTGCATGAAGTGTTGAAGAACATTAGTTAATTACTTAATAGATAGCTGTTATATGTAACATTGAACAAAACAATAAATAATAAATCTATCAAGAATATCTAAAGTAATAAATTACAGAGTATGAAATAATTGAAATCTCACATGACAACATCACAGTTGCGTCATAAGCAGGTTGAAGAGAATGTAAGAGAGGTTCTTCTGATGGACTGACAAGAGCGGTGCATCTGTACTGGCCGATGTCAATCGAGGTGATGCTTCTTATTACCAAAGTGCCGTTTGGATAGATGGAATGTCTTCGAAATATGTTATTTATTTTAACAAATGTTTTGTATTACATATATAGTTGTATTATAATCATCATCATCATCACAATCACAGTCATCACAAACATCGTTTTCATCAACGTAGACGTTGTGTCGTTACTTGAAGTTTAAATTTTGCTCATGTTTTTCATTTGTTTTTCAATAATACATTTGAATTCTTGCTATTAGTAGATTTGAATTTATTGAAGGTAGATTAAATACCTGGTTGAATTAGCTCCTATGAGTGATTGATTGCGTGACCACACGATTTTCTCACCTTTCTGGAAGCTACAATCCAGTCTCAGATTGTCAAACTTGTTGACGAAATGAACTTTAGAAAAAGTGTTTATGGACGTCAGTTGGGGAATTGTGGCTTCTGAATGTAAAAATGAAAAACGTTACAGGTTATATCTTGTAAATCGATTTTTCCATCAACCAATTAACATTGATCTGCTAAGACAATGTCCACATAATAGTCAGCCACTCCCATATTGTTAATAGTTAATACTTATTACTAACAAAAAATTGCATAAAAAGCGATGCTAATTTCAAGACCAGAGGCTAATTTATTCTAAACTACAAAATCTTTCAAGCATGGAGTCTGAGGAAGTTATGAGTCTGAAAAAACACGGTCAAACTAAACAGCAATGGAACTATTGATGTTTGGGGTATGTGACGTCATAGGTCATGGTTACGGGAAGTTTTGAAGCAATTGTTTTAGAATTCTTAAGAACCACCACCAGGAATCCAAAAAATACAAATATAATGCATTGAAATAAACCAGTTTGTTCACTCCGTATCTTAAAGGATTGCTGAGATTAAAATGATGGACTTAATGAATGCCGCTTGGAACTCAGAGAATAAGACACATCGAAACACTTCTCCATAGAAATAAAAAGATTAAGAAAAAATTTAATTTCAATCCTGATTAGTCTTCAAAAAGTAGTTAGTGGTGGTGGTGGTGATGCGGTGGTTCTCCGAGATAGCATCATCATATTATCGTTGATATTTCAAATTATTATCAATCAAAGAAATTGCAGTAAAACATTCCATCAAAATAACTGTTTAACCCATAATAACAATAATAGAAATAATAATTAACGAACAACGCATTGATCAGACCAACTAATATGATTAAAGATATAATCAATTGTAATAAACTATAATCAATTGCAATAAACTGCAATCAATTACAAAGGACAGTAATAAGTACCTACTTGAGTAATTATTAAAAATGATATTTTGACCATTAAACAATTGTAACTAAATTAATGTTTAACAAGATTTAAATTGATATGCAAATGAGCAAGAAATTCCAATCCTCTGTCCCCCATCAACCACAATCAATCCAACCCAATCCAATCTTCGCCCTGTCCTCCTACGCAATTATCGTTATCGGCGATCAATGTCACCACTTGAGAAGTGCATTAGAAGTTATTTTTCTGAGTTGAATTGGTCTGATGGAAGGAAGATTGGTGGATTGGTCCATGGACTCCTAAATAAAAGCTTTTATTTAGGAGTCCATGATTGGTCCATGTAGAACTTGAGGCGATTATGGATGTGACATTTTAATCGGATGCTGTCATGTTTCTTCATGTAGACGCGTTTGTGTCTTCAATGGTCGTCATTTATATTTTATAGAAAGGAGTCTATGGTTGGGAAATGTATCTATCTGTTCTGTTCTGTGTTTTTATTTTTGACACTTTTATAGGACAATTTGTAAAATTGCTATTAAAATATAGCTCAGGATAAAAAATAAATAAAAATTTACTTATGAATGATCTTTCTAAGCAATCTGTTGTATAGAAATTTCGAATATTAATTATTTAAATAAAATAACTGAAAATGGCACAACCTAGATTATTCCCAAGCCGGAAAGTCAAGAAAGTGCAGTTCAATGGGTGTAAAAAATATGCAATCGATCGAAATGTCAAGTTTCATTCCTCCCACCCACCAAGTCAGAAAAAAAGGTACGATTGTTGTCTCTTTCTTTCTTTAACTCTTTCTCTCTCTCTCTCTCTCTCTCTCTCTCTCTCTCTCTCTCTCTCTCTCTCTCTCTCTCTCTCTCTCTCTCTCTCTCTCTTTCTGGTTCTACGTTTCTGCTTATTTCTTTTCCTTCTTCTTAAATCATCTTCTTCTACGAAGCGGGTATCAATTAACTGACGCCTTCTTTATAAGTACAACAAACAAATACGAACAAACGTACACGTACACACCACTGTACGAGCATTCACATACACACGCACATGCATGTGTTCACTCACACTTGGAAACACTAGTAATCACAAAGTAAACATGAATTCGCAAATTAAGAATCTCTTCAGGTGAGAAATGTTATTTATATAACCTGTATTGTTTGTAAAATATTTATGTTCTGATGAATATATTGAGGTTTAAAAGTATAAACAATTAATAAACATAGCATAAGAAATGACAGAACCGACTAAAACAGTTCTTTTGCAAATCTCTTATATTTAAGATTTGTTTCTTAGAACATAGATAAATTAATGAATAAAAATATAAATAAAATTTCTTTTCGAATATTTTCAATTTTTTTATAGAGTATTTTGGCATTGTCATGTGAAGCCAGTGTATATGCAAAGTTTCAGCTGGGTTTGATTGCGAGAAGTTTGTTAATTTTTACTTCCAAGATTTGTCCACAAGCAACCAATCAAGCAAAACTAGCGGGATTTAAAAAATCCCCGTGTGTGACCATTTTACACATACACGGCGGAAGAACTCACTACGAACTAACAAATAAGAAAAAGAAAAATACAAAGAGACCGACACACAGACATGAAAACTAACTGAGACAATTCACTGTTCTTGCACAGCTCGTAGTGAAACAGCATAACACAATAATGAATAAAAAATATGGGTAAAAATAATTCACTCGCATTTGCAGACAATTCATTTCCGGTTCTATATTTTTATAGTCTTTGCTTTATAAAAAAACTTTGTTTCTCCCCCCAATATATTATTTTTCCCGCCAATATATTATTTTCCTCGCCAATATATTATTTTCCCCGCCAATACATTATTTTTCGCGCCAATATATTATTTTTCCCGCCAATATAATATTTCACTTGACCTTATTTTTGGATATTTTTCGTCGCCTCAATAGAAATTGAAACAAGATTCTCCAAATCTTGAATAATGAACTCATTGTTTGTTTGTTTGTTTGTTTGTGCTTCAGAAGTTGAAGGGTTTTCAAAATTCCATCCCACTCATCTACACTTAACTCACTCATAATTTCAACCATATATTTACATCTATATATATATAAAAATGAATGTTTGTATGTATATATGTATATCCTTTATGCATTGCTACACCATTCATCCGATTGTAATGAAATTTTCACACAACCTTGAGAGTCAAGGGGAATCAAATATAGAGAACAAAAATTGAAATCCGTCACAAAATGACCGGAGCGGAGCGGGTGAGAGAGCGGGAACTATATACATATATATATATACACATACATATACATACATAAATGAGCAAAAACGGGAACGGGAATCCAACTGAGAGCGAAAGATAGAGCGGGAAAGGGAAAGCGACCGAGAATGGGAAAGCAACCGGGAACGCGACGGGAACGGGAAAGCGGAGAAGGAAACGGGAGCGAGAGACAAACATAAGAAAAACCTCTAAAAACCCCGGGTGCCCCCGCTAGTATATATATATATATATATATATATATGGTGTTGCATTAAAAGTTAATATATTTATCTCACCTTTACTGACAAGGACAAAATTATCGACACTTTCCACAGTTCCTGCCCGGTTGTTGGCCCTGCACGAATACACGCCCATCCCTTCTGACGTCACTTGAAGAATGCGCAGATGATTCCTCGGTGTTCTCGACCTGTCCTCAACCTGTATCCTGATTGGTTTTTAAATATTTTTCTTTTATCATTTGAATACATATAAATACCTCAATTGCAAAATATTACAGCGAAAAAATTACTATTTGAAGCACCAGCAAATTATAAGCCAAAAGTTGCCCAAAACTAAAAAATTAAAGACTTGTGTAACGACAGACAGTTTTACGCAACTCGCCATTATTTCCGCCACATAAGAGAAGCCTTGTAATCATATTCACGTGCCAGATGAATACGAAAGTGTAATTTAGAAGACTTGTAATCTTCCAAGTCATTCAGTCATAAAAAGGTCACAGCAATGAAAAAAGAGTTCCTGTTATGTAATAGTAACACCAGGGGGATATAATTAATTAGTTTGATATCATGTTTAGTGATAGCACTTGGAAATATTTAATACATAATGATAGAACTTATGAACATTTTTAAACAATAGTTGACTTCCTACGAACAACAAGATGTTTTTTAATATTTAATGAAATCTGGACACCTGAGAGATAAAGACATAACTAAATTATTGTCAAGGATAACTAATAAAAATAAAACATTCCTGGAAATCATCATCATTAGAGCCTCGAAGGATTGAGAAATAGTTAGAAAACCTACAAAACCCAAGCCAAATAACATACGACTTCAACGTGTGTTCCAACCAAATACACAAATTGAACGCAGATGAGATAGGTAGGTGCCAGTAGGTGGCCAACAAAAACACGGACCACCGCGAATAAATAACATCATCATCAGCACTGCACGAAGGAGCAGCTAAACAAATTGCAAGACAAGAAAACATCTGTGCTTGTTAAGTCATCCGTGTTAACCTGACCTTTCTAACACAACCATCCATTCATTCATCCATCTATCTGTTCATCCATCCATCCATTCATTCATTCATCCATCTATCTGTTCATCCATCCAACCATTCGTCTCCCTCCTTCTATCTCCACCCATCTATCTATTCATCCATCCGACTATCCGTTCATCCATCTATCTATTCATTCATCTAATCATTTATCCCTATCTATCAGTTCATCCATCCACCCATACATTCGTCCAACCAAGTGTATAGTTAGACGTATATGTCTTCACTACCAAATGAAATATTGAAAATTTTTATTGTAATTATAAGATTTTAATTAATGTTTAAAAAGTAATAAGACATTTAATATATGTCGTTTAATTTCAAAACAAAAATCCCAGCATCGAATATGGAAGAGAAAAAACAACAACTTTATTCTGCCCGTGCTCTGAAATGAAGCAGAAAAACTGAAACAAATATGCAACGAAACGAACGCGCTTCATGCATGAACGACTTCGGATAATAAACAGACCTGCTGTGTGTCTGTCCATGCGTAACGGTCAGTCGTCCAAATCATTCAACCATTCACTTTTCCTTCCCAATTTCCCCCTTGCACGCTCTCTCTCTCTCTCTCCCTATTTTCCTTTCTCATTCCATCCTCGCACTCTTTATCACCCCTCATCAATCATTCTCCTAACGACCGGTGACTTCCTTATATGGAGTGGTCGGATAATGACACTTTTACATGAAGCATATCTATTAGTATATAGATGTGTTCGTGATGATGATTTGTTTGGATAATTAGATTATCATCAATCGGACAAAAATCGTTTTAGAAAAAAAACGGTATTAAAAGAATTATAAAATAAAAAGCTAATAAGAAAACTTTCAAAATTTATAATAGAACTTTATAACCAGGATGATGGTGATGATGATGATGATGATGATGATGATGATGATGATGATGATGATGATGATGATGATGATGATGATGGTTATCATCTAACCAGGCATGGAACTTTCTATACTCATATATCGAATTACTCGCTCATCTTCGCTTCATCACTGCCACCATCGTCATCATCGCTCATGTAACCATGGCAATTGCAATCATCATCACCACATCACCGATAGTAACAGGATAGTTTCGGTCGATAATTGACAGGGAAGTAATACAAGTAATACAAAACTTCTGGACAGGCCACAGCACCTCCCCTGTTGCCTCCTACCTTCACTTCATCATGCGCAACAAATCGGTTTACATTTTATTCATCCATGAAGAAAAAACAGAGAGAAAGTTGATAAAAAGCTCAATAATATTTTATTTGTTTTGATCTTACTAGGTGCTCTCAAATTATGTAAGAAGTAGTAGTAATAGTAGTATCAAACTTAAAAGAAATTGGTGTCGTTTAGTACACATTCTGTCAGCTGTGCCGAAATTCTACTTCCTGCAGGCTACGTAAGCCGCTTCCGGTGTAGAAGTTGAGTTCAAAAAGTTTTCTTCACATCAGGTCTGAATAAATTAAATCAGTGTAAATTTATTCAGTAATAAAAAAGAAGTCCAGCAGCCAGCAAGCGTTTAAAGTGCGTATTAAAATGTCATAAAACTGCATCCATTCTTTCTTGACGTTTACTTTTATGACTTCATCTTCATTTTATCTTTTCTTAATGAATTTCCTTCAAGAGATATGTCACTGGGAGAGGAAGCATTAAAATGTTTAAAACAAGAAACTGACCACAGTAGATTGGTCACGCAGGTTTATAGAAGTGTCCTTGCGCTCATCTCCAATCAACGACGACGACCGGATGGGATCAAAGAAGATGAAAAGAGAAAAAATCGAAAAATTTGCATTTAAATTCTTTTTCTCGCAATTATATGATTTAAACATGTGAATGATTGTGAGTTGCCACTGGCAACGGTGAATGGTCTTTAAATCTGAATTAAATAATATTAATTATCATCACTTTCTCTCCTTGTTCAACCAATCAAAACACAAAGAAAAAACCTTCATGCAATACAAACCATTCCTTACTTATTTGCACCACAAAATTTTAATTAACATGTTCTTTATTCATGAGGCAATCAATTAATCAATAAAAGCTTACTTACTTACATACGAACTTTTCCCGATTGAGGAAAGACAGTTTAAAATAAATATCTGAAGAAAAAATTTAGTCACTGCAGTTCAGGTCATTGTGTAATATTAATGATTTATTAACTATTTTAATTAACTAGTTATAAAGTAATGTTAGCATTTGACGACTAAATAGATTTTTTTAAATTTTAAACAGCGGACTGAGCTATTATACCAGCTGCTAGTTCTGAAACGTCAGTCTATGACATGAAACTGAAGTTAGCTGTGACATGAACTTCTAAATGATAGAGAAAAAAAGATTATGACGTGTTAAGATTTGGAATGTGACGAGACTCGATTGAATGTGACTTTACAATTTCAAACAGATTTAAACGAAAATATGATAAGATGAGATAGGACAAACCTTAACATGGACAGGATAAATTACCATAATGTTAGAAGAAATAAAAGAGAACAAAAATGTTAAATTTTATGAGATTCAAGAAAAACATGAAAATGTTGGGGAAAAAATTGCGAACCGAAGAGATGTTCTGTGCAATTCTATAATGAACATTCTATTAAATAATAATATGATATGTGCAATATGTGGAAGGAATGATGTATACGTACATTACGTACACAAGACCGGTCCAGTTAGATAACACACAACTGGATTGGCACAATGCCAAGAAAGGTCGCTTAGTTGAAGCTGATCAATAAGATCTTCGGACTGGAGCTTCTGAAACTTGGAAAAGTTGTTAGACTTAAGTCGCCACATCATAACCACAACCTTCAACACAGCAAAAAGCAGAGCCAAGAATAGAAGATAATCAATCAGGAAATCTGATCCGATTCACGATTCGATGAACCGTTCCATCAGTCACTTTTTTCCAAACAGAAATCCACCACATTCGTTTATAAAATGGCGGAAGAGGATAGGTAGTCCGAACAAACCGTGACGACGAAGTCCATTGTCCTCGAAACAAAAGAATAGCAGTAGTTGTTAATGAAAGAATAAACTGGGAATTGAATGAAACTCGTTCGAAACTCCTCCAGGGCAAATTGGAAGAAAATAAAGAGAGGCCAGCTCCAGGTGAATTGAGTAGGAATGGAGGGAGGGAGGGGTTAAACAGGTGGTCACATTATTTCTAGGCAAACGGGGACGAATTTAATATGACAACAACAAATAAGAATTTTTTTTAAATAAATTTGTAACATGCAAGGTCCGGGGAAAGTAATAATAGAATTTGAATATGTTACTTTGTTACAGGAGACACACATACATACATACATACATACATACATACATACATACATACATACATACATACATACATACATACATACATACATACACACAAATACACATACACACATACATACATACACACACCACGCCAAACAAACATCACGCAAGATTTTTTCCACATAACAATCAGATGGCAACCTCAACTGACGACGTACTCAGCACGGAGATTAGTGCATCAATTCATTCAGTTCATTCAGTCAGTCATCAATCCATTCTTCCGTGTGGCTCGAGGCTGCATAGAATGAAGATAGGATTAGCAAGATTTGTACCGATGACACGACAGATGATGATGTTTTAAAAACATTCTCTAAATAAATATCTTCATTTACAGATGACGATGTTTTAAAAACATTCTCTAAATAAATATCTACATTTACAAGTTCGTTCTCTGTCACTGGTAAATTATTTATCATATAAAATCAATGTATTCTATTTTATTGATTTATCAATTTAACCGAATGATTTTTTTTAGCTAGTAAATCTGAAATGAATTGTAGATTTTATTTGTTTAAAGTACATTCACGTTGGATTAATTTTAAAATTAGTTTTCGAGGGTTGTAAATATAGCAGTGATGTAAAGTAGATTGGAGCCATGGATTTCTTACAGGTATCCATGATCGAAGCCTAAACTTGAACTACTAATTTATCTTTTCATTTATCTATCCAACTTTCCATCCATCCATCCATCCATCCATCCATCCATCCATCCATCCATCCATCCATCCATCCATCCATCCATCCATCCATCCATCCATCCATCCATCCATCCATCCATCCATCCATCCATCCATCCATCCATCCATCCATCCATCCATCCATCCATCCATCCATCCATCCATCCATCCATCCATCCATCCATCCATCCATTATGTACATACCTACATACTAGTTCTACATACGACTTCGTGATTGGCCGATTGTCTCAAAACATAAAGTTAATTACACGAACTTGTGCAAACCTAAAATTAAGACATTTGAAATAGTGGGATGATCACTATCCCTGTCATGCTACGATTATCACTTTCACTATTCCTGCTTCCCCGTATGGAAAGCCGAACCCTGTGTTTATCTTAAGCGGACAGATGTTCGCTTATTAGCTCCGTGACAAATGAAGGCTTCGGCCGGCGGCTATGCAACTTCGGTTACCAGCGCTTATTAACGGCGTGTGGTCGTTATGGCAGAAGAAGCTCAAGATCGACGAGTAGGAGAATTGAGAGCGAAGAGAGACTGTGAGAAATTAATTGCTGTAGAAAAATAGAAAAATAGAAAGAAACAAATGAGTGGCAAAATTTATTTTTTCATTTATTTTATGTAATTAATATTGAGATAACGCAAATTTCACGTCATGGTTGCGTTCGATTAATTTTCTTCTTGTTCCTGGTGACCGAAAGATTTCCCAACATTAACGGTTTATTATTTGTAAATGAACAATTAAGTAGGATTGAGATAGCATAAATTGTGACAATGACCATGTCTTTGCCTTAGAATTCACATACACAGGCACACTCACTCACTCAATAATTCACTCACTCACTCACTCACCCACTCACCCACCCACCCACCCACCCACCCACCCACCCACCCACCCACCCACCCACCCACCCACCCACCCACTCACTCACTCACTCACTCACTCACTCACTCACTCACTCACTCACTCACTCACTCACTCACTCACTCACTCACTCACTCACTCACTCACTCACTCACTCACTCACTCACTCACTCACTCACTCACTCACTCACTCACTCACTCACTCACTCACTCACTCACTCACTCACTCACTCACTCACTCACTCACTCATTCATTCACTCACTCTCACGCACACACACACACACACACACACACATATATATATATATATATATATATATATATATATATATATATATATATATATATATATATATATATATATATATATAATACTATACACACATTTTATACATCCATGCTCACACACATGCACAATATTCTCGTGCACACCGATGGTTGATGATGATGGCGGAATAGCAGAAGACAAACGGAAATAGATTGAGACAATTCAATTATTATTTAACTCAAGTTATGATGATGATCTCTCGTCAGTTGTGTGTCACGTCTATATATTGGGATTTGATGGTGTTCTAATGAGAATAGTAGGAAGGTAGAAGTGCTAGGTAGTAGAATGAGTATGGAATGGGTAGGAAGAGAAAGTGTGTGTGTGTGTGTGTGTCTGTGTGAAAAAGAGAGAAAAAAAGAGACAGAAAACGAAAATGAAAAGAATAAAAAGAGAGAAATTGAGCAAAGATATAATGATAGGAAGACGACTAAAGAATGAATCAGGTAGATACCAAAAATGTAGAAAAAATACAGAAAAAAAGTTCAATTAATTAGGTGCACGAGTACTCAAATGGCTCATTAAGTATTCACGCTTAAACTATCAGTAAAAGATCAGAGGTTGTACAATTGAACTGACTTCCGTTCCAACTTGAATTTCATTAAATTATACCAACATTCGAAGGTCGAGGGAAGGTTAAACGGGGGAGGGGGTCAAGGAAACACACACCACTAATCCATTTCAGAATATTTGAAAAGATAACAGTGTAAAACATCACATTAGATCTACGACGGATTTCAAAATGTAAGACATTGTTTAAAATAATTCTATTATAGCAACATAAACCATACATGAGCAGTGAGGTGAAAGAACGGACAAGTTCACCAATATATAATAATAATAATAATAATAATAATAATAATAATAATAATAATAATAATAATAATAATAATAATAATAATAATAATAATAATAATAATAATAATAATAATAATAATAATAATAATAATAATAATAATAATAATAATAATAATAATAATAATAATAATAATAATAATAATAATAATAATAATAATAATAATAGTAATAATAATAATAATAATAACAGAGTACATTTGTAGTCAGCTCGTTAATTAGACATGTGATAATTGAACGATGACTTTGTAATTAATTAATTAATTAAATGAATATTGATTGTGGAAGGTCGTTGTTGTTGATCTTATGAATGATCTGCGACGGATCGTTGTATTAAAATCATAATCATACTTTAACGCCATCTATGATTTTATCACCATCATCATCATCATCATCATCATCATCATCAGTGAGATCTTCATGATAATAGCTATAAACAGTCCTATCACTCATTAAATCAAGGTAGGCTCTATAGATAATTACCCTACCATATCATCATCATCATCATCATCATCACCATCATCATCATCATCATCATCATCATCATCGTCATCATCATCATCATCATCATCATCATCATCATCATCATCACCACCACCACCACCACCACCACCATCATTATCACCACCTACCTGGCGCCATTTTTGAACCAGTCAATAGATGGTTCGGGATTTCCAGTCACGTGACACTTTAAAAGAGTTTCTGAACCTTCAGAAGTAACTTCTTGTACGGAGGCCTCGCTGGAAATCCCTGGAATAAATAATATCATAAACATAAATATTACGCAATTTCACGCCTTTAAATATTATTTAAAGAATTCCATGAAACTTAAAAAAATTATTTAATTACCATGTTTACTGAATAAATCAAGCAAATACAGCAAATATTGAATACAAAAATGTTCATACTTAAAAAAATTATAATTCTTCTCTGGTGTGCACGAAAGATGCCAATGTCAACAAACTGAACTCCACAAAATAAACAAATAGATGCAACAACACCATATATGGCTGTTGCGGATGATGGAGTCGTAAAAAGACTCTAAAATGATGATAAATACATCACCATTGTTAAGATTGCTATGAAAATAACTTTCACAGATGTTATACATGTGTGCTTGTTGGTGCTAGAAATAACACAAACAGCTTCACATTCATAAGTTCGTTCGTTCGTGTGTTTGTCTCTTTGTTCACTCACTCACTCACTCACTCACTCACTCACTCACTCACTCACTCACTCACTCACTCACTCACTCACTCACTCACTCACTCACTCACTCACTCACTCACTCACTCACTCACTCACTCACTCACTCACTCACTCACTCACTCACTCACTCACTCACTCACTCACTCACTCACTCACTCGCCCCCACACACAAGCTTACAAAAATTCCACTTAATTTTGGAGGCGGTCCCACATAGGAGCGTCAGAACGCCAACAATGAAGAATTGAAATGGAGCAAGATAGCAGAAAGATGAGACGTCCGCATATGATGCATATGATGCATGTGATGAATATGATGCATATGATGCATGTGATGCATATGATGCATATGATGCATGTGATGCATATGATGCATATGATGCATATGATGCATATGATGTATGTGATGCAAATGGTGCATATGGTGCATGTAATGCATAGAAATATTTATCTAGAAAATAAACGTACACTTCAACAAAGAAAGAAATGACATATAAAAGAAGAGAGAGAAAGAGGAAATGGAATGCAAGAATGGCTGCTTTTGAAGAGAACTTGCTAGCATATATATTTTTATTTTTATATAAAACAAAAAGCCAAAAAGCCCGGACAACGCCGGGTAACCCAGCTACTATAAATATAAGCATATGAAGGTACATAAAAAACTACAGGAATAGTTAAATGAAAAACAAATAGAGATCCAAAGAGGTACTTCGGTGCATTAAAGATATAAAATAACAACGAGTGTTTCAGATTGGTCGCCAGTTTTCAGGTTGTCATAACTCTGCGAACCGAATTACCGAATACAGTTTGTCACGGTTAATTTTATGTCACTGACGCACGTAGACACAATTATTCACGCACATACTCATATATGCAGATATATTCGCACACATACACAACCATACATACACACACGAACTAACACATGCACACACTGTGTGTACGCAAACACATGCATCACGTGTGCTCACACATGCATACATCTTCGCATACGCCGACACACACACACACCAATATATGAATAAAGACACGCTCATATACAATCTACAATAATAATCACCAGGATCAAAAGTAGTTAAACTGATTAACAAACATCAATCATTATCATAATTAATTAATTTATTCATAAAAACTTGTCGGTTCGTTCATAGAATTAAACCGTAACGAAGTTTCAAAAGAGCCCACTCAGCTGGTCAGTCTCTCACTCCAATGATTTGTACATTACCTGGATTAATTAAATACACCTGTTTGAAATTTATGAATTTTTAATTCTATCAAAAACCATTTGTGCCTTTGAATTACCAGATAGAGAAAAAAGGAAAGAAATAAAGAGAAAGAGAGAAAGAAATAAGGAAAAAGAAAGAGGGGGAGAAAGAAAGAGAGAGAGAAAAAAGAAAGATAGCTAACACCACCCCACTTAGCGACTTAGCGTTGAACTTTTTCACAAGTAGGTATCCACTACTATCAACTATTCACAACAGAAGTTCAACAGTTTTATGTGAACTTATAATATTTACTTTGTAAAAAGGTGAGATAAAGAAACGACAAAATAAATGTGATCAACATTAACATGTGACCAATATTTCACACTTGCGTGGTAAAATATAAATTATATAACATAAAGTTTGAACGAAAATGTTTAATAGCTGTCAGGTTTTAAATAAAATTTAATTATTTTTCTGATGGAGCAAAATTAATTCTATAGCAAAAAATGATTGAAAATATTTTTAGAAGTATTTCATCAGTGAAGAAGGAAACCTTTGAAGGGTTTCAACTGCCGCCACCAATCTGGAGATGTTTGCCCAAGAAGTGGTCGAACTCCTTCAAGTGACCACTACACTGTGCAAACTTGCCTAGCAAAAGAATTCCACAGGATGAAAGGATACAATTATTTCTCAATCCGGAAATGTAAACAAAGTTTTGAAACAGGTGATATAGGAGGGGCAAGCCCTATGGAACTCCCCCTATACCGCACGGATGGATGCCTTTTGGTGAAAAAATAAAACTATTCAAGAGTTTTATAATTAAAAATCTTTTTTCCGATGAGATTCTCAGCGATTTAATTACATTTCATATAACTATTACAAAGCTCTTTATATATGTTTCAGTTAATAAAGTTAACTAACACCTGTTGAAAGCAGCAAGGTGTTAAATTGCAAGCTCATCTCTTTATTTGCGGGTCTGTTTGAAAACATCAAAAACTTTCGCACATTTCTAAGTGAATTCAACAAACGTTCAATTCCAGCTCAAATGCAACTTGCGAACAGCAAACACGACTCAATAAATTAACTGCCTTCCTCGATTGCTGTTGTTATATTCATATTAATTAACTAATAATTCGTTTAAACTTATTGTATTGTACTCGTTGACATTAAATGGTGACGCAACGGAAGCAATCAAAACGCAATCAATGAACGAGAAACAAAGATGAACTCGTCTGCAAGAATCGCCGCTCGTTTCGTCAGACCACCCGTGTCAATGTCGTCGTCGTTGTCGCCACTACCTCTATATTCATTGTTGTCGTCATCGTCTTTATCATTATCATCATTATCATCATCATCATCATCATCATCATCGTCATCCTCATCGTCATCACCATCACCATCATCCTCGTCATCATCATCGTCATCACCACCATCATCATCCTCATCATCATCATCATCATCATCATCCTCATCATCATCACAGTTGGCTTGACCAAAATTGGCAACACGTGACCTCAGTGTAGCGTGTCCACCACGAATTGAAAGCAGATGGGAAAGTAGGAGGAGGAAATGAGAGAAGATGAGAAGTATAAGTTGAATGAATGATGGATTGTTGGATGAACAGATAAACGGAGAGACAAACGGTTAGCTTGCTTAACTCTATACTACTGTCTAATCTATAAGTAACTCTACAGATGTCCCGTATAATGTATAAGTAATTGTTGATATAATAAAGTAACTGGACATAAGTAACTGAATAAATGTTAGTCACCAGAACAATTCGTTTTGATAAGCGAAAATAAAATTTTATATTTGATTGATTCCTAAACTTCATTTTCACAATATTTTTTCCAGAAAAACAAATCCCCCGCACTCCCCCGTGCTAACAAATACATCAGTCAGGCCTCACTGAGACCATCGGTGGGAGTCCAAGAGGTCATTACTATTCAAAACATCAATCCACCCCTCAATGAAGACGTTCGCCGTTGTAACATGCGTGGTGAAATGAATACTCAATGCCAGTAGGAAAGAGGGGGAAGGAAGGGGGAATATGGAAGGCTCTGACATCTTCAAGGGAGCGTGACTGGTCTTATTATTACTGGCCTGGTCACACTGGTGACCTCGGTGAAGTGTGGTGATGATGATGATTACGCGTGCGAGAGCGGCTGTGAAATTGAAAGGTCTGTTTAGTTGACCCGCATCTCTTGGGAGTTGACCTCGTAAGGTCAACATGTTTAACCTGGGCAGCTGAGACGCGTTTTAAAACTTTTCTCTGATAGCATTAGATTAAATGTAACCAATTAAAACATTCAATATATAATATTTCATGATAAGTGCTATTTCGATATTACAAAACGCTCAGAACTTCATTTAACTTTTAAAAGAGACCCTCAAAAACAATAGCACATAACTGCCTGAGCCGAACATTAAGGCGTTAATTGAGGTTGATTTCAAAGGTCTGTGAAGTTAACCTCAGCCTTAGAAGTCTCCATTATCGCATTTCTCTGACCGGGAAGAATAGATGGAAGATGACAGCAGTTGTAGAATTCAAGAAATTGCGATAACGAAATAATTCTTCAACTTCACTGCTTTCTGGCTATCGAGTTTTCAATTTTCCTGCAGTGAGTCTTCTGTCGTTGAACCCATAGAACGAGATTCAGTATCTTTTACATGGGCTGTTTGTTATCTGAATACAAGCTAGATTTTTCTTTATTCTGGAATCTTTTATGATCACTAATGTCCCTTCTTATCAACATCATCATTGAAATTATGATGTACAGGATTGCTTACAGGCGTGGGGTAAACGTCCCATGAGAATGTCATGTAATCATCAGAGGCGCTGTTAGGGGGCGCTAAAATATTTTGGAAAAGTACATACGACTACCTCTCTCCCCCGGTCATCAGCTTTGGGTAACCCAACCCACCCTTTACTAAACCCAACCCATCTAAAAATTTAAATTTTCTAACGCAACCCACATTAAAACATTTTTTTAAATTAAAAATTTTTTCTTAAATTTTTTTTAACCAAACTTAACCCACGTCGTGTCAATAAATTGTAATTTACTCAATCCCACCCAACCCATGTCCACCTCTGCTCCGACAACCCCCCCTCCCTACCCGCCGGTCATCAGCTTTTTCTGGAGAAGGTTGTAGGGGTGTACTTGTTAGAACTTGTCCGCAGGCGCCAAAATCCTTAGCTACGCCTCTAGTAATATCTGGTAATATTAATGGATCATTGTAATGTATACGCCAACCGTTGTACACCAAACATCAAAGAGTAACAAGTTTGTTCAATCATACATCAAAAAACCAGGTGGTTGTTTGAAATGTGTGACGTAACACAAGTTATGAAAATCCGATAAATACAAATACAAATAATAATAATAAATGAGTAAATAATAATTTTCAAAATAATAAAAATTAAAGGATTAATTGTCTTTCACGTTTGCAAGTAATAACACTACCAAACAATCAAATCCGTAGTCAAACAGAAACAGAAGAGAAAGAACAACTGGACGAACAAACCAATGAATGAACTTCAGTGAATGTATGACATAAATATAATACATACATATAGAAATATAATATGAATAGATTTTCCGGATAATCTGCAAAAGAAAGGAAGGATTATGAAGAGAATGGAATCGTTCCGATACTTCCAATTCGAGGAATGTGGACAAACAACTTCCTGTCAGTTGAATGTGTGTGGCCATCGTCGTCGTCGTCGTCATCATCCGTCTCAAACGAATCAATAATATTGTACTCAATTTCATAAACGATTCTTTCTTGGTAAAAAGTCAGAAATATAAGCACTAATATCATTAGCTACAGAAATTGCATGAGTGAAGAAATATGAAGAGAGGTGTTGTGGATAGGGAGGTGTGTAGGGATGAAGGTGTTGTGGATAGAGAGGTATGTAGGGAAAGATATGAATGTAGAAGTGTAGTTCATCGAAGTTCAATTGAAAAAGATGTACAATTTGAGATCATTGCTCTTAACGTTCTGTTATTTTTTCAAATAAAATATTTTTCAGATAAACAAATAAGTGTAACATGAGACACTTTAGAAATTTTTTAAACCAAATTCATCGCTGGCCCTCTCTCCTTCCCATTTCTCTCTCTCTCTCTCTCTCTCTCTCTCTCTCTCTCTCTCTCTCTCTCTTTCTCTCTAGTTCACTGTTACTCAACTTGTCAACTTCGAGTCATAGTAGTTGACACCACACCAATAATCAACTCTGACTAATTGTTCAATTCTATTCAACTAAAAAATAAGCCCCTCTAATAACTGAATGCTCTCTAAATTTACGCATGATCCCTAATAAATAAAGAAATATTTACAGCCCCCTATTAAATGAATACTTACAGAAGCCCTAATGAATGATGCACATAAGACCCCCCCCCTTCTTCTTCAAGATCTAAAGAATGATAATGGCGACTGGTACACGGCCCAAGCCATGGACGTCTATATAATAGCAACTATTATATAGACGTATATACTATTATATAGACGTCCATGCCCAAGCCCGCTCTTAGATGTTTTTATAACACTTCAGTGATAACATTGACGCTTTCCTATACAGCGCTATACAGCGGATACGAAAGGAATCTATGAAAGTATGAATGCTCTAAACAACAGTAAACACGCACACACAAACACACAAACACACAAACGCACAAACACACAAACGTGTGTCTCATCGTCCACTTACCGGTAATTATGTGCTAAAGAGTCGGTATAATTGAATACTTTAATGAAGTTTGATGAAGGTAAGTAAGTGAGGTAAGTGTGTTTACATTATGTCTCTTTTATCTGGTCGATCTTTCTAAATAAAGTAATAAGGTTTGCATTTTTTTGATTTTATCGTGGTTAAAGGGCTCAAGTGAGGAGGGAAAAGAAAGAAAGAAAGAAGGAAGGAAAGAAAGAGAGAAAGAAAGAGAGAGATGTTGATATAATTTTACAAGTCTACTTAACACCGTGACAATTTGTTTTTACAAGAAGAACAAGTCATCTCTTTGTGCTGCGTTCAAACCTCACCTCGTGCGCGAAAAGGTTGATCGTGGTTCAGTCAGAATAAATTATTAAGAATTATTCCACAAACATTCATATTTATAATTGCATCAAAACTTATTAGATTTATTAACATCTTGCGTTATTAGATAACATCTGTAACTTTTTGCCAGCATAACGAATATAACATAATCCAAGCTGAAATGGACTCGATTCTAAAGCATAATAATAACAAAATCAAACATGACTTAAATACAGAATCGAACCTGTTTGAATCTGCACCAACCAAAGGATGTTTGATCAAAGTATTACTTTAAAATCAAAACCAGTCTGAGACTCAACTAAATACGAACCACAAACAGATATTGATAACTCGTTATTTACATTATTATTTAAATGTAAAGTACTCAACCAACTCACAGATGATGTCAAGAACAGCTTCAGAACTTCTGACAGCTACTCCTGTCGATAGGTTCGTGGCAACGCACCTGAACGAGCCCGCGTCCAAAGTCTTGTCCACCCTGGTTATCTTCAAGTTGCTGTCCTCTTGATATCTTCGCGATCCATTAGCAAGCAGCTTGTTGTTCAGGGTCCAATAAAATGCAATCATGTAGCGACTTGAAACATCGCAGCGAAGCAGAACTGCGTCACCATCGAGAACATCCTGTCCCAGAGGTGATGGGTCGAAAAAGAGTTGGTCGTCAGCTGGTTGAAATAATATTTACTATATATATTTATATATAGCGATATCTGCAAAATGTCAGGAAAGGTGTGAGTAACGTGATATCAATGACGCGAGTATTATTATTATTATGATGATGTAATTTGATGAGCTGACCATTAATTAAAATCGGTTAAATGACGTGGAATAATGAGGAGGAGGCTTGATTACGAGAGATTGAAATTCAACGTCAACACGTCGCGTAATATTAAACTGTGAAACACGAAGACATCTGCGTCGATTTGAAATTTAATTAAATATTTAATTTTTAATAATCACAATTATAACTATAACTAGTCGTGAATATTGTATTATTTAATAAAATTATTGCTTATTCATATAAAATTGCAAAGTGTGGGTGTGGAACGATATTTTAAGAGTGGAAAGGCTAAATAAATGGTTGTATTTTGTTGAATCAACAAGTGAACAAAGAGCAAATGATAAACTAGTTTGCTACTAAGAGTTGAAGGAAACTAGTATAGAAAACATAAACACGGTTGGTACCCCATTCACCACTTTAAACTAAAGCATAGGTACCCAAATTTAAATGACATAAACTGTTTATAGCCTAGTATTACATTATTGTTAATATGGCACTTTCAAATAAGAAAATAATGCCACCAAAATAAATGAATCATGTCATTTTTAGAAGCATTATCAAACTTTCAACAACAGTAAAACAAACTATCATAAATTCCTTTAACCTTTTAATCGAGCATTGGAAAAGACAGCGATCAGAATTAATCCAACGAAAAGATAGTTTTCCATGATCACACGGCTAAGAATAAATGTATCTGTTAACTATTCTGATTGTCTCATTTCAGTACTATTTCATGAAAATACTATGTTAGCCATTCACTAAGCCACTAAGCATAGCAGATTGTTAAGCTTAATTTTCCAAAAATTACAAACGGAAGTCCTGCTTCAATCGATAACTTCCAATCTGAAGTCGACAAAAGTATTTAAAATATTTATCCTGCTGCTTATATACGTCGTCGCCAACTTTTTAGCTTTTAGGACAACACAAATACTTCACCAGTCATCTCGTTATATATACTCTTCCGTTTACTGATCGTTTGCATAATTTATGCTGCCTTATGTCAATCAAGCCAGACACCTGCCGCACACCGAGAAGTAGGAACTTTTAGCACGCCTCAATTGGTTACGCGATGGCAGCGCTCCGCCTTAGCAATTTGCTTGCCTTTTTTGTTTTAAGGGTGAGATTCAGCAAAGAATCGTTATTTCAGTTCACGCCTTCACGATGCCAAGCTTTTTTTGGACGAGCTGTTACTGTATTCGCAGTAATTATCATTTCTCTAAATTCTTATGTAAGGACGCTTAAATATCTACGGTTATTAAAATGTTGTACTGGTAGACTGATGATTTATGAAATGGTGTATTGCCAACTCACAAATAGTTTCTGAGAATTCAGTTGACAACATAGATTAGCAGCTACTATCGTCAGCTGATTGTACTAGTACCATACAGTTCAAGAATGAGATTGGAGTTCACGGTATATAATTGTCAGATTTCTTACTACGAAACTTGGAAATCCTTTAAGACAACGGATTAGAAGAAAGAACTCCACATTTCATAAATATAAGCTACGCAGGTTGTAAAATGTGTAAACTTTAAACTATAACAACTTTAATCGTTTTTCCACGTAATCAAATTATGAAACAATTCTGATGTTTTTTATAGGATTAACTTGTTTGCTCGCAACTGCTCTTACTAAACATGCAAGTTGACATCAGCGAACCTTCTTATCTTAAGACTATAAAACGTAGTTGTGATGAAAAAAGCAATTAGTGTGGTCCTGTGTGGTTGTAATTAGAGGTCCAGATAAAATGGGATTTCTCTTTCTCCTTTCGTTCTAAACGGGGTCTTTCGTGAATAAACTGTCATGCACACAAACCCTCTAAAGCTCTAAAAAACTTTTAAAAAACAAATTTAGGTCGTTAACTGACAGCCAATGAAGATAATAAAAAAATAGAGCAAGAGTGACCAATTTTTTTTCAATGAATTCGTTAAGTGATAAGCTAAAGTTTATCATTGAAAGTAAAAATATGAAAGGACCATTATATATATATATATATATATATATATATATATATATATATATATATATATATATATATATATATATATATATATATCTATATATATAAAAATGAATGTTTGTATATATGTATGTTAATGTCCTTTATGCATTGCTACACCATTCATCCGATCGTAATGAAATTTTCACACAACCTTGAGAGTCAATAAAAATAAAAAATAAAAAAATTTTTTTTGAAATCCGTCACAAAATGAGCGGAGCGGAGCGGGTGAGCGAGCGGGAACTATATATATATGTATGTGCGTATGTATGTGTGTATGTATGTATGTGTATGTGCATGTATGTGTGTCTGTGTGTGTGTTTATGTATGTACTAGCGGAGATACCCGGCGTTGCCCAGGTTTTTTGAGGTTTTTCTAATGTTTGTCTCTTTCTCTCCCGTTTCCTTTCCCACCTGCTTTCCCACTCCTGTTAGCTTTCCCGTTTTCGGTCGTTTTCCCACTGCCGGTCGCTTTCCCGCTCCCGGTCGCTTTCCCGCTCCCGGTCGCTTTCCCGCTCCCGGTCGTTTTCCCGTCCCGGTCGCTGCCCCGTTCCCGCTCACGTTTGCTCTCCCATTCCCGCTCACACTTGCTTTTCTGTTCCCGCTCGCTGTCCGTTCCGGGTCGCTTTCCCGTTTCTATAATAGACAAACTAACCCACAAACATTCATATATATATAAAGTCTTAGCAAATCTATTTTGCGTTTTATAGGCTAACAGAAGTTATGAAAGAATGTAAAAGAGAAAATGAGCGGGAACGGGAGAGCAACCGTGACCGGGAATGGGAGAGCAAGCATGACCGGGAACGGGAGAGCAAGCGTGAGCGGGAACGGGAAAGCGACCGGGAACGGGAAAGCGACCGGGAACGGGAAAGCGACCGGGAACGGGAAAGCGACCGAGAACGGGAAAGCGACCGGGAACGGGAAAGCGACCGGGAACGGGAAAGCGACCGGGAACGGGAAAGCGACCGGGAACGCGGAAAGCGACCGGGAACGCGGAAAGCGACCGGGAACGCGGAAAGCGACTGGAATCGGGAGAGCAAGCATGGAAGGAAACGCGAGCAAGAGAGAAAATCGATAACAGAACTTCTGAGCGGGAAAGCGACCGGGAGCTGGAAAACGACCGAGAGCGGAAAAGCGACCGGGAACGCTACGAAAACGGGAAAGTGGAGAAGGGAACGGGAACGGGAGCGAGAGAGACAAACATTAGAAAAACCTCTAAAAACCCCGGGCAACGCCGGGTAACCCCGCTAGTATATATATATATATATATATATATATATATATATATATATATATATATATATATATATATATATATATATATATATATATATATATATATATATTAAATGACCAAGTTACAAGTTATTATTTTTCTAACAAAATTTTTAAAAAATGTATTTAACTTTTATAAATTAAAGAAAAAGTTTTGCAAGCTATTTGTATTGATTGTCACAATATGCCTTGCGTGGTTTTCAAACGCTCGGAGAAGGCAGACCAAAATATTCGCCCCCATTTAGATTTTGATATAATAAACTAAATTTTCCTCCAAAAAGTCGTTGACCCAAGTAAAAGTAAAAAGCTCAATTTTTAAAAAAATACTCGATGATTGAGGGGAGGTGTGCAGCCATATGTGAGACCAAATCAACTTTTCACCCTAAAAACTTTATGATCAGAAATTATAATTTATAAAACCGAAGTTTTTGGTTATCTTTCACTTATTGAGAATGAATTATTCTTGCTATTTTACATAAAACTTATGCAAAATATTTGCCACTTCAATGCAATAAATTACGGAAATAAAAGTCTTGAAGAAATTTTGTAACAGAGAAAAGCTATTGATTGCTAGTTTGAGAGTATACATAGTACTGCTGCTGCAGCATAACAACGATCTCCTGGGTGACTTCACTGACATTTATAGTAGAGAAGGGAATCGAACCCATAATCGAAAGTTCTCGTTTTGGGCTCTATGTAGAGCTGCATGCAGACTAGAGAGCTGCATGGGGATGGGTTTTACGGGAATCCCACGGGGATGGGTTCAGTTGCTGCGAGATTCCCGCGAGGATGGATTGTAAAATTGCGGGAACCCCGCGGGTATGGAATGAATTTTTACAAAATATTAGTTAAAATGAAGATCAAATTTTTATTTATTCTCATTATAACATAACAGTACACGTAATTAAAATTGTTAAGCGCTTTTTTGTCGTAGTGATTGATTGATCTTCAGCCATATTGAGTAATTCAGCCATGTTGACTTTTATTAAATAAATTGATTTGAAATTGTTATTAATTATTATATATATATTATTAATATAAATTAATATAAGTTATCTTATCTAAGATTTTAGCGGATAAATGAGTGTTATTTTAAAGAAAATAATTCTTTTGACTATATTTTGAGAATTTTTTTTATATGCTATTAAACTCTATTAATTAAACTCTTGACTATATTTTAATAAATTTTTTATGCTATTTCATGGGAAGGGACGAAAAATGTTTGCGGGGATGGAAGAAAATGCTTGCGAGAATGGGTGGGGATGGAAAGAGATGCTTGCGGGATGGGTGGGAATGGCTTTGGTTTCTGCGGGGATGGGTGGGAATGGAACACATTCCTGTCCCCGTGCAGCTCTCTAATGCAGACCTACTGAAAGAACATTTAGTTGAGCGACAGGTCATGTTTTCTTCTGTGCACATCAAATTGGGATTTTTCAAGCAATTTTTCAAATCTCTTGAGAACAATAGGAAATGCTTAAAATATATTTGCAACATTTTTTCAAGTTTGACAATTAATAAATGTAAAACGAAATTTTTTTGATGAACTACAGATCCGTAAGCTCTTGAAGGACTCTAATTTTGTGAAAACAATGTCTGAAAAGGAAGCATCAGCTTTGCAAGCCTTTGTTAATGTAGTATAAAATTTTGGAAAAACAAAAAGTGAAAACTGTTAAGATATTGTTGCCAATTTGCCTTGAGGTTTTTGTAAAAATTGGCGCAAATATAAGCATCAAAATGCATTTCTTAGTATTTCGGTCGCTTTCGTAAAAATCTTTGAGATGTTTCCGACGGACAAAAAAAAAGAATTAATCAGAACATCCAAGAAATAGAAACTTGGTACCAAGGATATGGGACGCTGTGATGATGGCAGACTATTGTTGGTGTTTAAACTAGACATTTCTGTTGCCCAACAGTCATAGTCTGCAAAAAAGTGGAAATTTATTCCTTGAATTTTATGGCAAAAATTTCTACTAAATGAGTATCAACTTTTTTTTAATAGTGCTGTTTTTTTGTGAGCTATGTTCTCTGTATTGTTTAACATCATATGCCCTTTAAATCAATTAAATGTTATGTCACCAAAAGGTCTGTTTTAATTTACCTAGCATCAACTGGAGCAAAAACTTGAGATGATAGTCAAAAAAACTTGACCTGGTAGAGACAAATAAAATTATTTTTGAATTCAGCAGGAAAAATCACTTGAGAATCCGTTGAAATATTCCAGACACAATGCTAAACATTTTTGTTGTTGTCCAGTGTTATCAACGCCGAGCTGAAACGCCTCATCCTAGGAACGTGAAATTTTCAAATTGAATTACCTATATTATAGCGTAAGCACCCACTAAGAAAAAGTTTTTTTTTAATTTTTGCTCCTGAGGAGATAAAACAGGAAGATACAGTTTTTTTTTTTTTTTTTTTTATCAAAAAACACATATCTCTACAGCCAGAAATGTTTCACAGGGGTGGCGCCAGGAATTTTGTTCTGGGGGGGGGGGTCCAAAATGTATAAGGAGAAGTTGTAGGGATATATATATATATATATATATATATATATATATATATATATATATATATATATATATATATATATATATATATATAATAATTTGGACAATGTTTAACGTGGCGTTAGGCCAAGTAACGTATATATAACTAGCATCCCGTAGCGGCTTCGCTCGCATGAAATTAGAGAATTTGAACCGTGCATACATAGTAGAGTACTGCCCGGATCAATTTTTTAGGTCTCGGCACGGTCCGTCGACAACTTGGCCCAGCCCGTTTCAAAAACCGAAATTCCTGGACCGCACGGCCCGTCTATAGGCCTGTATAGGCCTAGAAATTCTATATACTTTATAAAAAACTTCGGCCCGTCCCACCTCGACTTCAGGTTTAGCTCGGCCCGTCTGAACACCCTAAAATCAATAAAATGTCTATATACTTGGTTAAAAATCTCGGCCCGTCCCACCTTGATTTAAGGTTTGGGCAGGGCCGTATGAAGACCCTAAAATAATGGCTTGGCCCGTCCGACCGGTGATAAACTGAACTCATCTACTTTTAACCGGCACAAAACCTCAAAATACTAATTTTCACATCTGTAGCACTTACAGTTTTTGAGTAGCAGTTATTTTAAAATCAAATAACCCTATTTTCCACCCCACTTCACATTTGAGGTCCTGGAAACCAAATTTTCAAAAAATGGTGAAACACGTATATCATTATTTTTAGATTAGAAACTAAATACTAATTTTACTTTTGTAGCATTTACAGTTTTTGAGTAGCAGTTACTTTAAAAACCAAGTAACCCTATTTTCCACCCCATATTTGAAGTCCTGGAAACCAAATTTTCAAAAAATGGTAAAACACGTATATCATTATTTCTGGAGTAGAAACCAAATACTAATTTTTACTTCTGTAGCATCTACAGTTTTCGAGCAGCAGTTACATTAAAAACCAAATAACCTTATTTTCCACCCCACATTTGAGGTCCTGGAAACCAAATTTTGAAAAAATGGTAAAACACGTGTTTCATTTATTTTTGGAGTAAAACTAAATGCTAATTTTTACTCTTGTAGCATTCGCAGTTTTTGAGTAGCAGCTACTTTAAAAACCAAATAACCCAATTTTCCAACCCACATTTGAGGTCCGGGAAACCAAATTTTCAAAAAATGAAAATGGTGAAACACGTATCTTTTTATTTTTTAAGAAGAATCCATATACCAAATTTCAAAATCTCCTCATTTTTGGTTTTCGAGATATACATTGTTTTAGAAAAAAGTTTGTTTTCCAGTTTCTTCCCCTCAGGAGCAAAATTTTCAAAAATCCTTTTTTAGTGGATTCTTACGCAATAAAAGTAATATAAGTTCCAAATTTCACGTTCCTAGGATGAGGCGTTTGAGCTCGGCGTTGATTATCAGTCAGTCAGTCAGTCAGGACATGTTCTTATATATATATACTAGCAGTGCCCGTAGCGGCTTCGCTCGCATGAAATTTGAGAATTTGAACCATGCATACATAGTAGAGTACTGCACGGATCAATTTTTTAGGTCTCGGCTCGGCCCGTCGACAACTTGGCTCAACCCGTTTCAAAAACCGAAATTCCTGGCCCGGCACGGCCCGTCTAATATGGGCCCGGCACGGCCCGTCTAATATGGGCCCGGCCCATTTTTACAGGCCTAGAAGTTCTATATACTTGATGAAAAACTTCGGCCCGTCCCACCTTGACTTCACGTTTAGCCTGAACACCCTAAAATCACTAAAATGTCTATATACTTGGTTAAAAATCTCGGCCCGTCCTACCTTGATTTAAGATTTGGGCAGGGCCGTATGAAGACCCTAAAATAATGGCTTGGCCCGTCCGACCGGTGATAAACTGAACTCATCGGTTTTTACTAATCTTGTACGTTAGTTACCTACCTTTTATATCTTGCTTTCCACTTTCCATACGTTGTTTTTCTATTTCAGTTTTCATTAATGTTTATTCTCGTCGTTTTATAGTTTCATTCTATTTTCGCATTATAGTAAATACATTTTAACTTCGTAATTTAAAGGGCTCCGAAGATGTTTTTCTGCGAAACCGATCGGTCAGCCCTCGTTTTTAATAAATCTATTTAAAAAGCGGAGTTATCATGAATTCAAGAGATTTTGAAAGCTTGGCGAAAAAACGTATCAACGCAAAGTGGTCTATCATTTTTAACAGAGCATGCCAAAAAAAAACATTACGCCGAAATACGTTCAAAACATATATATATATATATATATTTCTTTGACTATCTTCAGTCTGCAGTCTTTTTTTGATATATTTAAGAATTTATTAATGATAGAAAATAAAGACTGCAAACTGAAGATAGTCAAACTCAGTCTCAAACCAGTTAAAGCAACTGTAGAAAAATAAAATAAGTTTATGAATAAATGTAGCACCTCCCACCCCCCAAAAAAACTCATCGAATTTGGAAAAATTGCTGGACCCTCCGATTTGGCATGGGGGCATGAGACCCCCTGCTCTCTAGTTTCGCCCCTATGCATACTTCTAAAAATTACCTGCAAATTGACAATATGGCCACATTCAAATACCAGTAAAATTATAAGTTTTTTCAATATTTATTTAAAAAATTACATCACTATGAATAAAATTAGGCATTTTCGGGACTAGCACAAGCAACACTAAAAATAATGTCATCACCTCTTAACTGTACAACCAAGTCTTTTTCAAATGATATTATCATGAGGGCTGACAAATAATCATCTGAAATTGATGATCGAAGTATATTTTTGATGATTTTCAGTTTACTTAAAGCCCTCCAATTGCAATGGTTTCATTAATGCATATCTTTGCCACTGCCGCTCTTCGTTCAGCTTTGCGTTATTTTCTGTCATGATAACATCGTTTTTGTCAATGTCAGACTCAACATCAGCATCTTCAATTTAGTCTTCTTCATTATCAGATTGCCCTTGATCATCGCAACCATTTTGTAGGAGATCATCAGTAATAGTCGTAGTGCTATTTTAAGACAGAAGACAGAACGTTGTTTTGAAGTCTGACAGTTCAGCTGCGACTGCATTGGCATCAGCTCCATAGAGTTGGCAAATCATTTCAATGTCAGAACGGTTTATTTTATAGACTTATAACTAAGGAGAGTCTGAGGTGTGAACAACGACAATTGCTGCATGAATGTAAGATTCTGTTGCTTAAATCTGCTACACATCTAAAACATTTTAAACCGTAAAACTAAAGCTAAGGGGGGGAATTTCCCCCTAGCTCTGCGAGGAAGCATTTGCCTCCTAACCCCCCCTATGGGCGCCCCTGTATATATCATAGTCCTTTGTCCATTTTGTTCAAAACTGAAATATAAATATGTAAGGAATAAGTACGAAAGTGTAAACGTAGAGGAATATGCTTTCTAGCGATTCGTAACGTTAAAGTCGAAGTTATTTTTAACACAATATTTCTCGAATTTATTTTAACTTAATTATTCTTCCTTGAATATAATCGTTTAACTGGACTCAAACAAAACTGAATTTTCTCACTTTGTAGAATTTCGCACGGTTCTATCAAATCTTTTGTTAATTCCAATTTCTCTCTGCAGCACGTCTCTTTAAACTTTTATTTTCTTCTCGAACACTCAACCTTAAAACACACTATCTTAATTCTCAAAACTCATGCACAAAATAATATTTACATTCTTACCAATTAAAATCAGGAAAAAGATATATATATATATATATATATATATATATATATATATATATATATATATATATATATATATATATATATATATATATATATATATATATATATATATATATATATATATACATATAATTTCTAGATAAAAAAATTAGTAAATACGCACACACATACACACATACATATATATAAAAACATATATATATATACATATATATATATATATATATACATATACATATATATATGACTTATTGTTACGAAATATCCAATCCTAATAAAATGCACACATAATAAAATAAAATAAACAAATACTATGAAAAATACGTAAGATGAATCCTCTTCAACTAAAGCTAAGGGGGGGAATTTCCCCCTAGCTCTGCGAGGAAGCATTTGCCTCCTAACCCCCCCTATGGGCGCCCCTGTATATATCATAGTCCTTTGTCCATTTTGTTCAAAACTGAAATATAAATATGTAAGGAATAAGTACGAAAGTATTTACACTAGCAGATCACAATTTGGTCCTGTTTTTTTCTCCTGGTTAATCTAGGTTTGACAAAATTTAAATATAAATAGAAAAATTCAACTTGAGGTCGTTGCAATTACTAGTTTTAACAAAAATTAAAATTTATTCAATTAACACAAAATAAAAGTTCAGAAAACATAATCCAAACTAATAAAATTATTATTCAACTCCTATTATTTACTTATACTGTAAACAGAGAAATAAAACATTGAATTATCATCAAAAAACATAGAATCATCATCAAACTTTACAGAATATTTAGGAATATGTAACTACTATAATATAGTTAAACTCTATGCAACAAAAACATATGGGCTTATTCAGGGGCGCAACTAGGCGGGGGACAGGGGGCGCAAGCCCCCCAGACCAAATTAGAGAGTCCTGCAAAAGACTGCACACTCAAGATAGTCCAAATTTTTTTGACTATCTTCAGTTTGCAGTCTTTTTGGTATCTTTAAGAACTTATTAATGATAGAAAATAATGACTACAAACTGAAGATAGTTAAAATCAGTCTTAAACCAGTTAAAACTATTGTAAACAAGTAAATTAAAAACGAATTTTTAAAACCAATGCTCTTATATGTAATTAAAACACAAATTTTGCAATCAATTTTTTCTTATATTACTCTTTTATTTTATGTTAAAGTCGAAATATCTTAATTATATCAAAATATCGAAATTAATTAAAATTATCTAAATTAATTGACTTATTGTAAAACTAATAATTGAATATTGCATTGTCTTCTATTTTGAGCATGTATGCAAAATTTGAAATAATCTATCATCAGGAAGTGACTCAAAAATTGATTGCAAGATTTGAAACAGACAGAGAAACAAACAGACAGACAGAGAAACAGAGACGACGAGTTAATAAAAGCATTGGTAATAATAATAAAAATATCATCAAAAAGCATCGAATTTAAATATCTCAACTATTTTCATGAAAATTTCGTACACGCTTGAGAATCGCGGTCAGTGAGTGTGGTTCGTGTTAACTTGGTAAAATAGTCTGCCAGTCGGTTAGCGTTTTGTAGTCAAGAAAACCTTCAAGAAAACCCTCAAGAAAACCCTCAAGAAAACCCTCAAGAAACCCCTCGATAAAATCCTCAAGAAAATTAACTAAATTAATTGACTTATTGTAAAACTAATAATTGAATATTGCATTGTCTTCTATCTTGAGCATGTATGCAAAATTTGAAAAAAATCTATCATCAGGAAGTGACTCAAAAATTGATTGCAAGATTTGAAACAGACAGAGAAACAGACAGACAGAGAAACAGACAGACAGAGAAACAGACATACAGAGAAACAGAGCCGACGAGTTAATAAAAGCATTGGTAAAAAATAAGTTTATGAATAAATGTAGCAGCCCCACCCCCCTACCTAAAAATAACTCATCGAATTTGGAAAAATTGCAGGACCCTCCGATTTGGCCTGAGGGGGACTTTTGCCCCCCGCCCCAAGTTGCGCCCCTGTTGAAAAGCAGTAAAGAATCTTCAATAAGACCAACTGTCATTTCCGCAGAGGAAAGTGGAGCCGCGTAGAGCTTCAGAAAGATTTCTTCAGGTAATAAATTGTGCAGAAGGACAACTGATTCGTTTCGGTGGTATTAGTTGTACCATCACCAATTAAGGCGTAGTAACCATATTTCGACAATTTATCTCGTCCAAGAGATTACGCTGCAATTGATCAGCCATGAAAGATAACATCTCATTTTGAATTTTTGGATGGGAAAGAGGTTTGGATCGACGCAGCCTTTCAGCTAATGCGTCGTCATCTTCAGAACGAAGCTTAAATAATTGCATAAAGTTTGAAGATGCTGGTCCTATTCTACATGAGCACATCTTGTTATACTACATCATCACAAGATTATATTGAAAAAACTGCCCAACTGGGGTCGCGAATTTTATGGCCTAAATTAAAAAAAAACATAATATTGTAAAAGTGGGGGGGGGAGATACATTGTTGTCCCCCACCTCAACAGTTGTAGAGGGGACATGTCCCCCTGTTCCCCCGGTTGCCAAGCCTATGAAAAGATACGTGTTTCACTATTTCTTTAACATTTGGTTTCCGGGACCTCAAATTCAGAAACTGAAAATACTACCTATACCTATATGTGAAAATGAGTAGGTATTCAGAAACTAGGTATATATACCTACTAAGGTACGTAAAAAAAGACTTGGATTTTTTAAATTGTGTCGAATTTTCGTAAAATCGGAGTAAAAAATTTTTCTCACCAAATCAAAATGTGTGATGTTAACTTTTACTTCGTTACTTCAGTTGTCGTTTTTTCTGCCGAATATTTTTGTAGCCGTTTTAGCGATAGTCGTGAAACTGACAATTTTTTTGGTGTGCAAACTCCTTCCTACTAACAAAGGTAGGTGATTGAAAATTTCATTATTTGATATTCTGTCTATCAATGGTTATGTTGTGTGACGTTGATGGTTTTTGTTCAAGGAGGCGTTGAGTTATTGACCGTTAAAAAAGTGGGGTGACTTTGGCCCAAGCCGAAAATCGCATTTAAAAGTATACTAAATATTAAAAAAAGTTCAACATATTTGTTGTGTGTTTGTGTTTATTTTAACTAAATGGGAAATTAACTCACAGAGAAGCCTCAGCAATGTAGGTACAATATTCCAAGATCTTCTTTGAAGAACCAACTTAAGGAGCACATTGCTATAAATCTGGTGGTCAAACAGTATTTCCTGATAAGGAGGAAACCGCATTCAATTTCTATCTTATGACGGCTTTCACGTTTGAATTCCCTGTGATAATTTTGACTTCCATAGTATCAGCAGGGACGGATCCATGGGAATGCATCCATTACCAGAGTATCAATAATTTTTTTTTTGGATAAAATGACCGTAGTTGAAAGTAAAATAATCCTTTTTTCAACCCCATATTTGTGGTCCCAGGAGCCAAATTATCAAAAATTAGTAAAGCTGTAATTTTATTTTCTAAGTAGGTACCGTAAAACGGGGGAGGGGGCTTTATACACATAAGTCAACCTATATTTTGAGGTAAAAATTGTATTTCTATGAACAACAATGAACATCTATCCTGATAAGATGTGCATAGTATTGATGCGTGACGTGGCCTAACGAAAGTTTTAAAAAATTAACCTACATTTTCATGTTTATTCATTAGGGAGTAACCGATTTCAATTTTTTGCCGACTTCCGATTTTTGGTTCGAAAATTTGCCGATTCTGGTTTCAGTCCGATTAATCGGCAATCTCTAATATGAAAAATTTCACATCAACGAAAATGTTTGCCGATTCTTCAGAAAACTATTTTGTTTTGTACCCAGGACGGTTTTTGCTTTCATTTCGTCTTCTGCTTTTCGTTTCTTGTCATTTTCACAAATTCCAGATTATTTAGAAAAATTGTCTGGGTGTCTTGTTCTCAGATGTGTAATCAATCCACCCGTATCGAAAGTGCGCGCATCGCTTTCTCCTCGTTTTAGTTTTTCATTGATTGCAAACTAAACAGTTGGCCTTCGATTTGTCAATCGCATTGATTTCAAAAAATTCCCAAATTTTGCTTCTTTGCGCCATTATTAACTATTTCCAATAATAATATTTAAATTAATTATAGTAGTGTACGTAGACGAGCAGACAAATTTTATATCACAGAATTGGATACACAAGTGTTTGTTTTGCTCATTTTATAGCAATTGAAGTAACAGCAAGGGCCGTATTTACCGACCGACGTTTAATTAGCAAGATGTTAAGCCCTTTACGCATAGAAACGATTTCCTGGTTTAATAACCCACGCTTCCTCCTACTAATAAACTTCAAAAAAACAAAATTTATGCATAGTGCATCCTCCTGTGCATGTAGTTCTAGTATTCTCGACGTTTGACTGTACAACGTTTCATTGTCATCAATAGAATATTCAAATTTAGAATGCACAAAGTAAAACATGAAAGACAGTATAATAAAAACATGACAAAGTCGGAATCGGTTAACCTAATGTTGCCGATTCCGATTAATCGGAATTTTGTACTAATCGGCAACATCCGATTTCCGGACCAAAAGTCGGTTACTCCCTATTACTCATACATATATATATTACGCAAAGGTACGTCAGTATCAATATAATACAAACGCTAGAGGGCAGCCTTCTTGATAAAAAATTAAATACACAACATTTCTTTTGGATTATGAACGGTTGATTAAATTACTTTTCCAGTAAATTAATTTTTATTCTTCATTTTATTTCTTCAGAACCAAATAAATCATTATTTAGATTCATCTATGCTGCTGTCGAAATATTTATTGCTATTCTTGGTTTACTTTCACCGAACCGATAGAAATCTGAGGTAGTAACTCCGGAGAAAATATTCTGTGGAAAATGTCATTAGAAGAAAGAGAGCAAAGAAGTGAGAGACAAACAAACAGAGCAAAACAAAAAAAGCGCGGAAAGAGAAAAAAAGGAAAAACAAAGAGAGAGGCTGAGAAAGAGAGAGGGAGAAAAAAAGAGAGAGAGAAAATAAGAGAGGGAGAAAAAAAGAGAGGGAGAAAATAAGAGAAAGCGAAAGAATTGCACTAAAGCTAATAAGGTAGAAAATAAGAGAGGGAGAAAATAAGAGAAAGCGAAAGAATTGCACTAAAGCTAATAAGGTAGTCATGCATTTCAGCTATAAAATGCCAACCACGCCAACGGTTAGGACTACTTTTACTTCATTCTGACTTTGAAGAACACTATATTTTAACTTAAAATATACTAAAAAATTGTCTTAAAGTCCAATATGTTTTAACCAGGTCTATAGACGTGCAGAATCTGCATTGCAGATGCTCTTCATGGGAGCTGCTAATTATATAATAATTAAAATATTTTAAGCTTTGTTGTACAACAATAAATGATGATTTATTCTTAATTACTCAAACTGAGCCAAGTAATTTTGGTGAATAAACCCCTACTTATAAAACAATGAAAATCGAAAAAGCTGTACAAATGTAAAATATCTCAAAAAGCCTAAAAAAATGTTGCATGTGAATAACAACAATTTATAAACATTTTGACTCAGCATTGTTGTAATAAAATATCACTTTCAGATCATGCAATAAGAAACAGTCCGTTAATTCTAGAAAAACCTAAATCTAAGAAGATGCTCGAGTCCTAACAAGTGACTCATTTTCCAAATATCTTTATGTTGTTTCTTTGCTGCAACATGATTTAATTATAATGCATTTCTTTGAATCTTTTATAAAATGTGCATGCATTTAATTCCAAATTACCAAGATGTCAGGTCTCCAGAAGTCTTTTCAAGAATTTCCGACATGGTTAATGATTCTCCTGAAATTGGAAACGCCCATTTTATAAAAAAAAAAAAAAAACGAAAAGCAACGATAAGGCAATTTGTGTCAATGCTTTAATTGCATCTAATATCTATGTCTTTATATCTAATTATCTCTTTTCAATTCATGCCACTTCTGTTGGAAGAAATAATTTCTGAAGTAGTAAATAAGGCAACAATAGATCAGCAACAACTGTATTATACAGACACACAAGAAACAACTATCAACAATAATAACTACAAGAAGGTACAAGGCACCAAAGATATAGCATAGAAAATTATTACAAAAATCGTATAACAATGGTATTCTGTATTATAAATATAATTTTAACAAATTTAGTTCTATTTACAAATTTGCAAATTTAGTTCTATTCATTGATGTATTCTAAAAAATATTACAGAAATACTCAGGGCCAGTAAGAAACCAGTCAGTATTACCAGCTGCTATAACATTTAATTGTTTCATTCAACTGCAAGTCTCGACTGCCAGGGGTTCATTTTAGCCACAACATCTACTTTCTCAACGTTATTTTCTTAGCGGAATCTCAGTTCATAAAGAATTTTCGGAATCCACACAAAATTACATATGTACACACTTAAATTTGCTGTTCCTTACAAACCTTTTGGGATCCCATATTCTTCTTGAAGACCTCTCTCATTCGATGGAGTGATGCAATCATCTTTGGCGTCTTTACGCAAACACTTGTCGATCTCTACAGAACTGAAGAATGCTACAGACTGCAAAAAAAATACAATAACAGTAGAATTTATTGAAAGTTTTTCTAATTCCTCAAAATCAAGATTAAGAAGTTCACATTACAATATATATATTATTAAAATATAATTCCTGAGATTTATATAGCATATAATATGAAAAATGTAAAAAAATTATATATTAATACACATGTGCTTATTTATTTAACTACAAAGTAATTAAATTAAGCTTAAAAATATTGCTTCAACTTCAGAAGATTATAAAATAACTCAAAGAAATGAAAACCCAACCTGAGGTAAATCATCAAAGTTGAGTTGATGAGCAAACATGGAACGAGTGAAAAGATTTGTGATTTGAAGAGCCAGTGCAGCTCTGTACTTGTCCTCATCATCAACCAGATATCTGACCTCATCATGTATACTGATACAAAACCTTCCTTTAATTTTGTATTCATTAAACAACCACTTCATGCAGACGAGCATCAAGTGGAGATAATCGACTGCTGAACTCTGCACGACCCAATTCACTCGACTTGTCATGAACTGCAAATTAATCAAATTAATTTCAACATACATACATAAATACAACCGCCAGAAAATGGTTAACCTATATAACTTGACACTCATAAGTCATATTAAAACTTAGTCAAGCCTAATAATTCTAACATTTGCGAATTTAATTTTTTTTTAAATTTGTAATATACTATAATGTCAAATATGGCTATATTTTGATGCACATCCATAATGAACTTTTCAAATGGAAGTTTTTCCCTTAACTAGATCTATATGAATTTCATATAATAAAAGTCATCTGGCCTTAACCCTGTACCAGTTGTCCATAGATCAACTTATCATTATATTTCCTTACAATGTTATTCAAATTATTATCAGCTTTGCCAGGATAACAGTAACTTTCATAAAATTCTGATTTTGGCAAACAATAAATTGGCAGATAGCAAAATGTGATTCCCAAGTGCTGTAGCAAGTGCCTCTGCAGAATAAAACTATAAAATGAAGACAGACCTGTTGGCCAACACTCTTAGGTTCGAGGGAAGTACTCATGCTTGCTGCCAGGACGGGTGTTTTTGGTTCTTCTGAAGATGCAATCTTTTCGAGCTCATTAAACATGTAAGATTCACTGAAACATGTTCAGTAAACTCAATCAATTTTACTATTTTTTTAATTAAATTGAAATTATTTTGAAAAAATGAAATGCAAAAGTTATAAAACCTTCCTCCTTCCCAGCTGTAACTGTCGTTTGAACCATATTCGCCATAATATCTGTAAATAGAAAAACAACAATAACAGACATGTTACAGATGCGACTTATCACTTTTTTAAATTCCAGTCTCCAGGCCAGGTATATATAAGATCAAATTGTACAAAACTTGGGCTTCGGGTCAAGTACCCAAAACATACACACTGGACGGCACTACCAAATTTTTAAAACTTCCAGTTTGAGTTTCAATTTGTCAACATTTTGCGTATGGGTTTATGTAAAGAAACAAGTAATTCTAAAAAACTTTTCAAAAATCCTTTTAATTTTGTGATTAGGCAGCTTTAATTTTTTGCAAATCATATTTTTGATATATAATTTTCTATATAATAGAGAAACTTTAACCACAGTATTCTAAATAATTGTTATGTGAAGTTTGTGAGGATGAAAAATATAAGAAAAATTAGGATAACTATGAAATAAAAAAGTTTTTTTCATTTTTATAAATCCTTGATTTCACAAATTAATTTTGCTTTAAATGAATTTAAAACTGATGGTTTTATTTCTTTGATAAAAATTTGTAATTTTTAAAAATTTCAATTAATTTAATTTTATATTTTACTTAAACTTTGTCCAATAAATCCGAGAATTTAATAGAATGCATTTTCATCAAGAACAATTCAACACAACAAATGTTAGTCTGATTGGACAATAGGAAGTGTGTTTTTTAAGCATCAAAGGATACCAACGCATGCCTTAAGCAAGCAAACAAACAAAAACAGTGAAGTTAATATAAAGGATTCAAAAAGATGGAGCAGTTTGAGTACCAATGACATCTTTGAATAATAATAATAATTTGGCTATAAAATGATAGCTGTTAATAAAAAAAAATCCAAATAAATTAATCACTCAGTTGAAGAATGAATTTATAGAATCTATACTATTGAATACTCATGACCAGCTTTACAATCAATCCCATTGAATAAATGAAAACAAAATTATACAAACTTTTTCTTTCCTTTCGTAGCATGAAACATCTTCGTAGCTCTACTGTTTGCTTCCTCTCTTGTTAACGATGAATTGAATTTGAGCAGCATTTTCTCTGCAAACTTCAGTCCTGCCCCGTATATTCGACCGTAATTGAATATCTGAACGACATTCACATCAACGAAATGTATTCAAATCTGAGTTTTATGAGGAAGAACAAAGAAAGCAGACCTTGGCATGATCCCTTGAGATTCCAACCATCTCCGCTGTTCTACTGTGCATATCTGTTCCATCTGCTTTGTTACCTTGAAGTGTCATCCAGCCAAATGCTGTGCAACCTATGTATGGAAAAATTGTTTGTTTCTAGTTTTTTATTGTTCTGAATTTTAAATTTAAAAATTTAATAAAATAAATTACCTATTTAAAAATACAAATTTGTTTCATCACATATTTATAAAAAATATTTGCAAATTTGAAATAATTAAAATTGATTAAACGATCCAGCAAGTTACCATGAATGCCAGCAAAATGAGCATCTCCTAGCAAGGCAGCAATCCACAACTCCTGTGAGTCAACGTCAGCACCAACGAATGAAAAGCCAGGTGGAGATTGAATTATCGACTTCAATTCACTCCCAATTCTATCCGACTACAAAAGTAATTATAAGCTATTTATTTATCAAACAATTTTTGCATTCTTAACTAGAAATAGCCCGTCAAAAATGAGTTGATGAGCAAACATGGAACAAGTGAAAAGTTTGGTGATTTGAAGGGCTTAAGCAAAGGTAAAATTTAGAAGTTCAGGATGGACAGAATGTCAAGAAAAAAGAAAGAAACTCTCACATATGCATTACTGGCCGTTAACCAGGTTGGTTCTACAGCTCTTCTTGTAACCGTTCCAGCCGATATAACTCTAGGAATGATGGCTCCATAAAAATTCGCATCTTTATAATCTACAGCACTGAATATTCAAAACCGATAAGTAAATATTGAACAAGTTTAAGTTCTCCATGCATACATATATGTGTGTACACAAAACTAGTACAGCAAAAAAGCATCATTCATCTGAAATAACATCATTCATTACCTTTTCACATTTTTTGGCAACTCATTTGAATTTAATTGGATAACTAACTGAGACCTGTAAAGAAAAACTCAAATATTTTACTGGAAAAATTTTTTAAATGGCAACTAAACCAAATATTATTGCTTTCGTATTTTTACTTACTTGATTCTCTTCAAGTTGTTTTTCCAATATGATGAAATACTTCCCTGTTTCAAAATGTCATTAACATGTTTTCCGAGCATGGAATGTAAAGTTCCGTGATCGATTTCGTTGTGAAAACTTTTACTCAGCGGATTGCCAACATTCTTGTCATCTCCATCCTTATTATTAAAAATATTTATTCTATATATTATAATAATGTATTCTAAATATATATATATATTCCAGACATAATAAGTCCATTCTGTAACCAATTTGCAAACATAAAAGTTATTCTGGTTAATTAAAAAACATTTCAGATCATATACGATCACATTAAAAAACCCATACAACCACATTTCAGATCACACATGATTTCCATGGTCTAGAGTTCTAAATATTGACTAATGCCACGTTAAATATTGTCAAACTTTCATGTCATTTAAAACACCCATATGATGCCATTTCAGACCATACATGATCACATTTCAGACCATACATGATCACATTTTAAAAACCCAATACGACCACATTTCAGATCACAGACAATCATTATCTTAGATCACATAAAACAGTTTGAAAAAGTAAATGTACAGAAATATAAAAACTTACTTTGTGAGGTAATTTGTAAAACAGACATCCCGGAACAACGTTTGGAATTGGAATTTCTTCAGTTCCTCCAAGTTCTTTTTTCTAAACCACAGAGTGGGAGTTGTAATAAAATATGGCTAGTATATACTAAATTAATTATCATTTTAGAGATCATTTGCATTCTTGAAGATTTGTAAACATGAAATACTAAAAATTTAATTCAATTATCAATTCTAACAGCTAAAGCACTTGTAACTACATTTAATAAACAAAAATTTAAAAAAAATGAAAATATGAATTGACATTAATTAAAAAATGATAATGTGACATTAACACCAACCTTGTTTATAACATCATCAGCAAAAAGATACGAGCCATCATCCGACGTATCCGTTCGCAACTCGGAGAGAACTTTCTCTAACATGAATGCTTGTGCCTTCTCAACCAGGTCATTTTTAACGTCGTGTTGAATCCTATTACAGTGCTCAATCATGCTACTGTACAAGAAATGTTAAAATTGGGCTAGAAATTAATTTACTTTATTAAATAATTGTTGTTAAATAGAAAAAACCTCAAAAATATTTAATTTATAACGTAACTCAATATGAAGAAATCGAATATCCAAAATATTGTATAATAAGAGTCATATAAAATTATTATCAAGTCTAAAAAAAGAATAAATTACAAAAAATGTTATGTAAATAAATATATTTAAGAAATTTATATATAGAAATAAAATTACAACAAACTTCAATGGAAACGAGTTAGCAGCATTTTCATCAAAATTAAGTATGTCTTCCTTGCGGATGTTGAACTTCCCATCCATGTTGTATGGAACGAGGTAGCCCCACCCGTGGCGAGCACTGTAATGAAGTGGAAAACCCTTCCACGTTAGACGCAAAAGTTTCAGTGCCGTTCTTTTCTGAAGAGATAAATTTGAAAGAACCAAGTTGTTGTTGTTGGGATCAACAACACACTGCTCGAGATACCATCTTGAAAATCATTAAATAATTAAAACAATTAATTGCAACATTTTATAAATTAAATCGAGCAATAATACAAGATTTAATAAAAACCATTTCAAAAAATAAACTTTTAAAACACACTTGCATTAAATAAATTAATAATTTTTCAAATGTTTTACCATATATGACAACACAATTATATTACTTTGGTGTAAGTTGACTTTTCATAGACTTTTTCCCATCTTCTGATACAGCTGCCTTCAATGAATGATACAAATTAATCCAGAAAATAAATTCATAAAAACAAACAAATTAACCAATAAATACAATTTATGAGATATATATGAGGTTTTAGAAGCGAGTCCCTAGATTCAGCCAAATAGCCTATCAACTCAATAAAAAACTCTCTTTTGAGACTTTCTTTCTGTTCATCATGGCCACGGATGAACAGAAAAAATACAGATGTATAAAAATGACTGTTTGTTTGTCTTTTATGCACATCCAAACCGCTGAACAAATTTTAATAAAATTTGGCGTGGAGGTATATCTCAATATCTCAAAGAGTAGAAGGTCATAGACTAATTTTTATTTTTAAATTTTCATGACCAAAAAACTTTCCAGGCCAAAAGATTCTATGTACAAACATCAAAAGTTATTGCGTAATAAAATTTAGTTTACATAACAAAGTTTGAAGGTTTCAAGCAGCTTTTAGCAAATTTATTCTACGTTTTGTGGGTTAAAAGAAGTTAGGAGAAAGTGGAAGAGAAAATGAGCACGAGTGGGAGAATGAGCGGGAATGGGAGAGGAAACTTGAGAGCGAGAAGGAGCAGGAGAGCGATACATATTTCTTTAATGGATTGTAAGCCATTCAAATTTTATATATATGGCTCCTAAAACATATCAAAGCTATGTTTCTCTACAATAAATATATAAAATATATACATATGTATTCATTATAGGTGCACCGATTATCGACCCTTTTGCAGATTATCGGTATCGGCCGATTAGTGTTATTTTTAAATCCCTTATATTAACTTCACTGCCGGTCCTGATTGCTTGCTTGAATGTTTTCAAACCTAGATAGTGAAAATTGAATAACTTCCTGTCATCCAATTGAGCTGAAATTTTAAATATAGGCTCACTGCCCATGACAATGTATTCTATTGAAGTTTAAAAATTAAAAAAATTTTTTTTATTAAATTCATACATATATAAATAAATAAACATAAAATACATTAAAATATTACTACAAACCGATTTCAGTCTTTTGCTCTTCATCGACCAATCTAAATCCCACAGCCACAAATCATCTTCATAGCTGAATAAAAATATTGTTTTAAAATATAATTAAGTTTAATATTTATTCTCTAAAATTAGTTGGAAAGAATAAATTTTCAATCTTCCATAAAAATTTTATTTATCAATGAAAAAAATATACATCAAGTATCACAAGTCAACCAATCACAAAATGCACCTCTTGTCATGTGACTTGAGCTTAGCTTCATCTGCTAAATCATTGAGAAGACTGATATTTTGTTGTTGCAAGGAATCAAACTTCTCTTCAGATAATCGAATATATTTGAACCAACTCTCATTTACAGGTAAAAATGAATTTCCCATCTCAAACATTCCTGCCAACGTTACGGGGTGAGGAAATCTAGAAGCAATTATTGTACAAAAATAACACGATTATCAAATTAAAACATCAACATTTATTGAGCATACAATTTTATTACAAATTGAAACTAGTAAAACAGACTCGTATTTTAAAAATTTTCAATCCAATTTAAAAAATCGTTAAACACTTTATAGCCAAAATAATTAAAAAGAACCTGTTTTGAAATTCTGGCCAAAGCTTTTTGAGAACTTCATGAGTTGCTTTTACGTCATCAGAGCAATATTTCATTAAATCCTTTGTAAAACAAACAATTATCTTCATCATCATCATCACCATTTATTTTTAAAGCAAGACTAGCAATAAGATTATAATGATTTTAAACAGGTATTTATTTCATTTTAATTATAAAAAATGGCACCAAAATGTCCATTAAGCCAAAATAACCATGTCATAATGACCTGCTTGTAACAATAATTATGAAGACATTTTAAGTTACCATTTGTTTTATTTTTTTAAATGAGATAAATCATTTAGTTTTGGTCTATGTAAATAGATTTCTTTCACAGTTTGTGGTTTTGAAAAGACTTTAAAATATGCGGTAACTAGATTTTGGTCGGTGCAAGCGCCTGTGTTTTGTAAACATCTAGGCTACATAATTATAAAATAATCAAATAACAACTGTGTTGTTTATCTGAATCTAACCAATAATAAACAGGTAAGCTTCGACACACATACTCACATGTCTACTGTTTTCAAAATAACTAAGTTTCACAATATGTGTATGTGGTTTGCAGGTGCGTGCGGATACAATGCCTTATGATGAAAAAAAGGATGGGATTGATTAAATATTTTAGATGTCGAAAACCATTGCTAGACGGCTTGTTTATTCATGTGAACACTGACCATGTAAATCCTAATGATCAGTATTACAGAGTGAGTAAGTGAGGTTGGGAGATCATATAAGTAAAATAACAGATGAAATTAATTTTTTTTTAACTTTCTTTGAGCAAAACCTGCTATTTTCATCACAACAAAACACCAATTTGATTATTTATCCCAATTAAATACAAATTACCTGAAAATTATCTTTAATGTCTTGAAGTTTTCCATCAACAAAAATATCTCTAAGCTGTTTGTCCAACGGCTCTTTTTTGCAGTGGAACTGATACACATCATTCAGGTTGTTCATGCAGCCTTTACTCATCCAACTTCTATCCTCCTAGTTAAAAAATAAATTCAAAGAATTTCAATTCACTACAATAACTCCACTTTGACATCTCCTAACTAATCAATCATAAGAAAAAATAACAAGTAAGGTTTAACAAAACAAAACTAACTAACAAATTTCTCCAGGCTCTTTTTTCCAGAATTTTTAGCTGATGGTTTAGTTTTATTTGCTTTAGCTGATATGTACATCATCCTTTGGTAACTTGTAAAACCAGAAAGTGCTATGTGCAGTGACATTGTATCAAGAAAATTTGTTTTGGACGGCTGAATAGAAAAGGTTATATTGATAATTCTAAAGATTTTTAAACGAAAACTAACAGCTTCAATTACTGTTTTAGTGAAATAAATCAATAACAAATACCTCCATTTGATACTGATCCCTGATCAGTGATCTATCAAAACTGACATTGTGACCAATGAAAAGCATCTCTTTTGATGGATCATTTGAAAATCTTATAAGATCTTCTAGAGATGGTGCATCAGAACTGATTGGCTGAGAAAAAAGATACTTGCTGCACCATGAATACCTGAAAATTGTATTTAGAAAATTCTAAATAATTGTATTTAGAAAATTCTAAATAATTGTATTTAGAAAATTCTAAATAATTGTATTTAGAAAATTCTAAATAATTGTATTTAGAAAATTCTAAATAATTGTATTTAGAAAATTCTAAATAATTGTATTTAGAAAATTCTAAATAATTGTATTTAGAAAATTCTAAATAATTGTATTTGGAAAATTCTAAATAATTGTATTTAGAAAATTCTAAATAATTGTATTTAGAAAATTGTATTTAGAAAATTCAGTAGAAACATTGAAATAGTTTACACTAATATTCAAAAGCTGAGCTGTATCATGATTTGTGCGCTTTAACAATTTTCTCTCAATGCAACCAATAAATCAATGCATCAATTTATATATAGCTCTCTTTAAGACGAGATGTGCAAGAGTGCTCTGATGCTTTTTTACACTTTAAGCTTAAATGACATACTTTTTAAAACATTAAAAACAAATAAAAACCATGCAGTTGGTGATACAGCAGTTGCTAAAAGGGGATGTCCTCCAGTTGGCACATAAGATTCCACATCCATGACTAAAATATTGTCATCAGGATACTCGACTGGATAGGATTTTTTTATCTGTAAATCATACTTAGTCCAGCCTTCTTTAAATGTCCACTTTCTGGGTCGTAAAGGCAAGGAATTTTTAATTATTTTATCGAGAAGGTCGACATAAGGCTTCGTCTGTTCTTCAGCAATAATTTTAAAATGTTGGTCAATTGAATTTCCTTTTAAAGGCGGTAATTCAAAATCTATGTTCTCACAATTCTGAATTCTGTTATGCGGTATATTGAACTTTTCCAAATGAGCAACAACTTTGGATCTGATTTTCGGATCGGATATTTCTTCTTTCACTCTTTTTTTGAAAATGCTGTTGCGCATCGCATTGGACAGCAGTTGGATGCCGACCAAATTGTGTTTAGCCATCTTCTGACAATTGCGGACGATGTGATGTGAATACTTCGTGCAACAACCTTACCACTGATGTAATCATTTAAAATCAAATCCGAAAGACTACATTACGCATTACGCAATCAACAGACGGGTCACAATCAGCCATGTGCTTCGAAAAGCAAGCACTGGTTACAAATTACTCCTGACAGTTTTTTTAAAGCAATACAAATTAAAATACATAATAAACAGAAATTTTAACAATTGAAATTGCACCAAAAATTTGTTTTAAACAGCTTTTAAAGCTGAAAAATAAATGCTCAAGTATCTATGGCACATTAAAATATTAAACAAAAATTAACAACAATAAACAGTAATGCTAATTTCTGACCTAAATGAAATATAAAAGACTAAAGGACAAAATGCATGAGAAAAATGAAGTCTGAATTAAGGCAATATGGGTCATCAAGCGTTGTCTCAGGACGATTTTCTGGCGGGGAAACAGGTGTACCTACGCAGGCGCGAAGCCAGAGGGGCAGAAGTTTTGACACTTTTTTTAGCTGATCAGGAAGCTATCCAGCTAAGGACGAGGGGCGCGGGCACTTTCCCTAGCACTATTTTCTTAGGTTATGTACCTACCTACTTCCGCAGGAACGTAATTTCAGCTTTTTATAAAGCACAGAACACACTGACTGTTCAGTTTTCGTTGGTACCAGTCGATCGGTTTCAGAATCTGGAGTACCTACTAGGTATGTGTCACAAAAAGCGCACCAAGTAATTATGTAAATGTATGCACGTCCAGATTCTGTTGCCAATTTTCGCCAATTTCTCTCCAGTACTGGTTAAGAAAATTAAAGCTCTGATTGATAAGATAATTGGTTTGTCTATTTTAGACAATAGAAATCACAATAGTGCTGTACAAAACGTCAAAAACCTCAACCTCGGATGAACACAAGAGAAAAAATTGTTTAGTTGTGTGACTTAATGAACAGATGAGTTTTAAAAGATTTTTTAAAAACCTCAACAGAACAAAATAAATGAATATTTATAAGAAGACAGTTTCATGCTTTAATAGCCGCGACAGAAAAGGCCCGTTGTCCAAACAGAGGCGTGGATTGGGGGAGGCTGAGGGGGGCCATGGCCCCCCTCAAGATTTTCCCACCAAATAGAAAAAATATCTTTTCTAGCTAACCCATGAATGAGTATTTAGATTAGTTGATAAAAACAGTATTTGTCATACTTTTTGAATTATATTACTTATAATCTACGGCTAATATTTTTCAATCTTTTGGTGCTTAGTTTCTCGCCCCTCTTACTTTTCTCATATCTCTCAATATACATATATCAAATGTATATTTGGATGGTCATTTTTGTTTGAAGATTCTCTGGGTTTAAGTTAAACAATCTTTGCCCCCCTCAACATTTTGCTGAATCCACGCCTCTGTGTCCAAACTTGGTATAGTCGTCGCAGGCACGACTTGGTCTCCAGCGGTCGCAGAACGCAATCGTCGAAGGGGTTCAACTGAACTGACAGGCAAGCACATTGACGTGATGTATTCGGTCACCCATAATTCCAACAGCGCCGTAAGTTTTTATTCCTTTCCATGTTGGTTTTTCATCCGTAATTCCCCTGACTCAATCATCCAGTCTCTCTTCTTCAATTTCCACTTTTCTTATCGATTAGACCTGTCTGATGGTTCTTAGAGGCTTCATAATTTAGTGCAAATGTCAGAGCCTCACTGGGACTAATAGCTACGTGGGCATCCCCAAAAGCTTTCCGGGTTTCGGAGTTTTTCAAAGCTGCTATTATCCATCCGTTGTAATTGTAGGTACTAATGATTTCTCGAGGCCACATTAGGATATTCCAGATTTAGATTACCAAAATTTCAACTTTTTTGTTTTTTGCTTTTACACTCAAACTCTAGTTTCTGTACTTTCTATAGCTTTTTGTGATAAGAAGACCGAAATCTATTAGAAAAGTCGCCTTTGAGCTCAATTTTTGTAACTTTTGAAAAACTTAAAACTTTGTGATACCGTTAACGCAATTTTTTCCAAAATTTCAAGTTTTTTTTGTCTTTAAACTCAAACTTAAGGTTCTACTAGTACTTTTCATAGCTTTTTTGTGACCAGAAAACAGAAACCTAGTAGTAGAAGAACCAAATTTAAGCCAAGAAATGAGATTTAAACAAGTAAATTAAAAACGAATTTTTAAAACCCAATGCTTTTATATGTAATTAAAACACAAATTTTGCAATCAATTTTTTCTTATATTACTCTTTTAATTTATATTAAAGTCGAAATATCTTAATTATATCGAAATATCGAAATTAATTAAAATTAACTAAATTAATTGACTTATTGTAAAACTAATAATTGAATATTGCATTGTCTTCTATGTTGAGCATGTATGCAAAATTTGAAAAAAATCTATCATCAGGAAGTGACTCAAAAATTGATTGCAAGATTTGAAACAGACAGAGAAACAAACAGAGACGACGAGTTAATAAAAGCATTGGTAAAAAAAACTGAAAGTTTTGTGATACAGGTACCTATCGCAGATTTTTTCAAAATTCCATTTTTTTTATTTTAAAATTTTAAACTCAAATTCTGGGTCTTACTAGTATTTTTCATATCTTTTATGTGATCAGAACACCGAAACCTAGTAGAAAAGACAACTTTGAAACAAAATTACCACTTGTAGTGCTTTGGTTGACATATGCTTTACACATTTGATGTCCACAATTACAGTCTTTCTTATTCAGGTTTTTGCTTAAATGTTCGATTCAGGGCACCTCTCCTACACTTCCTTAATTTTTTTTTGATCGTTAGACCAAAATCTTTTATCTAAATCGTCTTTGAGCTAAATTTTAAACTATTAAAAAAAATGAAAATTTGGTGATACCGTTTTTGAACTAACTTTTTAAACGTTCGAGTTACATTTTTAAACTTTTGAAAAACTGAAAATTTTGTGATACCGGTATCGCAGAATTTGTTAAAATTTCAACTTTTTTTGTTTATGGCTCTCACACGCAAACTATAGTTTGTACTATAACTTTCTATCGCTTTTTGTAATCAGAAGACCGAAATCTATAAGAGAAATCGCTTTTCAACAAAGTTTATAAGCTTTTGAAAAACTGAAAATTTTGTGATACCGGTAGCGCAGAATTTTTTAAAATTTCAACTTTTTTGGATTTTACACTCAAACTCTAGTTCGTAATTTCATTCTCTATAGATTTTTGTGATCAGAAGACTTAAATCTATCAGAAAAATCATTTTTGAACAAAGTTTTCAAAGGTTTGAAAAACTGAAAATTTTGTGATATCGGTATCGCAGAATTTTCGCTAGTGTCTCAATAGAAATTAGTTGCAACTCAACCTTCTACAAAGTAATAAAAACTTTCTAATTTTTCAAATCCCTGAATCATAATTATTTTATTAAAATTTTAATAAAAACAATAAGAAAAATATGAACTTTATAAAAGTTCAAAAACTCTCAATGCTGATGAAGAAATAAAAAGTCTGCAATGAAACATAACTTAATGAAACCAAGTCTAAAAAACAAAGAAAATCGATTTAAAAAGATTAGAAAAACAACTCCAGAAGTCCACACTCACACACAAAGTCAAAGGAAAAGGTCATACAAAAGAAGGTTGAGTCCTAATTTTAAGAACAAAAACAATAATTGCCTCAAATGAATAAAATTAATAAAGACAAAAATTGCAAAATACAATTTTAACTTCTTTCTTGAAATTGAAACAGTTCAATTGAATTATAGAATGAGAATCAAGTCCCTATTCCATGAAACAAAATAATATTTTTAACAAAATTGTATTGCCTGATTAATGTCTTATCCCATTCATAGAATACAAAAAACTTAATCTAAAATACAATACAAAGCATCATTAATTACTTCGTATTTCTAATTCAGCCCCAGAACAAAAACATTTTAAAGTCTCAACATTCATTTAGATCACATACTCACTTGTTACATTTTTCCAGAAAAATCTTTTTTTTTTTTTTTTTTTTTATTATAGTTTATAGTCTTTTACACCATGTGTTTTAAGACGCTCCAGAAAAATCTCTAAATAATTACACATATATGCACTCATTCACATGTGTGCATTCATTCACATTTAATCATTACCATATTTTTACGCATATAACACACACTCTGATGTGCCTGAAAAGGTCTTAAAAAAGGATGTTGCTCTATCAATCAGAAAATGTAAATACGTAAAATGTATTTTCAATAATATATACAATACATTTTACAAAACAAATTGTGTTTATTTATAAAGCCACACCTTTTCTTAACCCCTCTTCAGGTCTTCATAAATGCTCAATATATGCAAAAAATACTGTAATTTACATCCAAGCAATCATTTACATATATATGCATCCATTCACATATATGCATTCCTTAATAATCCTTCAAATGTCAGCATTTACACATACAAATTCATAAATAAAAAAAGAAGCAATAAAGAAAAATAAAACTTTCTTGTCACAAATTTAACAAAACACTGTCAACCAGCTGGTGTTATGGTAAAGAAATGCAGTAGAAAGAGTTTCAATGGAGGAAAGTTTCTACGTTTTGCATTGTATAGAATAATCGATAAGAGAAGAAAATAATTCATGTGAAAGTTGCATGAGAAATCACTTTCAATATGTTTCATTTCTTAAAACTAACTAGTGCAAATAAAATCAAGCTAAAATTGCAATCAAAAAGCAAATAGTACTAAACAACTGCAGATTAAAGCCCAACATTTAAAGCATTTTTGTTAGTTGTTGGGTCAATAACCGGTTGTAAAATAGAAATTTTGTACTACACTTTCATTTAAATGCCAATCTAATAACAAAAAAGAATGCAAGAGAATCATGCGTAGAATAATATGTAAGTTATGATGATGGACTGAAAATTTATGTGAAAGGGGATCTTGGTCAAGAAATATGAAGGCAATTGATAAAAAAATAAGTAGAAATCCAATAGAATAGATCTTGCAATGATAATGTTAACCAGCGTCGATTAAAAAAGATTAAAACTCAATTTTTGATAAAAAAAAAACAAAAAATTTTAAAATAATGTTCCGATTTGATATATAAATCAAACAGCAAAATCTAAATTATGAAAACATGATGCAACCAAAAGTCAACTTCCATTTTAATCTGAGCAGTTTGTTTACATGAATGAGGTAGGAACAGAAAGAAAATAGTCTCATCATTTTCATCATCACCACAACCTGCATCAACTATGTTTTCTAAAAAGAAGAGATTGAGTGGAGGTAATAATAAAAGACAAACTGAAAAATCAAAACGGAAGAAATTTTAAAACGTCCATTTTATTCTTTACAGCCTTCATAAGTTGCATATTTCCTTGCAGAATCATAAAATTCAAGTAATTTAGAAAATTTAATTGATAAAAAAAAACTAAATTAATTAATTTAAAATTATGTTTACAACCCATTAAGCAAGAACTCTGTTTAAACATTTATAGCAAAAAATAAATAATCAACATTCAGTTTTACACTTTTGGATATGAGAATTTCAGGTTATAAAAAAATTACCCAAAAATTAACTCTTAAAAACAATTGGCATAATAAGCACGACAAAAAACTCATTAGTAAGATAACCGAAAACTCTAAAAATCCTGCTGAAAAAATTAGTGTTAAAAATCGAAGAAAATGATTTGACACACTCATCAAGCCCAACTGTGTTTGAGTCATCACATCCAGTGTATGAGTATGTGCTTATATAATAACTTTAAAAAATCATGTATAATGTACACTGAACAAGAGACCATTTGGGCTGTCTTCTAAAAGAAGCTCAACCCAGTCAAAAAATTATAAAAGAGTGCATGCGTGTGATATGCCCTGTTTTGTTTATCTTTTCGTGGAAGTAGTGACAAGCTAATGATGATTAGTCAATCAACTGATAACGCACTAATAACAATAAATTAATTGGCTGATTGAACATTGTAATAAATTTCAAACAGCTCATTAATTTGATCTTCTCTTCATACCTGGTCACTATTCAGTGCTGTAAGAGGTTGAAGTAGCTACAGGGAGAAGAAAATCAAAATTGTCTTAATTTTTTTAAAAATAAAAAATATTAAATTTTAAAAACACTTAGTTTCAAAATAAACAAAAAACAATAAAGCCAACAAAAACAAAAATATTTATTTTAAAAAACATTCACAACAACAACAACAACAACAACAACATTGAAAATTCACCGATGAAGGAGAAGGAAGGAAGGATTTGTTATTTCTTTGTAGTACGAGCGTATCGTCGGTGGTACGCCTGTACACCGGATTGTCAAAGTTGAGGATCTTCGGTACTTTCCTCTTGAATGAGCGATACACGAGGTAAGCGACCTGTTGAAATTGTCAATAATTACTCTACTAATCAGCAAGATTTAAAAATCTGAATATACTATCATCTACTAAAAAATGGCTAGTTTTAAGATGCTAATTTTCCTTCTAATCTGTTGGTTTAGTGGTTTGGAATCAAGTTTTTTACCATTCCAAACAAAGACTGATGAATCCTACCTACCTACTCATAGTAGCTAATGAAAAAAGGTCTAAAATTTCAATTTTTAAAATGGTCCTGTTCCTTCAGTTATGATAGACACATTATGCCATGGTGCTCAAAAGAGTTCTTAAAAACGAACATTTTAAATAAAATAACGAAAAACCCCTTTTAAAGGCCATCAAAAAAGGATAGTTCAAAATAGTGACAATTCAAAACAGTGAAAACTCAAAAAAGTGAGTTGAACAGAGCGAGAAAGCTGAAATTCACCCTTAGATTATCTCAGTTAAACTGTGGCTCAAATGAAGATGAACAAGAGTATAAGTATTTTTTTTAAATCCCATTGCTGCATGTGGAATAAAAAGATGCCCTAAAATCAACCTTTTCCATAGCAGCTTTCCTTTACATTGTGGAGTATACATTAATTAGAAACTAGTATACAATAATTAGAAACTATTATCTTTTAAAGAACTAACAACAACATGAAAGCCTGGCTAAAGTGATTTGAAACAGTAGTTTAAAGAAATTTATTAAAAGTAATTGTCGATAATGTTAAACAAGTTAAAGTTAATTTTAAAAATTAAAAACATTCTTTTAAAACTGTGATAAAATTCCATAGTATGTCGTATCGTACAAATATTACCACAGCCAATAGTAAACAAAAGATGTTTATAGTTATTATGACGATCATTTTTGCTTTTTAAATTTTTTAATAGTTATTTTTGTTTAATTAAACTTTTTTTTTTAAATGGGTTTATATTGATCTTCTGAGTTTCAAAACGTCTGTGGACATCTGGACAAGTGAAACTTATTAAAAGCATGTAAAATAGAACAGATCCCAGAAGAAGAA
>OZ022242.1:13167961-13202206 GCA_963978895.1 Erpobdella octoculata
AAAGCGATCAAATAGAGCTATGTCGGATCCATTGCTGGGTTTAAGCAGAACTGAGTAAGCGTAGATGTTATAGAAAGGAATAAAAGACAAGAAACTGCAATAAGCATAGCAACATTAATTGGTGTAGGTGTCCTATCACCATCATCAAGACAAGAAGTGCACTTGAATTCTCCTCTCTCTCTATATCCGCTTTGATATAGCTCTATGTAATATTATATCTTTTTCTTCACGTAGGTGTCCAAACGTTTTGTTGAGAGGGCCAGATTGACATCTTTGTGAGTATTGGGGACCTACTGGGGAGCGCAGCAAGACAATGTGTGACCGGGGGTGGTAATAGTGCAAAATCATAATTGTTCACACTTTTACAACTGCAAATACAGTTAAAAAAATTAAAACATGCTAAATAGCTAAAAAATTTCATAGTGACATCCTATTTTAAAAATATTACCCCTGTGAATAGTAAACAAAAGATGTTTATAGTTACTATGACGATGAAAGTTTTTGTCATAATTATCATATTCTTTCATTTATTTTTTCATAATTTTTGCTTTTTAAATTTATTTTTTCATAATTTTTCCTACTTAAATTTTATATTTGTTTATTCAAACCATAAACCTTTTTGAAGTAGATGAATTTTGAATTGATCTTACAACTTCAAACTTCCAAAATAAAAGCATATAAAAATGTCTAAAAAAGATGCATGATAAAAATTATTAACTATCTACTTAAAAAAAGAAATAATTTCAAAACACTCAATTTTACATTATTATATCCAAAGTAAAAGAACTATTACGAAAGGATTGTTTACAAACAAATCTTACCTACAGGCTGCTTAAGCCTGTGATATACGAGTAAGCCCATGGGAGAATACAGCTTAACAGCAACCGATTTTACCTCGTTCCTGGCCCTGTTCGGTGGGATGTATTTTGGTACCTTGTATATTGATTCCATTTCCCAATCAGACCAATATATGTCATCCTTAATTGAGATTTAACATAAAAATATTTAAATAAAAACATTTAACCAAAAAAATTACTTTTAAAGCTGCGATAATTTAAGAATTACAAGACCAAAATCAACGGTCTTAACTTATTGCTTGCACCTTAAAACCCTAATTCAATCTAATAACTTAAAAAACAATAAGCAGCAGAAAACATTTTATTCTTTTTATTTATTTTTTATTGTACATTTTAAATTACTCAAAAGCACAAAAAAAAGAGAACACACCTCAAAGACAGTCATGGCAAAAGGATGCCTGATGACACTGGGTGATGTGAGGATGAGGTGTCTGTCTTCTCCATCAAAATCTGAGGAAAATATAGAGTGAAGCTTGGCATCGATCCAGTAGATTCTATTTGTTTCATAATCGATGGTCAGTCCGTTGGGCCACTGTATCCCGTCGGACACGATGACGGTCCTGTCTGATCCATCCAGGTGAGATCGCTCTATTTTCGGGTTATTACCCCAGTCTGTCCAGAAAAGGGACCTTAGTTGTGGAAGAAAATTAGTGTGTGAGGTTTTTTAACTAAAATAACATTATACACACAAAAATAAATCAAAATTTCATCATTAGAAAAACTTCCATAAAACTTTTTTTTTTTAAATAACCTTGACTGATACTGCTGCAACTAAGAATACATGATCATTATAAAACATTCCTACTGTGCCTATTAAAAAAAATACTTTGTAAACAAGATTGTAACTGAAGTCAAATGTGTCTCACAAGTATTTTGGTTTTTATTAACCAGCCACATGGGTCAAACCAATAGAAATTCTTTAATTGAATTTTTTAAGAAAAGCAATTACAAAATAAAAAGCGTTAATTTTAAACTTGATTTAGAACTTTTTGTAATTGTAAAAGAACTGACAATACAGCCAACAAATGTTTAATTATATTCAAAGAATCACTAGATCCTTTTTGTATTGCCATTTGTACATCGATTTATTCAGGTTTCTCAATAGCCATTTCAATATTGGTAGATAAAACAACTATTTCTGATGTTTTAATAGTATTTTTCATGTTTGAAAATAAAATAAATATTACCAAAAATTTTTTTACAAAACACTTGATGCTATTCAATAATGTGCTTGTTGCTATCTGCAAATAATTGATACCAACATAAATCTTTGCTTATGCTGCTTTAAATTTCCCTAGTAAAAATTCCCTGTTTTGACAATAAAAAAAACCTTGAAATAAATTCACAATTGTTTCCAGGGCTCTTCAACGTAGTGGAAACTGCATTGTTTAGTTCATGTCAATGTTTGAAAAAAGAAAAAGACTGAGGCAGTGATGTAGAGAATGTTTATTATTATTATTTTTTTTTTTTATTCACATTGTGGTTGTATCAAATATAATTTGCTTTGACATGAACAACGAGTTTTAATTTATTTTTACCTCTGTAAATACGTAAGATAGGATTCATTTCCAGCTATGTTTTTAATTTTCATCGATAATTATGAAATAATTTTTTATGTAAGTTAACTTTATAATGATGGAGTTTCTTTGTTTTTCTATAATTTCTTATTTTTATTAATTAACCCTTTCACCATAACTTTTGCTATCGCAGCTCCACCAAATACAGTATTATGCACATTTCTAACATATATACATACATACATAGATAGAAGCAGGCATCAGAAACGACATATGTTTAAAACCTTCTAATGGAAAGAGAACATTAAAATAATTAAAAATGAAAAATATCTAACCATCTGCCAGGTCGAGGATCAACAACAATGGCCCGAGGTTCATCGAGTTTATCATTAAACAGCACCATCCTCCAAGGTGCATTGTCAGGGTCACGAACCGACATGACCTCAATCATGTTACTGCCGGTATCTGTCCAGTAGAGGTTCTTGTGGATCCAATCCAGTGCCAGCCCATCTGGAGTGTTCACATCACCTCTGACCAGTTTTTTAGAAGAGGAGTTTGGTGATTGAAGTGGCAATCTAAAGAAGGCAGAAATAAAAATTCACGGATGATCAATGAAGTTACACTTGCCATTGCATGGTTTCACTTTAAAAATACTCATTGATTTATGGCCAAGTCTCATATACTGTATAGTACTCAATGACAGGGACTCTTTTTTGGGACAGTCTATAAGAGCTCGTGCAAAAGGATAGGCCGATAACATACAGTCGGGGTTCTATTCCTTCTATGAGCTGTATTATTTTTAATATATTCATCTCTTATAGGTCACTAGGGTTGGACCAGCGCAAGTGCCTGTTTTTTTTAAACATCTATGGCACAAGCTGTCTTATTCCATACAAAATAACTCAACTTTAAGCAATAAACAAAGTAATTCACGAGCTATTAACAACCCAGAAAACATTATATAAGTAGAAGTCGAAAACTATTGCTAGACAGCTTGTTGATAACATGAGGATGAGTCAGCATTCCAGACTGAGTGAGAGAGGCTGGGACATTATAGAAGTAGATGGCTTATGCATTAATATTCATAGATATTACTACCCTGCATCATCTTATACATTCCTTTAAAAAAAGAAGAAAATTCATTACGAACCTTGATATGGTTTCTTCTGCAACATCTGACCAATAAATCAGTTGGTCAGTGTAATCATAATCAATTGCAATAGCGCTGTGCAGCTGGTCAACAATAGGTTTGTAACCACCAGACCTAAGTCGGATCTGACGGACGTCGTGTCTGTTGGCAAACAGCAGCATAGGCTCCTCTCCTGTGGCCTTGCATCTGTTTGTCATTCTGTCCATCTCGTAACCTGCATGACAAGCACACTTGTAGCCTTTGCCATCTGGTTTGTTGATGCATATGTGGGAACACGTTGCAGGAACAAGACATTCATTGACATCTGAAGATAAAACACATTCAACCAATTAAATAACAATTAATTAATGTTGATTATTAAATAACTTCATTGATTGATAAATAAATCAGCTTATTTACTTAATGACCTCCAACATAACAGACTCAAACTGTATGGCAGTACAGAAATCAAGCCTTTAACTACAGGCTGACAAGCCAAACACGTACAAGTAATTCAACAATATCAGTCATGGTCGTCGACCCCTTTTACGCAATCTTTAAGGTAATATAACTGACCTGTCAGGCAAATATAACTGACCACAAACAATCAGAAGTTGTAACAGTTAAATTACCTTCGCAAGTTTTATTGTTTTTCGCAAGTTGCATGCCACGTGGACAGGTGCACAATATGTGAGTGTGCAGATCAACACAACTGTGTGAACAATTGGCTACATTTTCATCTTTACAACCAGGTCCTGTATTCATGTAACATCATATTTATTCAATAATTTTATTAATCAGTTACTAATATATTGTGATAATATAAATAAACCTCAGCAACAAAAAAAATGCTTTTCGAAGCTAACCAAAGGTTTGAAGTTTTCCACATTTTAACATATATAATTTTGAAACAAAGTTTTACTCTGTCCTGCAAACCTCCTTTAGTCACATTTTACGACATGCATTGGAGGATGTACATGTATATGAGAGGATGCATGCATTGGAGGATGTACATGTATATGAGAGGATGCATGCATTGGAGGATGTACATGTATATGAGAGGATGTACATGTATATGAGAGGATGTACTGTACATGTATATGAGAGGATGTACTGTACATGTATATGAGAGGATGCATGCATAGGAGGATGTACATGTATATGAGAGGATGCACGCATTGGAGGATGTACATACATATATGCTGGTTTTAGTTTATCAGACTGCACCACAGAGCAACATCTTAAAATAATGGTGCAACTTAAGAACTAATAAAACAACATATGAAATAATTAATAGTCACAACAACAATGAACTATCAAGATCTACGAACAACAATAACAACTCACTGTTGCAAATTTTCTCATCCTCATCTTCCCCTCCATCACAATCATTGAATTTGTTGCACAAAAGACTGTTGTCAACGCAACTTTCTCCTTTCCCCGTACAATCAAACTGATCATCGCTGCATTCTCGAACTAAAAGGTTTTGTCGATAAATAAATATTTAAAATAAAACAAAAACTTTACTGAAACAAAAATTATACAAAATTTGAGTTGAAACATCATAAAAAGTCATTTATAAGTGACTTACTTGACATCTAGCAGCCATTTTGACGTTTTAAAACGCTAATACAACATCTAGAGTGAAAAAATGCCATCTAGCACATATATAAAAACCGAAAACCTAATTTGTCAAAAACAGTGTTTTCAGGCGGACTTGAGATGTAGATCTAGAATACTTAAATACACAAAGTTTGATAATAAATATTTATCAAACAAACCAACCAATGAAAAAAAACTCATACATATTCACAATGAAAACAAAACTAATAGAAGAAAAACATAAATAATAACACAAAAAACCAACCAATTGGACATTCAATTTCATCTGATCCATCTTGACAGTCAATGTTGGAATCACACTTGAGAGATTCGGGAATGCATGTTTTGTTGTCAGAACATGCAAACTGATCGGGTCCACACTTGTACAATGTGCCTGGAATACATTTACAAGATCTACATTTGTGTACTATTTAATCAATCAATTAAAAATATATAAAACAATATGGGTGTTAAGTAATTCAGGAGAATAAGATTCTTGTAAAAGCTAGTATCTATATATATATATATATATATATATATATATATATATATATATATATATATATATATATATATATATATATATATATATATAACAAATGAAATTTAATTAAAAAATTAAAAACATGCTTTTAAAACAGTTAAAAATTTCATAGCGACATCATATAATAAAAATATTATTTTGACGAATAGTAAACAAAAGATGTTAAGGTTACTATGACGATGAACGTTTTTTTGTCGTCATTATTAATATGCTTCTTTAATTGGTTTTGAATCATTTTTGTTTCTTACATTTTTATTTTATTTAAATAAACTATAAAAAAATTTTGAAGTGGGTGAATTTTTTATTGATCTTCCGAACTTCAAAACGTCAGCGGATATCCCATGTATATCCAGACAAGTGAAAGTTAATAAAAACATATAAAAAAAGAATGTTTGTGTATCTGCTTGTCTTTTATGAAACTCCAAGCCAATGGACCAATTTTAACTAAATTTGGCATAGAGGTATATCTCAAAGAATAGAAGGTCGGTATTTTTTAATTAAATTTTTTTTTTATAACCCAAACACTTTCAAGGCTCAAAATGGCTATGTACGAACATCAAAAGTTATTGCATAACAAAATTCTAATTTAGTTTATATAACAAAGTTTGAAGGCTTCAAGCAGGTTTTAGCAAATCTATTTTACATTTTATGGGCAAAAGTGGAAGAAAAAAGCGGGAAAGCCAGTAGGAGGAGCGAAAGAGCGAGTGCGATTGGGAGAGGAGTTAAGGCAAAAGAGCGAATGGAAACTCGAGGTAGTGGGAACGGGAAAGTGACCGGGAGAGGGAGAGCAAGCGGAAAAGAGAGAGGAAGCAGGAGAGTGAGAAGGAACATGAGAGCGAACGGGAAAGCAAGCGTGGAAGGAAACGGGAGCGAGAGAAAAAAATATAAAAAACCTCTAAAAACCATGGGCAACGCCAGGTAACCCTGCTAGTTCATTATATACATGTATGCTACCATACATTATATACATTTATGCCACCATTTTAAATTTTATTATTTTAATGAACATCATTATCATCATAATGATCCAGTCAAGCCAACATGTCATCTGCAACTTCACCATTAACATCAAAATCCCAAAAGTTAATTACTAACAGCTCTCATCGTTTTCATCACTGTGGTCAATGCAGTCAGGGTCACCATCACATCGCCAGGCTTTATGAATACATTCCCCAGAATTGACACACTTGAAGCTGTCCAGCTCACATGTGCTGATGGGGTGTCCGGTCAGCCCACCGTCAGTGGTAGTGCAATTTAATTCATCAGAATTGTCTGGGCAGTCACGATCCCCATCGCATTTCCACGTATCCAGGATGCATGGTCCCTGGTGACACTTGAAACCCGGGCACACCTGGCTGTCTGTGGGAGGAAATAAGAGTAATGATAATAGTTTTCGTAATATGGACGGACAACAGATGTGTGAAGTAAGTTATTGTTTTTAGCATAACACCATATAAAAAGATATTGATAATATAACATAATAAAAAAATTAAAAACAATGTTTTAGCACAACCACTAAATTACAAGCTAATTTATAGACAAAACTGAAAATTTGATTGTATAGCTATTTACATGTTTATACATAACTGCTAAAATTGACAACAGCTAAAAAATTGATTGCTGAGTTTTTCCATTAATTTTTTCTTGAATTAGAAAAAATGGCAAAATACACAGGAAGAAAAAGAAGAAAAGAAAAAAAAGTAATCAGAATTTATGAAGTAGTTATAGTAGTAATTTAAATGTAACAAAACATCTGTTTTTTATTTACCCCTTCATAAATGAATATATACAGCATCGTAAATCAATTCAACCACACACACACACACACACACACAGATGTTTGTACGCGCGCACGTGCACACACACAAACACTTACAAATGCACAAATGAGCAAGTATCAACTCCTACAGTAAAATAAAACTCAGATAAAATTTATAAAAGAAGCAGGCTAAAAATAAAGATAAATAAATAACATTAAAAAACAAAATAAATATAAAAACAGGAAACAACAAAAATGATGACATCAAACCACCTGCCAACAACAACACCAACTTACCACAATCTTCTTCGTCTGATCCGTCCTCACAATCTGTCTCTGAGTCACAGCGCCATCTATTTGAGATACACCTCTTTTTATCCTTGCACTGGAAGTCTGTCACACATTTTGTTTCTGCACCTGTTTGATTTATTAAGCTTTCTTCTAATAAAGAACATTAATCCGATAAGAAAACACAAACTAAGCTCTGAATTAGTTGGAATAAATTGAAAAAACATTTGTTAAACTAAACTATTCTATGCTACAAAGTTAACAACCCATTATTAAAAATTATTATTATCATCAAATAATAACTACAATTAAATGTTAATCTTAGTACAATCATACTTATTAGAAGTAAATAAAAAAAGTTTATATGAAAAACACAACATTACCACACTAGTAATAATATTATATCACAAATAATTTTAACACAATTCAGCAAACTACAACTCACATTCATATTATGATCTCATGTGTGACATTTTATCACATCCAGACAAGATCACAAGCATGTGGAAACAATAATAAGACAGATATCTCTCTTGAAGTGAAGCAAGCATCATCTTATATATCAGAGAAATTTAAGCAAATAATAGAAACTGAATGCTTTGAATTATATCCTAATAAAATTAACACCCAATCATTTTGATGATTAGTGAAATATTATACCTAGCAAAACTGAAACGATTATTTCTGTATAAAATTCAAGACAAATGAATACAAATAAAAACCTTCTTGTTAAATAAATTTGATAGTGGAAAAATAAGTTCTTGGAATGCTATAATCAACTATACTTAGAAAGTCCAATAAAATTACGAAAATATAAGAATATTAAATTTTTTTCCTAAAAAAACTTGAGAACTTATGCTTCAGTGAATTATGTCATATAAATCTCTTTAATTACACAAAGCTGAAGAAAATAAATCTTCTCTTTTAAAAAGATCAAGATCAAGATGAGGTGCAAAAACACAAATTCTAAAGCTACATATTTAAAAAAATGAAAGAGGATATATTTCACATTAATTGCAACATTATTAAAAGTTTATTAACTTTAAAGAAAATGTTTAATTTGTAAATTGAGACTTATCAGTGGCATAACCAGAAACGACAAAGGGTGACCAAATCACCCTTTCTGGCTAGGTTTCAAACTTTGAACCTGAAGAATATTACAGACACCACATGTTCAAATGATTCTTGAAAATATTTATCTCAGAGCTCGAAGATAAGTTTACAGCAAACAGTGCAATGTCCGGTTTTTATATCTCGTGTATATCAAAAATTGGGCATGTGATGGCCAAAACAAAGCATTAAATAAAGATTTTGTGTGACTTTTACGAAATGGATTCGAATGACTCATTTTCATCTGTTTTCAATGAAGTTGAATTGTAGCAGAAAAAGTTTGAAAATTTGAAAGAAAAGCCGATTTCTGCATTAAACCATATAAAGTTTTGCAATATAGATTTATTGCCTAACATTAAGAAGCTTTTGAAATATTACAACGGGATTTCAGTTACAACAGCTAAAATCGAAAGGAAGTTCAGCAAGCTCGTACTTATCAAAACAGTATTTCAAAATTCAACTTTACAAGAATGATTAGATGCTTTAACGTTTTTAAATATCCACCACAACATTATCGTATCGTTTGATGAATTTCTTAGCTAATTCAAAATGTCATGCCAAAGATTTCATACCTAGAATTTAAGAAAACTTAAATTTCTAAAAGCTATATAATTTGACTAGTTTTAATATTGTGTTAAATAACCGATAAAGAAGTTGACACCCCCTGAGCAAATTTTTATGGAAATATGATTTAACCACTTCAAAAACACACACAAAAAGGATTAAATGTCATAAAAACAAAAAAACATTAAGCCTTCCAAGTGTCTTTTTCTTTCCACAATCAAAACAATCCCTTCCCATCAACTTACAATTCCTCTCATCCTCTTCATCAGCACAGTCAGCCACACCATCGCACATCCACATTTCTGGAATACACTGGTTATCCTTCCCACAAGACACGTGACCTGGAGTGCAGGTCGTGTTGCCTTGATATTTAAAAAACTGTCATGATTAAATACTTGGAAACAAATTATAAATAATTTTTCAAATTAAAGAACAGCACATAGTTATAGTTTAAACAAATTTGAAGTGCGAATTTAATCGAGTCATCCTGTTGATCAAATGAATTTAACTTGTGAGTTGTTTAAAGAATAACAAGAAAGTTTTTTAATGTCATCATTATTGATTGATTCATTGCTGATTTTTATAATAAAAAATTCAAATAAATAACAAATTTGTGTTCAATTACCGCAGTTCATTTCATCAGAACCATCGTGACAATCAGCCTCATTATCACACAGCCAGTTATCATAGATGCAATGACCACTTGCACAGGTAGTTGTACAATTATCAGCTGACAAAATTGAATCTGCAAGTGTGCAGAACATTAAAGTCAATGTCACCAGAATGATTAGTTGTCCTAAATAATTTAGTGCTTAAAAATTAAGTTTAAACTGTACACTTTATTTTTTTAAATGTCCCACATCACATCATGAATAAGATCTATTTCATTGTGTTTTCCGAGCAGAAAAACATAATGAAAAAACTAGATGAAAGAAATTTAAAAAATATCATACCCGAATATAGCAAAAAGCTGTCCAGTATTATATTCCCAAAAATTAGAACAATCAAAACAGTCGAAACGCCGTGCGCCATTTTTCGTTGTTTATAAAAAAAATAAACTTCAGCCAAGCAAACCATAAGGAGTCCTACTTTAACCTCCTAATAAACTTTATCAATGTTTAAAAAAGTTAATAATGCGCTAGGTGCTAAAATATATACATCTGCTGGTTATTAATATTAGAAGTGTTGCTGGAATATTTATAAATTTGGGTTTAATTGATTTTCGGCTACTTAATATATATATATATATATATATATATATATATATATATATATATATATATATATATATATATATATATATATATATATATATATATATATATATATATATATATATATATATATATATATATATATATATATATATATATATATATATATACATATATATATATTGGCGCCCGTAGAAATTTTTCCAGGGGCAAGTTTCTTGTTTTTCTTTCTTTGCATCTTCTCTCAAATTCTTTCTCTCGTTTTTCCATAAAGTTGTGTGAGCTCTTGTGGTTCAATTCAGCTCCAAGAAAATGTTTGACATTTTTTGTTTAAAATTGGGTATATAGAGTATAACTTTCAGCATATCTTTATATTGGATGACAATACATGATTTAATTAAAAAAAAAAATTTGAACATTTTTCGTATGCATACACATATACACACAGACACACATAGAGTGTATTTGAAATCAAAGTTTGTGTTAAAAAACACGTTTTTTCCTTTACTTATTTTGACTAAAAACAAATTTTTAAGGAACAAAACCAGAGTCAAGCGCCCCCTGCTAGTACAAATAATTATAAAATTTTGGTCTATTTTTGTCTAAAAAAAATTATATATATATATATATATATATATATATATATATATATATATATATATATATATATATATATATATATATATATATATATATATATATATATATATATATATATATATATATATATATATATATATATATATATATATATATATATATATATATATATATATATATATATATATATATATATACTTTTAAATGTTTATATTTCAATAATAAACTTATACTCTATTATAAGTCTATGGCTGGTTTCAATCTATATCTACTGCGCAGTTTTTAAATGAGCTACCCAGAGCTACCTCAATATTTCGGATCGACGCAGACATAGTTTAAGCTGGACTCGACCATAAATGAATGGGCGGCTTATGCAAAGTCGCCTACTCTCCAGCTTTTGGTTTCCAGGCAAATTGACCCTTTACGTTAATACTATTACCACGGTGGTAGGCGATCTTTCATTCGCTATATCTTCATTAATTTTATTTTTTTTACACTAAATGGTATATTCAAGCTCAGAATTTGTACCTTTATTTAAAAATATCAGTTAAATTAAAAAAAAACTTTTTTGAAATTTTTATGCGACTACCTAGGATCAGTGGCATACCTAGGGTAAATGGCGCCTATGGCAAACATCGATCTTGCGTCCCTCCGACGATAGGTTACTTATACGTTTTATTTTCTAAAAAAACTACTTTAGAATTGGGTTAAAAAATCACACAAGTTAAATTTATTAACACTTTATTTTTCTTGCTTTTGCTGACGCAATTTGTTTAGTTATATTTTATTATATTATCAAAATCAATTTCTTTGGTTATTTCTCGTTCTATGCTAAGTAAAGCAAGATCACATAATCGACTTTGGCCCATCGAGGCTCTCAAATATGAAAGTATCAATTTTAATTTGCTAAACAATCTTTCGCAACTGGCAATAGAAACCGCGATTGTCAGCAATATTTGCAATGCTCTACGCATATTAAGGAAAACGTTTTCATCTCCATAGAACTGTAAAATTAAGTAATTGTTCGGGACTTGATATTTTTTCGGTACGGAAGTTAGCAGCGTTCTAAAATCCAAAATTTCTTTCTATAATTCTTGCCCATCCCCATCAAACTGTAGGCTTCTCTAAATTTTTCACAACGCTCTTTCAAGTAGCTTGTTTGAGCTTTAAAAAACACAAAACCCTTCCATATCAAGACGAAATCCAAATTTTTTATCAATTTCTTGTAAACGAACGCTTCTACTTTTTAATTCATTGAATAGACGGTCGACAGTACCTTTCATAACTTTTTCCATTTCTTCTTTAGCTGATAAACCAGCATCTCTCGATGTTTCGCCATCCATTCTTTTCTTTCTTTTTTGACTCTTTCAAATTCAATGTCCCATTCATTGCAAATTCGAATTCCTTCTTTCAGAGAGTCACTAACTAACGCTTCTCTTTTATCATGAAAATAATTTTGGAGAGCTTTTAAATCTAAAGCGGCTTCATGAAAGTTCATTTTAGGGTCCTGCAACTTCTTTTGAACGCGGTCAATATGAATTAAAATCTTGTTTCAAAACTCTAGTAATGTTAGAAAGTCAAACAAACAAAAAACGAATGCGTGCTTTTGCTTACACAGTTCTTTAAATTGATATCTATCAAAACAAAATTTTATTTTCATTTGCTTATTTATAGTATTTATACGTTAGGCGCTTTTTTGCGCCCCTTTCAGTTGGCGCCCATGGCACGTGTCATGCCTGCCATACCCTAGCATAGGCTATTTTAACTGTGTATCTTTAAAAAAATTCGTGCATTTTTAAATTTGAAATTGTGTATTATTAAATATGTTATATTTTAATCTTGTTAATTTTCGATTGCATTTTTAACATTTTAAATCCAATAATAATTATTAATTAGTGCGAAAAACATCAATTTATGTAGTAATAGAATATAACTTGTCTTGTATTTTATTCAAATAACGGTATTCTAAAAATAGATCTATATAGTACCTATTTACTTAATTTCACTTTTTGTTTTTCGACTTCTCGTTAGTCATGAGCGCACGCATTCGTCTGCACTGCATCGTCATCGTCTACTGCGTAATGCTTATAAGTATTAAATAATTTTATATTTATGAAATTTATGTTTAAAATAATTATTTATAACTAATTTTACTTACTTTACAACACAAACTAGTAGAAAATTTTCTTATGAAGCGTGCTAAAAGCACCCCAAAAAATAGACGATTTTTTTGGAAAGAGGACAAAAAGGTACCTTAACTAATATTCGTCAATCATCATTCATCAATATGGACAAATTACACATTAGATAATAGAAAAGATTTTTTCAACTTTTTCTCCTATTAAAGTATGAAATTGTAGAATAGGTAATGTTTTTCCTTAGGAAGTAACTTTCACATTGTAATGATGTAATCCGCATTGGGGGATAGTCAATCAGATGCAGTTAGTGTTGAACTGTTCTTAATTGCTAAATGTCACATAATCCACACTGTAATCTGTAATCCACACAGGAGAAAAGCATTCAGTTGCACTCAGTATTAAATTGTACTTAGGTACTTAATAAATGCCACATTGGAGATTTGTATTCCAAACTGGAGAAAAGTCATTCAGTTGCAGTCAGTGTGGAATGTCATTAGGTACTTAATAAATGTCACATTGGAGATTAGTATTCCAAACTGGAGAAAAGATAGACGTAATGTTGAACCAAAAAAACAAACAACAGAAATGGTTCTCGTCAATGTTCGCAGAGACAAAGTCAGCAGAAGCTGACAAACTGGAAAAGCCAAAACAAAAGGATTCTGAGAAAATTGGTTTTTAAGCAGTCTGTTCATTGAATTTGACACTTTGAATTTAATGGTACTTTTCAAATTATAAAATACATTTCAATACAATCAGTACATTTCAATTTAATACAATTTAGGTACTAAGTAAAAAGTTGTTAAATGTTAATATAGCGGATTCTAGCCTACAAAACAGAGTCAGGGGTCACCCCTGTGTATATACTATTATAGACTACTAATCTACTCAGTCTGGCAAAAGAATTATTATTCAGTAATATAATTTTAGCAATTTTGTAATGAAAAGTTTCCTGTAAAAAATTATAATAAACCCATTTTCAGCAAAACAACAAAGTGCAACATTTGAAATGCACAGGCCCATCATAATTGTTTTTATATATTAGCTATAATTTGATATTTTTTAAATTTTTGTTGGAGGTGGAAAATAGTGGTTCAAGTCTTCAAGTATCCAAATATGGGCTCCATTTACACCCAAATGCTACCAAAAAGTGTAGAAGCTGCTCCCCAGACCCCCTAATCGTGGTTGGCTCGCTTTGCTCACTTCGTCCACGTTTTGGGGTTACACACAAAAACTGTGTATTATTAAATATTCCTTAGATTGCCTTAGAATAGCCTATGTACCCTAGTTACGCCACTGCCAAGGATAGAGTTAGGGTTAGGGTTTAATTTTAATACGGGACTGCCGATTTTCCCGATTGCAATCACGCGAACGGCCTGGGCAATAGCAGCGACCCTCCTTTACGCCCCATCGAAAAACTTGTCCGAGCTTTTCGGGAAATTGGTTTACACTTTACACAAGCAAAGATTCGCTGGCGCCAAATGTCAATATTGCGTGCGTGGGTGCGTTTTGCTATTTTTGCTCTAGTTTATTTCGCAAAATTTTTACTATAAGTTTTAATTATAAAAAATGTAACAACTTATTTAGTATTCAATTTGACATCAAATGACTTTAAACAGTTAAAGAAAAAAAGTTCGTTCAAAACTAAAAAAATTTAAAATACAACTCCAAAATTTTGAAAAAAAATTTAATATTTATATTTTCATAATAAAATAAAAATTTAAATCATTAAAAGTGACTTTAACTAGGGTATTTTAGGAGAAATATCGAAGAGCGGTCAAGTGACGTTTGAAATATAAATTATTGAAAAAAATATATATTTTCAATAAAAAAATAAATTTTACAAATTTTTTATGTTTTAAATAATTAAAATTGATAAAAAGGCATTTATTTTTTGTCTTGCGGATTAGTCTAATAAGTAATGTGTCTCGCGCATTATTCGCTTAAACATTGAAAGTTGGAAGGCAACCAGCATTCTAAATCTTGGCTGCCAGGATGTCAATGTCATGCGTGAGAGCGTTTACACCTGCATTTTTTCTAGCTTTAGGCGACATTGACATTTGGCTAGACCTCCTAGCCGAATTTTTTTATGTTTGTGGCTGGCTGAACAAATATTTCGGCTGATATCCGGATTAGCCGAATTTACGCGTAAAATTATTATTCGGCTTGAATTTTAAATTATCCGGCTCATGATTCAAATTTGTGGCTGATAATTATTTTAAATTAGGCTAAAATTTAATATAAAATTATTTACTAAAGTTAATAAAGTTCAAAATTTATTACCATTATATAAATTATCAAATTAATAGCAATTGTCATAAAAGTTAATTAAATCATCAAAAATGTCATATGATAAACAAAAGTATATCATAAAAAATAATATGAAAAGAATTTTTACATTGCAAATTCAAAATTGTCATGTATAAAAACAATCTGATTTAATTTATCAGCACTTAAGTCTGATCTGCGGCTGTTCATAACTAATCCACATGTTGAAAACATACTTGCGACTGGTACTGAGCTAGCAGATGTTGTCAAATATACTTCTGCAACTTGAGATAATACAGGAAAATCATCTGCATGGTTTCTCCAAAATGTAAGACAGTCTGTATGTCTGCTATCAACAAATGACAAATACCTAACAATTTCAACAGCATAATCATTAGTAGCATTATCCATATCACTCGTAGAGCTCCTTGCTTTCAATTCATTCAGCATTTCCTGACGCAGTTTCATACGCTTTGTTGCTGGCTCATCTTCATAACTTTCCATCTCAGGAGCGGTTGTATGAGTTATTAGTTGTTTGTCGATGCACCTTTTTATTGCTTGTTCTAAAAGTTCAGTTGCAGTGTTACGTGAAATTAGTGTTTTGGTTTCTGGGTCCAACACTTGTTGTAATTTGATAATGTTTGAATCTGGCAAACGTGAATCAAGTTTGGATAGAACATCTTGTTTGATTGCTCGTATTTTTGGATCCTCATCAGGTTTGCAAGTACATAGCTTTCTTATTTTTGCTTTGGCTAATGGAATGGAGGCTGCATTTGGAATAGCACTACTGAACAACTCCGTTAAATCTTTAAAAGGTCGTAAAAAACATGCCAGCTCTCTTACACTTTCCGATTCATCTTCGTGTAAACAGAGGTCGACCCTACCAGATCGCTTCAAGGCATTACTAACTTCATGTCGAAGAGAAATGAGGGATTCAATCATTTCAAGTGTAGAATTCCAGCGAGTTGGAGTTGCAGATTTAAGCGATGAATGATGAGCTTGATCTGGCTGGTATGGTTTGTTGTCATCTTCATTTGCTAAAGATGTTGTGAACTGTTCATCTTGTTCAAGAAGTCCATTCAGACTTGCCAATTTTCGTTGCATTGATGTGATAATAGCTTTGTCTTCAGATGCTGCAATTTCATCCTCCATTGTTAATGACTTAAAGTGGAGAACTGACACAATATTCTTACACTTCTGCAAAAGCTCAATCATTTCGTATATATATATATACGTTTACATATATATATATATATATTTATACAAACATATATATAGGTTAAGCCGGCGTTCGGAAATTTTATGGCGGATTTTCGGCGTACCGTTTTCGGCTGGCCGCCGGCTAGCCGTAATTTTTTTTCGGCGGATTTACGGCGCCTGTAAAAAGTTCGGCGGCGGCGGCGGCGGCCGGCGGCGGCTAGGTGGTCTACATTTGGCGCCAGCGAATCTTTGCCTGTGTAAACGCGCCTTTAGGCTATCATTCGAGATGCATCCCCTACCTCAGTATCAAGTAAAATTTGTTGGGAAGAATACCCGGCCAGGGACGTCATTTCAGCAAATCCTTAGGGGGGGGCAAGATGTTTTAGGGGCCCACTCAGGGGGTAGCTAGGGTCTTCTTTGCCCTGGAACAAAACACAAAATCTGCCCCCCTGCATAACATCTTTTGCTTCATGCTTCCAAAAAAACCTGATGACCGGGGGGTAGTTGAAGCCACTTTTTAAAACAAATTTTGAAACCCTCGTTTTGTTTTTCGTTCCAAAAAACCTGATGACACGGGGAGTTCACATACCATAGCTGTCTGCTGTGACTCTATGAACAAAGCTGGTGGCAGAGCGGTAGAGCGTTCGCCGGTCGATCGTTAGGTCGGCAGTTCAAACCTCGCCGCGTCACCAGCGTAACTCCCTTAAGCAAGGAGTTCACTCGCATTTGCTAAAGGGGTAGGCGCCTATAAATGGCTGTCTTTGCAAGTACCCTCCCTCTCTCGCCTTGAGCAAGACTTGTCTTGATAAGGCGAAGGCGTATGCTAAATCTCAATAAAAAAAGCTATTGCTATCATAATCTGGTGTAGACGGTAAGTTGACGCATATTAGAAAAAATTTCAATAACTTTTTTCGACTTAAATTCGCATTTTTGCTAAGTAAAAACGCAAGTCTTCCAAATTAAAAATACAATTCTGCAGTGAAGAAACGTACGATTTTGCAGTGCCAGAGAGAGGGTCGATATTACTCGATATCCAAATTTGGATTAAGCTTCGCAAGTGTGTTAATTCGGTTTGCAGTGAGGAAATCATCAAACCGGATTGAAAGAAATCAGGCATGCATTTTGTGTAATTTTGTGTAAATCGTGCGTTCAACTTACACAAAATACGATCGATGCGTGCATACAAAATCTGTGACCTATCTTGTTCCACTTTGGACTGTTCCTAACTTTTTTAACACCTCTCCATCTTGATGTGGACGATCTAGCTTCCCAGTTTTTTTTAGCATCTCTTCTCTCTTTTATTTTTTATGGACAACCTACTCGGCTAAGCTATGAATAACGCTAACCATCCTTATAACCTAGACGGCATTTTATAAAACATACAAATAAATATAATTACAAAAGATTCTGCTTTTCTCTTCTCAAATCTCACTAAAAACACCAAAAAAGAAAATAAATCCAACAGGGGCTCATATATTTCAACTATTGGCTTACATGAAAGTCAGAAAGCCCCGTCCTCCCTAAATGATGTATTTGAGTTTTGAAAGTAACGTTCTGAAAGGTGCCCATATAGGCCATATAATAACCATGGGCCCACTTAAAAGCAAGGAACCTACTTTAAAGTCAGGGAAAGGCCAGTAAAAAGTTCGGGAAAAGCCAGTTTAAAGTCAAGAGGGACCCACTTGAATGCCGGGGCCCATTAAAGTGCGTGGGGGCCTACTTAAGAGCGGGAGACCCAATTAAGTGTGGTGGCTTACATGAAAACGGGGATGGGAGCCACTTAAGTGCGAGAGACCCCTCAAGGGCGGGGAAACACTTGAGTGCTGGGGGCCAATTTTGTGCAGGAAAACCCACTGAAAAATCAGGGAAGGGCCACTTAAAAGTCAGGAGAGGTCTACTTAGGTGCCGGAGGCCCACGTAAGTGCAGAGGCTCACGTAAGGGCGGGCTCCACTTTAATGCCGGGGGTCTCCTTAAGTGCGTGGGACCCACTTCAGTGCCGAGGACCCCTTAAGTGCGTGGGGCCCACTTCAGTGCCGTAGGCCCCTTGAGTCCGTGGGGCCACTTCAGTACCGGAAACCCCTTAAGTGCGTGGGGCCTACTGAAAAGTCTGAAAAAGGCTACTTGAAAATCAGGAGGGACCCACTTAGGTGCCAGGGGCCCACTTAAGCGCGGGAAGACCATTTAAGGGTGGGGGCCCACATAAGTGCGTGAGACCCACTTTAGTAACGGAGCCCACTTAACTGCGTGGGGCCCACTTTAGTGCCGGGGGCCCACTGAAAAGTCAGGGGGCCACTTGAGTGCGTGAGACCCACTTTAGTGACGGGGCCCACTTAACTGCGTGGGGCCCACTTTAGTGCCGGGGCCCACTGAAACGTCAGGGGGGCCCTAATTGACGTCCCTGTACTCGGCCTTTGGAAAAATAATCGTAGTTGAAAGTAAAATTGTTGACAAAGCACCTACGAACACGCTAGGTGATCAGCTTTTTTGAATTTTTTTTGGAAAAATATACCTATGACTGACGCCGGGTCATCGTCTTTTGTTTTGTTTTTTGCAGGAAAAAATGTGAAAAAAGTTGAAAGTGAAGTACCTATATCCAGAGACATTATCGGCGGAGGGAAGGGAGGGAGGCAATTAGCCTCAAGAATTTTCCTAATTTTTTATTTTTGGAAAAAATAGTTACAAAATTGTTGGAGATGTTTTTGAAAAAGTAACTGTGACTACTTAATTTCTCCCGGCCATCATCTTTTTAAGAAAAAAGTGTATTTGTATTACTTTTCGGTTTTTTTATTAGAAAAAAAGTAGCTATCAAAGCTGGAAACAGGATTTTGGGAACCAGGAAAAGCGCCATGCGTTACTAAATAGATAGTATGCATGCACTGTATAATTTCAGTTTATTGGTTTTTATTTAAAACTAGCGGGGGCACCCGGCGTTGCCCGGGGTTTTTAGAGGTTTACCTAATGCGTTTCTTTTTTGCTCCCGTTTCCTTCCCGCTTGCACTCCCGCTCCCGGTCGTTATCCGTTCCCTGTCGCTTTCCCGCTCATTTTTTCGCTTTCAGTTCCCCCCCTAGATCCGATTCTACATACATACATACATACATACATACATAAATACATACATACATACATACATACATACATACATACATACATACATACATACATACATACATACATACATACATACATACATCTATATATATAAAAGAACATGTCCTGACTGACTGACTGACTGACTGACTGACTGACTGACTGACTGACTGACTGACTGACTGACTGACTGACAGATGACTGACTGATAATCAACGCCGAGCTCAAACGCCTCATCCTAGGAACGTGAAATTTGGAACTTATATTACTTTTATAGCGTAAACATCCGCTAAAAAGGATTTTTGAAAATTTTGCTCCTGAGGGGAAAAAACTGGAAAACAAACTTTTTTCTAAAACAATGTATATCTCGAAAACCAAAAATGAGGAGATTTTGAAATTTGGTATATAGATTCTTTTTGAAAAATAAAAAATTAGGTGTTTCACCATTTTTTTGAAAATTCGGTTTCCCGGACCTCAAATGTGGGTTGGAAAATTGGGTTATTTGGTTTTTAAAGTAGCTTCTACTCAAAAACTGTTAATGCTACAGGAGTAAAAATTAGTATTTAGTTTCTACTCCAAAAATAATGAAATACGTGTTTTAGCATTTTTTGAAAATTTGATTTCCAGGACTTCAAATGTGGGGTGGAAAATAGGGTTATTTGTTTTTTAAAGTAACTGCTACTCAAAAACTGTAAATATTACAGATTTAAAAATTAGTATTTAGTTTCTATTCTAAAAATAAAGATATACGTGTTTCACCATTTTTTTTATAAATTTGGTTTCCAGGACCTTAAATTTGGGCTGGACAATAGGATTACTTAGTTTTTATAGTAACTGATACTCAAAAACTGTAAATGCTACAAAAGTAAAAATTAGTATTTAGTTTCTACTCTAAAAATAATGATATACGTGTTTCACTATTTTTTGAAAATTTGGTTTTCAGGACCTCAAATGTGGGGTGGAAAATTGGGTTACTTGGTGTTTAAAGTAACTGCTACTCAAAAACTGTAAATGCTACAAAAGTAAAAATTAGTATTTAGTTTCTACTCTAAAAATAAGGATATATGAAATTTTGGTTTTCATGATCTCAAATGTGGGGTGGAAAAAGGTTTTTTTTGGTTTTTAAAGTAACTGCTACTCAAAAACTGTGAATGCTACAGATGTCAAAATTAGTATTTAGTATTTACTCAAAAAATAATGATATAAGTGTTTCAACATTTTTTAAAAATTTGGTTTCCAGGACCTCAAATGTGGGGTGGAAATAAGGGTTATTTGATTTCAAAATAACTGCTACTCAAAAACTGTAAGTGCTACAAATGTAAAAATTAGTATTTTGAAGTTTTGTGCCGGTTAAAAGTAGCTAAGTCCAGTTTATCACCGGTTGGGCCAAGCCGTTGTTTTAGAGTCTTCACACGGGCCAGGCCAAACCTTAAATCAAAGTGGGACGGGCCGAGGTTTTTCACCAAGAATATAGATATTTTAGTGATTTTAGGGTCTTCAGTTGGGCCGGGCCAAACCTGAAGTCAAGGTGGGACGGGCCGAAGTTTTTCATCAAGTATATAGAACTTCTAGGCCTGTAAGAATGGGCCGGGCCTAATTCAAACGGGCTGTTCCGGGCCAGGAGTTTAGGTTTTTAAAACGGGCTGGGCTAAGTTGTCGAAGGGCCGAGCCGAGACCTAAAAAAGTGATCTCTACTATGGATGCACGGTTCAAACTCTCTAATTTCATGCGAGCGAAGCCGCTACGGGCACTGCTAGTACATACATACATACATACATACATACATACATACATACATACATACATACATACATACATACATACATACATACATACATACATACATACATACATACATACATACATACATACATACATACATACATACATACATACATACATACATACATACATACATACATACATACATACATACATACATACATACATACATACATACATACATACATACATACATACATACATACATACATACATACATACATACATACATACATACATACATACATACATACATACATACATACATACATACATACATACATACATACATACATACATACATACATACATACATACATACATACATACATACATACATACATACATACATACATACATACATACATACATACATACATACATACATACATACATACATACATACATACATACATACATACATACATACATACATACATACATACATACATACATACATACATACATACATACATACATACATACATACATACATACATACATACATACATACATACATACATACATACATACATACATCTATATATATAAAAGAACATGTCCTGACTGACTGACTGACTGACTGACTGACTGACTGACTGACTGACCGACCGACCGACCGACCGACCGACCGACCGACCGACCGACCGACCGACCGACCGACCGACCGACCGACCGACCGACCGACCGACCGACCGACCGACCGACCGACCGACCGACCGACCGACCGACCGACCGACAGACCGACCGACCGACCGACCGACCGACCGACCGACCGACCGACCGACCGACCGACCGACCGACTGACTGATAATCAACGCCGAGCTCAAACGCCTTATCCTAGGAACGTGAAATTTGGAACTTATATTACTTGTATAGCGTAAACATCCGCTCAGAAAGGATTTTTTAATATTTTGCTCCTGAGGTGAAAAAACTGGAAAACAAACTTGTTTCTAAAACAATGTATATCTTGAAAACCAAAAACGAGGAGATTTTGAAATTTGGTATAGGTTCTTTTTGAAAAATAAAAAGATACGTGTTTCACCATTTTTTGAAAATTTGGTTTCCCGGACCTCAAATGTGGGTTGGAAAATTGGGTTATTTGGTTTTTAAAGTAGCTTCTACTCAAAAACTGTTAATGCTACAAGAGTACAAATTAGTATTTAGTTTCTACTCCAGAAATAATGATATACGTGTTTTACCAGTTTTTGAAAATTTGGTTTTCAGGACTTCAAATATGGGGTGGAAAATAGGGTTACATGGTTTTTAAAGTAACTGCTACTCAAAAACTGTAAATGCTACAAAAGTAAAATTAGTATTTAGTTTCTACTCTTAAAATAATGATATACGTGTTTCACCATTTTTTGAAAATTTGGTTTCCAGGACCTCAAATGTGAAGTGGAAAAAGGGTTATTTGATTTTAAAATAACTGCTACTCAAAAACTGTAAGTGCTACAGATGTGAAAATTAGTATTTTGAGGTTTTGTGCCGGTTGAAAGTAAATGAGTTCAGTTTATCACCGGACGGACGGGCCAAGCCGTTATTTTAGGGTCTTCATAGGCCCTGCCCAAACCTTAAATCAAGGTGGGACGGGCCGAGATTTTTAACCAAGTATATAGACATTTTAGTGATTTTAGGGTGTTCAGACGGGCCGGGCTAAATCTGAAGTCAAAGTGGGACGGGCCGAAGTTTTTCATCAAGTATATAGAACTTCTAGGCCTGTAAAAACGGGCCGGGCCCTAATTAGACGGGCCGTGCCGGACCAGGAATTTGTTTTTAAAACGGGCTGGGCCAAGTTGTCGACGGGCCGAGCCGAGACCTAAAAAATTGATCCGTGCAGTACTCTACTATGTATGCACGGTTCAAATTCTCTAATTTCATGCGAGCGAAGCCGCTACGGGCACTGCTAGTACATAAATACATACATACATACATACATAGGAAATTAATGTATGTAGATATATGGAGGCTGAAGGATATGTCGCATAGCCGTTTATATATGATGTGGCGTAGTAGGTACGATAGGAATTTCTAACGAGTATAAAACGGGTCTCAACTGGTCCTATGCGTTCGCCGTTATTTTAGGGTCTTCATAGGCCCTGCCCAAACCTTAAATCAAGGTGGGACGGGCCGAGATTTTTAACCAAGTATATAGACATTTTAGTGATTTTAGGGTGTTCAGACGGGCCGGGCTAAACCTGAAGTGGGACGGGTCGAAGTTTTTCATCAAGTATATAGAACTTCTAGGCCTGTAAAAACGGGCCAGGCCCTAATTAGACGGGCCGTGCCGGACCAGGAATTTGTTTTTAAAACGGGCTGGGCCAAGTTGTCGACGGGCCGAGCCGAGACCTAAAAAATTGATCCGTGCAGTACTCTACTATGTATGCACGGTTCAAATTCTCTAATTTCATGCGAGCGAAGCCGCTACGGGCACTGCTAGTAGATATATATATATATATATATATATATATATATATATATATATATATATATATATATATATATATATATATATATATAGAGAGAGAGAGAGAGAGAGAGAGAGAGAGAGAGAGAGAGAGATTTTTTGATGAGAAAGCTTCTAGCTATCCTAAATAATGAATTTAAGAAAAAATCTTGCAACAATTATGTAAAATAATGGCTGTGTTTCTAGGGACCACCAATACGGTTACGAAAATGTAACTCAGTTCTTTAAAGAAAAAACCCTATGATTTTAAATTTGGTGTATCAATGTTGCTAGCAAGCTTTTCAAGCAATTAATGCACTTAGAATACTTGTGCTTTCTTTTCGGATTACTAAATATCAGCAATAACAAAGTTCCTAAAAATTAAATAAACGAATATTAGTTTTTACTTATTTTAAATTGGGTGTCACTTTTTACTCGTACTACCTAAGATCCTATGAAAGCTCAAACTGGCCCTTGCACACTGCCTGTACGAGTTACAGACCATCAAGAAAAAGTGACTGATCATGTGAATACTTTGGTTACTCACTAATGAATTTATTTGTACCTTTTCAATCATCTTTAGATCTATCGTTACTTCGATGACGGCAGAAATGAGCTAAAAGTTTGTCTTTAATAAAAGAACTTGTTACAAAGATAAATTAGAGTCACTGTGAGAGCAATTATGTCCTTTTTTAGGAAAATGCAACAAATAGACACACACACACACACACACACACACACACACACACACACACATATATATATATATATATATATATATATATATATATATATATATATATAAGTGGGAAAGCGACCGGGAGCGTTAGAGCAAGCGGGGAAAGAAACGGGAGCGTGAGAGAAAAACGATAGAAAAAACCTCTAAAAACCCGGGCACCCCGCTAGTACATTCATACATACATACATACATACATACATACATACATACATACATACATACATACATACATACATACATACATACATACATACATACATACATACATACATACATACATACATACATACATACATACATACATACATACATACATACATACATACATACATACATACATACATACATACATACATACATACATAAACACACACAGACGCACATACATGCACATACACATACATAAATACACATACATACGCACATACATATATATATATATATAGTTCCCGCTCGCTCACCCGCTCCGCTCCGCTCATTTTGTGACGGATTTCAAAGTTTTTTCTCTATAATTGATTCCCCTTGACTCTCAAGGTTGTGTGAAAGTTTCATTACGATCGGATGAATAGTGTAGCTATGCATAAATAACATACCTATATATATATATATATATATATATATATATATATATATATATATATATATATATATATATATATATATATATATACATATATACATATATACAAACATTCATTTTTATATATATATAGACTATCGGCTGAACCGATCTTTATGAATTTTTTTTGTACATTTGGTAGGTCTGAGGATAGGTCCACGGCTATTTAGAATATGTTTTTAAATTATTTAAAAAAGTTATTTTGGAAAAAGAAAGGACAAACAGACAGACAGAGAGAGAGAGACAAACAAACAAACAGACACTTACACACACACACACACACATATATATATATATATATATATATATATATATATATATATATATATATATATATATATATATATATATATATATATATATATATTCGTTTAAGCAAACTCGATTGAAACAAGTAAATTAAAAACGAATTTTTAAAACCAATGCTCTTATATGTAATTAAAACACAAATTTTGCAATCAATTTTTTTTTATATTACTCTTTTATTTTATGTTAAAGTCGAAATATCTTAATTATATCGAAATATCGAAATTAATTAAAATTATCTAAATTAATTGACTTATTGTAAAACTAATAATTGAATATTGCATTGTCTTCTATTTTAAGCATGTATGCAAAATTTGAAAAAATCTATCATCAGGAAGTGACTCAAAAATTGATTGCAAGATTTGAAACAGACAGAGAAACAAACAGACAGACAGAGAAACAGAGACGACGAGTTAATAAAAGCATTGGTAATAATAATAAAAATATCATCAAAAAGCATCAAATTTAAATATCTCAACTATTTTCATGAAAATTTCGTACACGCTTGACATGGACGTCTGTATATACAGACGTCCATGACGCTTGAGAATCGCGGTCAGTGAGTGTGGTTCGTGTTAACTTGGTAAAATAGTCTGCCAGTCGGTTAGCGTTTTGTGGTCAAGAAAACCCTCAAGAAAACCCTCAAGAAAACCCTCAAGAAAACCCTCAAGAAAACCCTCAAGAAACCCCTCGATAAAATCCTCAAGAAAATTAACAAAATTAATTGACTTATTGTAAAACTAATAATTGAATATTGCATTGTCTTCTATCTTGAGCATGTATGCAAAATTTGAAATAAATCTATCATCAGGAAGTGACTCAAAAATTGATTGCAAGATTTGAAACAGACAGAGAAACAGACAGAGAAACAGACAGAGAAACAGACAGAGAAACAGAGCCGACGAGTTAATAAAAGCATTGGTAAAAAGTGACACACTTAGCTGAAACGATTTTATTTTTAATTTTTTCCAATAGTCTAAATCGGTTTAAAAATAATTTATTATCAAACACAAACTCCATAATCTTATAGGCTTATAGATCTATTTCGGCAAATTTTGCCATCTTCAGAGCCGTTTAACTTTTTTAAAATAAAATGCAGTGACTAAATGGTAAAAGGTACAATTAATTGAAAGGAATTAAAATACAATTAAAATAAAATTTAAATTCATTAAGTACCAAGTTAACAACATAAAAAATATTTAAATTAAAATAATTATAATAATAACAGTAATAACTAAATAATTAAGATCAGTTAGCAAAGCCTTTAACAACGGAATTACAGTCAACTTCAAGGACGTGACTGGAAGAAGAATCACATACATTATCTATAACCTTTGAAACACAAACGTCTGGTACAAAACATTCATTCAACGAAGAAATACCTGAAGAAACATTGGCACTATTAACATGCATATTTTTAACAGAAGTTGTAGACAGTGTTGTTCGGTAACGAAGTAAAAGTAACGCGTTACTTTACTTAAGTACATCAGACATACTTTTTGCCTGTAACGGAGTACAGATTATTTTCAGTACTTTTTACTTGTAACGAAGTATTATTTTCGGACTTACTTTTCCAGGACAAACCGTTACAAAGTACTGTAAAAAATTAATAAAACGACATAAAGTCTAAATCGATGTTGTATTAATTATCTATGATTATTTATTAACGTATGCATTTTCGAACCCCATTTTACTTTTATGTTAGTCGTTAGTAGTATTGAAGCTTGTGGGTGGAGCTAAGATTTTCGCGGTCATACTTGTTTTGGTGTACAATAGATTGTTCGAGATTACCTTACCTACTATGAAATCTTCCAAAGGAGCGAACGTGAGCAGTGGTGGCGATGATAGGCGCGTAACAACAATGAACTTAATAAAGAACGCCCATGGCCATATTTAGTTAAAATGTTCAGATTTCAATCGATGGAAGCTAAAACGTTCAGATTCACATGCTTGATGGGCAAACCTAAAGTAAAGTAATTATTTTTTTAGCATTCCACAATTCTCCGTCAAACTTGAAGAAACACGTGATACGCGTGCATCCAGCGCATGTATCGAAATACCAAAAATTGACAAAAAGGCACGTAAAAATAGAATTTTTTCATTAGTTTGCGTGTTACCAATTAGTTTATCAGTTTTATCAACGCTGTAGCGTTTGAAAGACGATGGAATTATGATAAAATAGAGTTAGATGATTGACGAATGACAATTACAAAAAGCGGCTTCAGTACTTTTACTTTTTACTTTAAAGTGCTGTTACTTTTTACTTTTACTTAAGTACATTTTTTAGCAAATACTTTTACTTTTACTTAAGTAACTTTTTGAGGCGTTACTTGTACTTTTACTTAAGTACTGAAACACAGTACTTTTTCCAACACTGGTTGTAGATGAGTTAAAACATTAGGTCCATCAAGATAGCCCTGGCCCTGGTTTTTCGCCATACTAAAATACACAGAAAACGGTTTTTGATTTTTCCTACCTAAACCACTTGCTGTGCCAAATATCTAATTACATATTCTGAAACTACATGATTTATCAGATTTTTTAAAAGTAAAAGCAAAAAAATCTACCCTCTAATTTTTTTTATAATAGATTTTTGAAGTTACTGGTTTTTCGCCATACTAAAATACACAGAAAACGGTTTTAGATTTTTCCCTACTAAACCACTCGCTGTGCCAAATATCTAGTTACATATTCTGAAACTACATGTTTTGTGTTGTTTAAACGAAAACACAAATACGATAATTGTTATAGCATTACTTAGTTTAATATAAGAAAAAGAGATTGTCACTGAACTAGTACACACGATAACCAACTGAGAACAAAAAGGAAAAAACCCGGACAATCAACTTCCGCGTCGCATAGATAATAATACAAAGATCTTATGAATAGTTCAATACACAACATTCCTCCCCCCTAGTGTACATAATCCTTTAAATAGGAAGGAGGCTTGATGATTCTCCTTGGTTGGACATCTGGTTCTTTTGGTAGGTTCGCCTCATGTGGAACATCTGCGACTGCTGCTGCTGGAATATCATCTGGTTCTTTTGGTAGGGCTACCTCAGGTTGAACATCTGATGAATTGTCCTGGTGCTGTACAGTGCGCTTCCGGATAAGATCAACATGTCGTTTCATCTGCTTACCATCTGGAGTTTTTGCTGAGTACGAGACTGGTCCTGTTGGCTCCTCTATGGTTGCAGGAATCCATTCAGACCTTGGACCATAACTTCTGATGAAGACAGGATCATTGGGCTGAAATTGCCTTACCTTGTTAGTTATGATTTCTGCCATCTGCTTATCCTGTTGCAACTGTTTGTCTCTGCAGTGGTCGGGGTGCAAATGATCAAGACATGTTCTTAGTCTTCTGCTCATGAGTAATTCTGCTGGACTTGATCCTGTTGCCGTTGATGGAGTAATGTGCGAATTTAGCAAGAAAACTGACAATCGGTGATGCCAATTTCCTGTGATAATCTTTTTAAGACTGTTCTTTGTCGTCTGGACAGTCCTCTCAGCTTGGCCGTTGCTAGCAGCATGGTAAGGAGATACTAATATGGATTGTATCAAGTTTCTTTTGCAGAACTCCTGGAACTCATTGGACGTGAATTGTGGTCCGTTGTCGGACACAATGGAGTCTGGCAGTCCATGCGTGGCAAACACTCTTCGGAGAACTGTTAGTGTGCTTTCAGCTGTTGTTGTTTTCATGTGCGCAACATCAATCCATTTGGAGTAAGCGTCTACAATAATAAGAAAATTCTGGCCTTGGAAAGGTCCGGCAAAATCGATGTGGATTCTAGACCACGGTCGTCTAGGAATTTCCCATGGGTGGGTGGGAGCGTGCGGTGGTGCATGTTGATGTTTCTGGCAGGTTTCACATGTAGAAACAAAACTTTCAATATCTTTATCTATGCCAGGCCACCACACATAAGAACGTGCTAAACTTTTCATTCGTACGATGCCTGGGTGAGCGATGTGGAGTTCGTCCAGCACACGTTTACGTCCCTTTGCTGGTATTACCACCCTACTGCCCCAGAGTAAGCAGTGCTTGTGTATAGAAAGCTCATGCTGCTTTACAGAGTAAGGATGGAACTGTGCTTCTGGTTTCTGTGGCCATCCCCTTTCCACCCAAGTGAAGACTCTGGATAGCTCAGGATCACGTCGCGTGAGTTGTGCCACTTCTGAAGCTATCAAGGGTGGTGATGGGAGATCATCTAAAAAGTGGACATCTGCAGGATCTGAAACATAAGCCTTCGATGGAGAGCATGATAAACGGCTTAGTGCATCCGCATTTGAGATAATTTTTCCTGGCTTGTGGATTAAATTGAAATCGTAGGCACTAAGAAGAACTGACCATCTTATCATTCTCGGAGAAATAATATCTGGCGTGGGCTTGTTGTGAGTGAACAGTCCTAACAATGGTTTGTGGTCTGTTACGAGCAAAAATTTCCTTCCATACAAGAAGTGATGAAATTTTTTAACTCCCGCTACTAGTGCAAGTGCTTCCTTGTCGATCTGAGCGTAGTTACGTTCGGCTGACGTAAGAGTTCTTGAAGCGAAAGCAATTGGTACTTCTTTCCCTTCATTTGATGTTTGGCTGAGGACTGCTCCAACACCAAAAGGAGATGCATCACAAGTCAACGTAGTGGGTAACTTGGGATCGAATGGATGAAGAACACTGTCAGAAGTCAGCAGTTTCTTCACTGATTGGAAACACTTGTTGTGGTGTTTTGTCCATTTCCATGTAGAACCCTTGTCTAGAAGTCGATGAAGAGGCTCAGCAACGTCGGCTTTTCCTTTCAAGAAACTATTGTAAAAATTGAGCAGTCCCAAGAAAGCTTGCAATTCTGTTTTATTTTCAGGAGTCTTAGCGTCTTGAATTGCGGCCAACTTTTCTTGTGATGGGTGTAGACCAGATGCGTCAATTCTGTATCCTAGAAAATCAATAGATTTTACACCGAATATGCATTTCTCTTTCTTTGCACGAAGACCAACATCTCTGAAACGTTGCAAAACATCTCGCAGTTTTCTGCGAAGTACTTCAAGAGATGGAGCGTAGATAAGGATGTCATCAAAATACGGAGTAACTCCTTCCATGTTGTCTAACAAGTCTTCCATAACCTGTTGAAAAATACCCGGTGCAACACTTATTCCGAACTGAAGTCTCTTTACCTTGAAGGCACCTCGATGCGTGATGATCGTCTGCGCTTCGGCTGATTCTTCAGTAACAGGAAGTTGAAGATAAGCTTGTGCCATATCTAATTTTGCAAAATAATTTCCTCCTACTAGCGTGGAAAGCAGGTGCTGCACAGAAGGAATCGGGTATGGGTACTCCGGTAGAGCTTGATTAACTGTGACCTTATAATCACCACACAGTCGTATATGGCCTGTTGATTTAATTATTGGCACCACAGGTGTTGACCATCTTGGATTGTTGATCGGCTCCAAAACCCCTTCTTTCGTGAGGCGATCAATTTCATCTTCTATTTTAGCACGGATAGCTAATGGAACATTTCGGGCTTTGAAACGACGTGGAGTTGCGTTTGGATCCACTGGTAGAGAAACAGGTGGTCCCTTGTACGTGCCTAAAGTCTCTGAAAACACATCGCTGAATTCATTGATCAACTGGGAAATTGATGTTTCTTGGAGCTGATTTATTCCTGATATTTCAAATCCTAAGCTGGGAAACCAATCATATCCAAGCAGACTTGCACGATGCTCTTTTGTGATGATGAGTTGCAACTTGGCTCTTCGCTGCTTGTATATTACGTCTACATCACAGTAGCCTTTCAGCGGAATTACTCGTGCTTGAAAATCTGTTAATGGTAAGTTTGTTACTTTCCTGATGAGTGGAGCAGAGTTCTTCCATAGCTGTTTGAAGGTTTGATGCGATATCACAGAGTATGATGATCCACTGTCAATTTCCATGGTGCAAGGCTGACCATCGAGATGAACTATGACCTTTAACTTCTGTTGTTTTGGTCGATTTAGATCATGAATGGAGAATTCAGAGTGTGAGTCTAATTGATGTGTAGCAACAGATTTTTTCTTGCTGAATTTTACGCTGTTGTCTGGTTTACTTCGGCATACTTTTGCAATATGTCCCTTTTTGTGACACATGTGACATTCTGCATTTTTAAACTTGCATTGTTCACGCTTGTGGCTACCCCCACAACCGATGCAAGAACTGCCCTTCTGTACTGTCGTTTCTTTCTGGTGATGTACCTTGTAGGTGGTCGGAGGAGCTGAAAACTGGGTCTGTAGTTCACGTACCTGAGCTGTAGCAGCTTCTCCCGCAAGTGCCTTTTTCACCGTCTCGTCAAATGTGAGCGTTGTCTCCGAGAGTAGTTGTCTTTGTATGCCTTCGATTGTGAGGCCACTCACCAGTTGATCTCGAAGTCGTTCGTTCAACGTGGTTCCAAATTCACAATCTTCGGACAGACGCTTCAGCTCGGTCAGATAGCTTGTCACTGACTCATCTTTCTGTTGGACACGACGCTGAAACAAGTGTCTTTTAAAAATGACTGACGTTTGTGGAACGAAATGCTGTCTCAGCATTTGGACGAGTTCTTCAAACGTTTTTTGAAGTCAGCAGTTCTGGTGACACGAGTGATTTGACAATCTTGAAAGTAGCTGTTCCCATCGCAGCTAACAAAACGGCCCTTTTTCTTTGTTCATCGACAATATTATTGGCAATGCAATGATACTCCAACTGTTCAGCATAGATATCCCAATTCGTCGGATTTGAGACATCGAATGGTTGGAGATTGTTTGTAGCGGTCATCTTGATCACAATCGTTTGTTCTTGTGGATTAATACAAACTTGAGAAATTTTGAATTAATTTCTGATCAGTTCTCGCAGCTTGCACAATTATCGCCCTGGGTTGAAAGTTTCGATTTTCTGCAAAGTATCTTTTTCAATCCGAACCTCGTCGCCAATTTTGTGTTGTTTAAACGAAAACACAAATACGATAATTGTTATAGCATTACTTAGTTTAATATAAGAAAAAGAGATTGTCACTGAACTAGTACACACGATAACCAACTGAGAACAAAAAGGAAAAAACCCGGACAATCAACTTCCGCGTCGCATAGATAATAATACAAAGATCTTATGAATAGTTCAATACACAACAACATGATTTATCAGAATTTTAAAAAGTAAAAGCAAAAAAATCTACCGTCTGGGATACCTCCCACAGGGGTTAATGTTGAAAAACAGAGTCAAATCGAAACTGCGGATATGGATATCGGAACACACGCTACATTGGATAATTTAGAAAAACAAAGTGAGGACAGAAACGGCACAGATAAAGAGTGTGGAACTGGCGAGGTAAGTCTGGTGAAAAGTGAAAAGCAAACTCACGCCTCAGGCTTTAAGGGATGTAAAATTGTTTTATCTCAATTCACCCTTACTCCTCAAGATTTTAATGTAGTGTGCCCATCGAAAGGAAAAAAGAATGACTCGCAGAATATGCGTGACGTTAGCACTTTTTACGAAGTAGTTAAACCGTGCGTGCTATGCATTAGGATATGCAGTAGGATATGTTTCGATTGGATGGGAATTTGGATTTCACAAAGCCATTTAGAGCCAGCACGTACAGAAACGAACTAATCAAAGAGATTTTGTCTTTGTCTAACGACATGGAAGACATATGTTTGTATTGTGGTACAGATGAAGATAAGGATTATGTGCAATGTTCTTATTGTGAACGTTGGATTCACCAAAGTTGCACCAGGAAAAATTTCGATCCTACCGTATGGGATCAGGTTGATTTTGTATGCGTGCTTTGCTTAAATTATTTTTTTACAAAAACATAATTATTAATTCTTATATAATTCAAATATTAATTTTTAAATAAAATTTCGTTAGTAAATAAAAATAATGTGCAAATTATATTTTATACAGATTCATTTTTGTTTTTAAAAATTTTGCTCCTGAGGGGAAAAAACTGAAAAACAAACTTTTTTCTAAAACAATGTATATCTCGAAAACCAAAAATGAGGAGATTTTGAAATTTGGTATATAGATTCTTTTTGAAAAATAAAAAGATACGTGTTTCACCATTTTTTGAAAATTCGGTTTCCCGGACCTCAAATGTGGGTTGGAAAATTGGGTTATTTGGTTTTTAAAGTAGCTTCTACTCAAAAACTGTTAATGCTACAGGAGTAAAAATTAGTATTTAGTTTCTACTCCAAAAATAATGAAATACGTGTTTTAGCATTTTTTGAAAATTTGGTTTCCAGGACTTCAAACGTGGGGTGGAAAATAGGGCTAATTGTCTTTTATAGTAACTGCTACTCAAAAACAGTAAATACCACAGATGTAAAAATTATTATTTAGTTTCTTTTCTAAAAATAAAGATATACGTGTTTCACCATTTTTTACAAATTTGGTTTCCCGGACCTCAAATGTGGGTTGGAAAATTGGGTTATTTGGTTTTTAAAGTAGCTTCTACTCAAAAACTATTAATGCTACAAAAGTA
>OZ022242.1:13202406-13314906 GCA_963978895.1 Erpobdella octoculata
TTTCTCTTTCTCTTTCTCTTTCTCTTTCTCTTTCTCTTTCTCTTTCCCTTTCTCTTTCTCTTTCTCTTTCTCGAAAATATGATAATTTAAAAAGAATTTTTAATAAAGTGGTATAGCATTACTAATAACTTTTTTTTATAAATAGTTATCAACTTTTTCTAATTCATTTAGTTAGTTTTAGACAAAAAAACATTAAACCGGAATTTTGTGTTATTTATTTCAAGGGTCAGAAATATTAAAGTTAGATAAAACATGTAGATACGTAGACATATAAATATATATTAAACTTTTGATTTTATTTTTAATACAGGTAGGTCGCTGACTCTGTCCAATGAGCTACTGTCGTCTTATGGAATAGTAAACAATAGCAAGATGATGTTAATAGGAAGAAGGGTAAGTTAATTAGATTATGAATAATATCTGAAGAGATATTGTTACTTGTGAACATATTTTGTCCCATCTACTGGTGAGATTTAATAGTTTAGATAAGGTTGGGTTTTTAATAAAAACTAATGCTTTTTAGTTTAGTGAAAAAGATGAAGGACTATTAAAAACTATGAAAGAAGTAGAAGGATCTCTTGATACAGTTGAAATTAGTGTTGCTGATCTCAGAAAGCAGTACACTGACTTGAAAAATGTTTGTTTCTTAAATTACTCTGACTTAAAGTTTTCACTTCATAAATTATTTATGTTATTATGTCTTACAATTTTTTTGCTGAATATTGTTGGTAAAATGCACATTTTGTATTTACTTATTTTATTTAATTGGTATGCTCTCAGGGTTTTTTGCCAGTAAACCTTCATTCGGAGGCTCATTCACAAATGAGGAAAGCCGTTGCAAGGCAAGAAGAACAGCTGTCACGACTTCTCGAGAAGCTTGATTCTCTCGACCTTGCAGATTCGTCAGTTGAAGTAAAGAATAAAAGAAAATCTCTTGTTAAAAAAATTCAGGTTGGTGACATTTTTTGTATTCTGTTAGAATATTAAATGTTAAAAAAGGTTTTTCAATCTCATTCCTGTCATTGTTAAGATTTTATTCTGTGTTTTATCTTTTCAGTTTTAAGTATGGTAGTCTAATTTTATGTATGCAGCACATTTGAGTTTACTTCCTAAAGTTTCAAAATTGCTAACACACATACGTACATACATACATACAGGGGCGGATCAAGAATTTTATTAAGGGGGGGGGCGCATCCACGAGTGCTCGCCTATAGGGGCAAGATAAGTTACTCTCCCTCCTGAAAAATTGATGACATTAATTATATTTACATGCTACTTTTCTTCCTTTAATCAATTTCTTCACATTTATATACTAAAAGTCCATGAAGCGTAAAAAATACCAATGCTATTAATTTATTCGTGTATTATTGTTTTGCCTCCTCCTACAAAAATTTAAAATGTAACTACCTAATAGTGTGTGTACTATAAATGGAAATCCAACTGTTTTTTCTATATTTATTTAAAGTTGATTTTATTTATAATTTTATTACTAAATATTCATATATTAAATTTGTTTAATGTAATTTATGCTAAAAAATATACAATGGCAGGGGGGCTCGCGCCAAAAACAGCAGGAAAAGCAAATATTTGATCTTAGATCCACAAACCCAAATGGAAAACAAATGCCGGATGCTAAAAATTTCTTAATTTACCTAAAAAGTAGTAAATTTTTCTTCTAAATTTGGTCAATTTGAACTTTTTCTCAACATTCACAGTTTTAAATGTCATTTCTCCTATTAATATTGTTATTTTTTAAATCCTTTATATTATTTTCGATTGTCTTCCAGTCACAAACTTTGAGTCTCAAAATTAACTCACTTCCCGTTATCCGATCGAGCTGAAATTTGGCACATCGACTTGGGCTGCGAGACAATTGAATCTATCAAAATTTCAGTCAAAACGGCTCCCGTCAAAACGGCCCCCGTCAAAACGGCCCCCGTCAAAACTGCCCCCGGCAAAACGGTCCCCGGCAAAACGGTCCCCGGCAAAACGGTCCCCGTCAAAACGGTCCCCGTCAAAACGGCCCCGTCAAAAGAGTCCATATTTTTGATTTTGAATTTAATTTTTGAATTTGGCTCTGGGCTTAAAAATAAAAATCTAGGATCGTATATAAAGGATTTATAATAAAAACTTTGTTTTTATGGGTTAGTTTTTTTTAATTAAAAAAATAAATTTTGAAATCCATGGGGGCCATATTTACATATATTTACATACATGCATGCATGCATACATACATACATACATACATACATACATACATACATACATACATACATACCTACAGACATAGGAAATTATATACATATAGTTTTTTTTTAAGGAATCACTGGATAAAACTGATCGATTATCTGAAAACATTGAAGAACTGATAGTCTCATCATCATAACACACTTATTTTGTTTATTTATTTTTTACATAAATTTAAGTCACACCATTGATATTTACAATAAAGCTGGAAAACGTTTTTTCCTCTTGTTATTTTCGTAGTTCATGCGGTGGTGGTGTTATTTTTTATAGTGATAGTGATTAGTGGGAATTCTGTGAAACAGATTTTAACATGATATGGTGGCTTGAAAGTTATTTCAAATTGGGGAGAATATTTAATTCACAATTTGAAATCAAGAAAATGTTCTAGCTGTTTTTTTATTTGAAACACTCAAAGGAGAACTGCTCCTGTAATTTCAAATAAAAAGATTAATAAAGTTTTTTAACTTTATTGCTTCAGCAGTAAATCCGAAAATTTATTGTCACTGGAAATAGATCTGTATTTGAAAAATCAACTCTGTATAACCATTAAAAGTAATGTTACGTTGACGTTGTCAGCTATTCTCGTTAATTTACAGCAATACAATGATGGAGCGTAAATCCCAAAGCTTGTTCGTCTGCCCACATTGGAGTACCAGTGTATACCTAAAGATGGCCACTGGGATTTTTCTTTTTTATTTGCCTATTGCTTCATCCTAATAAAGTCCCGGTCAAACCATGTGGCTGTTTTGGAAGAGAGCCTATATCTGAAAGTTTTAAGTGGAACTAAAGTATTTAAAATAAAGGAAATCATAAAATTATCGTTTAAAGTATCCACGTCATTGAAGAAAGTTGAGGAAAACCCATAACAAAGGAATTGATCAGAAAACTTAGTTTCATTAAATTTAGACCATAAACATTTAGTAATAGTAGGAAAAATTTAATTAAAGTTTGAGAAAGAGGCAAGTTAAAAGAAATAAAACAAAGATTATTTATGGTAGAGAATGTTGAAGAAATAATAAGATCTAGGGTATTGCCATGTTTATGAGTAGAAAAATCACAGTGTTGAGAGAGATTAAAAGTAGACAGAATTTCTAGAAACTTAGATACTTAAGAGTCAGTAAGTAAGTTTATTTACTAATTTACATTCATATTAAAGTGATCAAGAATATAAAAGGATGTATTAGAGAAAATGAAAATTTAGAAAGGGTATGAAAATCTTTTAAAAATTGTTGTGTATGACACTTTGAAGGCTTATAAACTACAGTGTGATTAAACTTTAAAAAGTTACATTCAAAAGAGGAGAATTTAAAAGAAGAATCCAAAAAACCAGAAAAATAAGATTTAAACATAATAGGTACAAATTCTTCCACAAGAAGACCCCCCCTTTTGTTGCAAAAAAAACCACGTCATTTAGCTCTTTAAAGGCAGTTACATGGTTCAAATGGTTAGACCTAGCAATTTTTTAGGTACAGAGTAACAGTTTTCATGACGTTCCCTTATCTTCTACTTCTAGCTTGTTTATCTGTTTAAAAAAACTTTGACCAAATGGATATGTTAAAACTTAAAACCTGTAAATCCAAGAGGAAATTAAAAAAAAAAACTTTGACTACATCCGTTGTTGACCATCTTTTCAATAAACCTGTAACCATCCCTGCTATTTGGCTAGCCTTTTAATTACTTCAGCCTAATTTCTCACTTTCTCAGCATTGTTGAGTCAGCAGGATATCTCCTCCGCATATTCATTTGTCTTTAAACATTCATAATTAGAGATATTGCATAGCGGTGGATCCAGGAACTTCTAGTCTCTTCTTGTATTCTGTCTCGAATTGACTATTGCAATTCACTTTATTATGATCTTCCTGACACTACCCTTCATCCTCTTTTTAAATCATTCAATTCTGCTGCACGCTTAGTTTCTCGCACCTCATACTTTTCTCATATCTCTCCATTTCTTGTTCTTCTCCATTGGCTTCCTCTTAAATATAGGGTGATTTTTGCAATTTGCTTACTAATGTTTAAAATTAAAAATTGTCCTTCTCCACTCTACCTAACTAACTTAATAAAAATTCCTCCTAAAATCTTTTGCTAAACGTTCTTTTTCTGGTTTCTTTCTCTGGAACTCTCTTCCTACTTCTCTTACTAAATCTACTTCTTTCACTGTTTTACGTCGTGGACTTAAAATATATCTGTTTAATCAGTTCATGTCCGAGCGCTATTGAATGCCACGGAAATAGCGCTATACAAATTCAATTTGATTGATTGATGAAAATGATTTCAAAATGGCCTCTTTAAGGTAGTATTGCCAATGATCCTAAAATTAACAACTACAAAAAATGTTCTTTTCAATCACTAACATGATTACACGCTATGAAAAATAACAGCTCTACAAATACATATTACAAAAAAACATAAAAAATTAAAAAATAGTACCAACCAACAAATCAATCAGTGAACCAAAAACAGTCGTTATAGAACATAGTCGTTATAGTATAGTAAGTATAGACCTCCTAGCCAGTGATGCTTTTCCAAAATTTTACCAGGGGGTTCGCATTTGCAATGAATATCTTCTAAAAAAACATTTTAAATATTGCACCCATTGAAATATTATTTGGCAGACTAACACACTAACTGATGAATATTAAACTATCAGAAAAAAAACAATTTATCGCTCATATTCATTTTTATTTATAAAGACAAAAAATTATTTACATGAACTAGAATTCTAAAATTTCAAATAATCATACGTATTATTAAAAATCAATTAAAGCATTGAAAAAATTTCCAAATAACTACTTGATTTGCATTATATTCCTTCGAGTTGGATTTTCCCCATGGTATCATCTGCCGAATTATGGTTCCTCAACCAACTTGTTACATAAGAAACGGCGTTCCAAGTGTTCAATGGCGACCAATTACCGTATTTTAGCGCATATAGGCCGCTTTCCTGTAAAGGCCGCACTCGTGTATGAGCCTTTGAAATGTTTTAACTCAACCCACTCATTTTGGTTCTTTTGTATAGGTTGTCCATTAAGCGGGAAGGAATTCCCTTCGGACGAACCTTTTGGACACCTTATTCCTTCCTCAACTGATCGATTTTTTCTTTTTTGAAATTTTGGTACTATATTTTTCTTGTCGTTTTGCTTATTGACTATTTTCTTTTGTTTAAGTTTAATACTTATGTTGGTGCTCAATAAATGAATGAATGAATAAATGAAGTGTATAAGCCTTGGATTTCGCCTTTTGTGTAAAAATGTTTTTCTATAAGCCGCGTACAAATATAAGCCCTGTCATCCATTGTATAGACTACCTGTTCAGTTGTATACATTAACTGTATACATTGAACACTTATAATTTTGGTAAATATCACATTATTTTATATTTATTCTATGGTCTGTTTTTTAGTTGTATTCTATGTAAACTTGAAGAAAATGAACCTCAGTGTCAGCATTATGTGTAAAAAAGTTCCTGAATAGGCCGCGACCGTCTATAAGCCGCATGTTGGTTCTTATGTGTGTAAAAAATTGTATAAGCCGCGGCTTATATGCGCTAAAATACGGCAGAGAAGGCGGGAAGCAAATGCCCCCAACTTTCGGGCGTCTATAATTTTTGGGCAATCAGGGGTATGAGATAAAATCAAGAGCAAAGATTTGGTAATAGTGACTAGCCCACACAACTGGCAATAAGATTAATTGAAAATAATTTTTTATGAACCATAGCATTCACGTCAGGGGTTCGCGCGAACCCCTGCAAACCCCCAGGAAAGCACTACTGCTCCTAGCCGAATTTATTTTAAACTAGCAGGGTACCTGGCGTTACTCGGATTTTTTAGAGGTTTTTCTATTGTTTTCTTTCGGTCGCTTTTCCGTTCGCGCTTGCTTTCCCGTTCCCGCTCATTCTTAGGTTCCCGATTCCGCTCACTCTCCCGCTCTGCTCATTTTGTGACTGATTTTAAAAATTTTGCACAAAAACATTTCTCTATTGACTCTCAAGGTTGTGTAAAAATTTTATTACGATTGGATGAATGGTGTAACAATGCATAAAGGACATATACACACGGACAGTCATTTTTATTACAAACTTGCTATGTTTGTTTGTTTGTGGGTGTCTTTCTCTGTACGCAAATATTGCAAGTAAAATTTAACCAGCTTTTTGACTAGCTTGGATGCTGAAACTTTCAGCATAGCTTTATATTGGATGTCAAAACATGATTCAATTAAAAAAAAGCTTAATTTGAACATCTTTCGTATTTCTAAATTGAGTTTATTTGAGATAAAAAATTGTGCTGAAAGACTCGTTTTTCCTTTACTTGTTATTTATATAGATTATGGCTGGTTGAGCAAGATATTTGGCTGATTTTTGGCTTAGCCGAATTCACGGAATTAATCAAAAATCTGACTGAAGAAAAACACGATAGGCAAAATTTCGGCTAAAATGCGGCTATCAAGATTTTTTTAAAATAAATAAAAACAGTTGATTATTTATGGGTTTATTCAGTCAGTTAATTACAGAAAATAATTGCACAATAATGTCAAAATGATCTGTATATATAAAAACTAGCAGTGCCCGTAACGGCTTCGCTCGCATGAAATTAGAGAATTTGAACCGTGCATACATAGTAGAGTACTGTACGGATCAATTTTTTAGGTCTCGGCTCGGCCCGTCGACAACTTGGCCCAGCCCGTTTCAAAAACCGAAATTCCTGGCCCGGCACGGCCCGTCGACAACTTGGCCCAGCCCGTTTCAAAAACAAAAATTCCTGGCCCGGCACGGCCCGTCTAATATGGACCCGGCCCGTTTTTAAAGGCCTAGACGTTCTATATACTTGTTGAAAAACTTCGGCCCGTCCCACCTTGACTTCAGGTTTAGCCCGGCCCGTCTGAACACCCTAAAATCACTAAAATGTTTATACTTGGTTAAAAATCTCGGCCCGTCCCACCTTGATTTAAGGTTTGGGCAGGGCCGTCTAATATGGGTCCGCCCGTTTTTACAGGCCTAGAAGTTCTATATACTTGATGAAAAACTTTGGCCCGTCCCACCTTGATTTCAGGTTTAGCCCGGCCCGTCTGAACACCCTAAAATCACTAAAATGTCTATATACTTGGTTAAAAATCTCGGCCCGTCCCACCTTGATTTAAGGTTTGGGCAGGGCCGTATGAAGACTCTAAAATAAAGGTTTGGCCCGTCCGTCCGGTGATAAACTGAACTCATCTACTTTTAACCGGCACAAAACCTCAAAATATTAATTTTCACATCTGTAGCACTTACAGTTTTTGAGTAGCAGTTATTTTAAAACCAAATAACCCTTTTTCCACTTCACATTTGAGGTCCTGGAAACCAAATTTTAAAAAAATGGTAAAACACGTATATTTTTATTTTTAGAATAGAAACTAAATAATAATTTTTACATCTGTGGTATTTACTGTTTTTGAGTAGCAGTTACTATAAAAGACAATTAGCCCTATTTTCCACCCCACGTTTGAAGTCCTGGAAACCAAATTTTCAAAAAATGCTAAAACACGTATTTCATTATTTTTGGAGTAGAAACTAAATACTAATTTTTACTCCTGTAGCATTAACAGTTTTTGAGTAGAAGCTACTTTAAAAACCAAATAACCCAATTTTCCAACCCACATTTGAGGTCCGGGAAACCGAATTTTCAAAAAATGGTGAAACACGTATCTTTTTATTTTTCAAAAAGAATCTATATACCAAATTTCAAAATCTCCTCATTTTTGGTTTTCGAGATATACATTGTTTTAGAAAAAAGTTTGTTTTTCAGTTTTTTCCCCTCAGGAGCAAAATTTTTAAAAATCCTTTCTTAGCGGATGTTTGCGCTATAAAAGTAATATAAGTTCCAAATTTCACGTTCCTAGGATGAGGCGTTTGAGCTCGGCGTTGATTATCAGTCAGTCAGTCAGTCAGTCAGTCAGTCAGTCAGTCAGTCAGTCAGTCAGTCAGTCAGTCAGTCAGTCAGTCAGTCAGTCAGTCAGTCAGTCAGTCAGTCAGTCAGTCAGTCAGTCAGTCAGTCAGTCAGTCAGTCAGTCAGTCAGTCAGTCAGTCAGTCAGTCAGGACATGTTCTTTTATATATATAGACTAGCAGTGCCCGTAGCGGCTTCGCTCGCATGAAATTAGAGAGTTTGAACCGTGCATCCATAGTAGAGATCAATTTTTTAGGTCTCGGCTCGGCCCGTCGATAACTTAGCCCAGCCCGTTTTAAAAACCCAAACTCCTGGCCCGGCACAGCCCGTCTGAATTAGGCCCGGCCCATTCTTACAGGCTTAGAAGTTCTATATACTTGATGAAAAACTTCGGCCCGTCCCACCTTGACTTCAGGTTTGGCCCGGCCCAACTGAACACCCTAAAATCACTAAAATATCTATATACTTGGTGAAAAACCTCGGCCCGTTCCACTTTGATTTAAGGTTTGGCCTGGCCCGTGTGAAGACTCTAAAATAACGGCTTGGCCCGACCGGTGATAAACTGAACTTAGCTACTTTTAACCGGCACAAAACTTCAAAATACTAATTTTTACATTTGTAGCACTTACAGTTTTTGAGTAGCAGTTATTTTGAAATCAAATAACCCTTTTTTCCACCCCACATTTGATGTCCTGGAAACCAAATTTTTAAAAAATTGTTGAAACACTTATATCATAATTTTTTGAGTAAATACTAAATACTAATTTTGACATCTGTAGCATTCACAGTTTTTGAGTAGCAGTTACTTTAAAAACCAAAGAAAACCTTTTTCCACCCCACATTTGAGGTCCTGAAAACCAAAATTTCAAAAAATGGTGAAACACATATATCCTTATTTTTAGAGTAGAAACTAAATACTAATTTTTACTTTTGTAGCATTAACAGTTTTTGAGTAGAAGCTACTTAAAAAACCAAATAACCCAATTTTCCAACCCACATTTGAGGTCCGGGAAACCAAATTTGTAAAAAATGGTGAAACACGTATATCTTTATTTTTAGAAAAGAAACTAAATAATAATTTGTACATCTGTGGTATTTACTGTTTTTGAGTAGCAGTTACTATAAAAGACAATTAGCCCTATTTTCCACCCCACATTTGAAGTCCTGGAAACCAAATTTTCAAAAAATGCTAAAACACGTATTTCATTATTTTTGGAATAGAAACTAAATACTAATTTTTACTCCTGTAGCATTAACAGTTTTTGAGTAGAAGCTACTTTAAAAACCAAATAACCCAATTTTCCAACCCACATTTGAGGTCCGGGAAACCGAATTTTCAAAAAATGGTGAAACACGTATCTTTTTATTTTTCAAAAAGAATCTATATACCAAATTTCAAAAAAAAATGTTAGAAAAAATTTTTAGAAAAAAGTTTGTTTTCCAGTTTTTTCCCCTCAGGAGCAAAATTTTCAAAAATCCTTTCTTAGCGGATGTTTACGCTATAAAAGTAATATAAGTTCCAAATTTCACGTTCCTAGGATGAGGCGTTTGAGCTCGGCGTTGATTATCAGTCAGGACATGTTCTTTTATATATATAGATAAGATTATGTGTGTGTGTAAATAACTTAGGCGTTGCTACAAGATTCATCCGATCGTAATGAAATTTTTACACAAGCTTGAGAGTCAATGGAGAAAGGTTTTAGTAACAAAAATTAAAATCGGTCACAAAATGAGCGGAGTGGAGCGGGAGAGTGAGCGGGAACTATATATATATATATATATATATATATATATATATATATATATATATATATATATATATATATATATATATATATATATACACAAATGAGCGATGAACGGAAACGGGAACGGAAAAGCAACTGAGATCGAAAGAGCGAGCGGGAAAGGGAAAGCAGGCAAAACCGGGAAAGCGACCGAGATCAAAAGACCAAGCAGGAAAGAGAAAGTGACCGGGAGCGGGAAAGCTACCGAAAGCGAGAAACCGACTAGGAGCGAGAAAGCGACCGAGAACGGGAGAGCAAGCGGGAAAGAAACGGGAGCGAGAGAGACAAACATTAGAAAAACCTCTAAAAACCCCGGGCAACGCCGGGCACCCCGCTAGTCATGAACTAAATGTCACAGGGTGTAGTCATTCCGCAGACAAACTGGATAGTTTGCTGATAGCAAACAGGCCAGTAGTTGAAAACATGCACTGCATTGGAACTGATGTTGCTGACGCTGGCAACTGTAATCTAGCTAATTGCGAGAAAAGCGGGAAGGAAGCAAAGCACTGCTTTTTTCAAGAAATCGTTAATTAAATTTTAATTTATTTGGTGGCTGGATTTAATCGCCCATGCCGTACTCTTATCCATAGAGCCCCACACGGTTTTTTGAAACACAGTCTGTCTCATTTTATAGGCAGAAAATTCCAGGCCTGGCTTGTTATTTAGGCACAAAACTTCAGGCCCGAAAATGCCCGTTTTATAAGCACAAAACTCAAGGCCCCTGGCCCGGTCCGTGATAAACTGGACTCAGCCAGTTTTAACGGGTTCTAAACCTCTAAGCTCGGAAACTATTTTTTTTTTAAATAATGAAACACGTATTTTTCTATTTTTTTTCTATGAAAAACTAAATACAGAGATTTAATGTTTTCACATTTCCAGTTATTGAGTTTTCAAACAAGTAATTATTTTTCCACGTTACATTTGTAGTCATGGAAACCAAAATATTAAAAAAAAAACTTGGTAAAACGTGTGTAGTTTTATTTTCTAAGTAATATCTAAATACTTATTTTTATATCTGTAGTATTTTCTATTCTAAAAAACATATAACTCTATTTTCCACCCAACGTTTGAGGTCACGAAAACCAAATTAAAAAAAATGGTGAAACACGTATTTTTATATTTAAAAGATATTAAATAACAACTCTTTGAAATATTTAGGTTTTGAGTTTTTAAGCAAATAATTCTTTTTTCCACACCACATTTGTGGTCCGGAAGCAAAATTATCAAAAAATGGTGGAACACGTATATTTTTGTTTCTCGCGTAAATACTAATTTTTACACCTGTACTACCAACAGTTTTTGAGAAGCAGTTTTTCTATAAAAAAAACAACCCTATTTGAAACACCCCATTTTTTTGAAGTCCTGAAAAGCAAATTTTCAAAAAATATTAAAACATGTATTTTGTTATTTTGTAAGAATAATCTGGGCAATAAACTGCAAAACTTTCAAATTTTTAGTTTTGAGTTTTTAAACAAATATTCATTTTTTCCACACCTAATTTGAGGTCCTGGAAACAAAATTATCAAAAATTGGTAAAACACGTATATCCACAAAATCTGATGATCAAATTTATTTGAGGCAGATATATCATATAAGAAATTTACTTGATTTTATTAAACTATTTAAAACTTTCAACTATTTGAAACGTTCACATTTTTAATAAAAAAGATTGTATAATCAGAAAGTGTTTTTTCTAACTTTTTTAAGTTTCCACCTTCCTCTCTTAGGTGTTAAATCGCCCCCCCACCCGAGCATGGCTTCTAGCAGCGGACTTGCTTTTATTCGTTCGTATAGTGGCATTAGGGACATTACCTCATTATTTTCTTAGAGTTTAGACAACCGGCTGCATAAGGTGCTATCTACTTCGTCTATATTGTATGTCAAAGCCATATGGCCTGTTTGCTTCTTCGCTTAACTGGTTAAATATAAAAAGCCTTTCATAGCACTTCAATCTCGGTAAGCTAGTCAACTATTCTATTATTCACTTAGACTTGTTGAGTACTCTCTCTCTTTTTCTCTTTTCTATCTCTCTCTTTCTCTCTTTACTCACAGAGTACACACATCCACCCACCCATAACCCATACACCCCCTCCCACACACACATACACACACAGACATGAACAGCGAGAAAACCGTCGTGAGATCTACTCTACCAAAAATTCTCAAACTCATCAGGCCAATCATGAGCTACTACTACAAATTGAGCTTAGCCGTTATATCTCATCACTTCCTGGTTTGACTTTCTAAAAATTTTAAACTGCCTTTGATACGATTCGTTTCAAAAATTACTTATACTAATAGGTAACGTCTACAGTTTTTAAATGTTATTTTAACAAAATTACGTATATAGGTTATTTGTAAGCAGGATTTTGTGTCGAGTGTTTTGGACTAAATTCGTTCAACTTGAAAATGAATAAAATTATAAAAAGTCTTACCAGACAGACCACTAAGGTCTACAACAAGCCGACACAAGATGACATAATGGCGATGTCAATTTCTGGTCCTATGGATGTAAAAAATGTAGTCCACGTTGAAATCAAGGATGGTGTCATCACCGGAATGCCGGAAGTTTGGGGCCAATGGCTAAAGAATTCTGACATAACGTAAGTTATAGTTATAACTAGTTCTGGTAATTTTTTTCCAAAATTTCTTCAAAATGTTATACACTTTCCTTCTCAAAAAACAAAATTGTTGATGACCGTGGGGGGGGGGTGATCCTGGGTATTTTCTTTACAAAAACTTCATACTTTTTTCAAAAAAAATGTTTTTTCTCAAAATTGGTTTTGGACAAATTTAAAACTGATTTTGGTAGAGAATTTGAAACTTTTTGTGGAAAAATTCTTTTCCTAAGGCATCTGGATAAAACACTTCTCACAACATTAATATCCCAAATTAAAAATCATAGCACTTTTTCTTTAAAATACATTTCTTTAAAGCAAACGACTTATTTTCCAAAAATTCTTGAGGGCCTCTTGTCGCTGAGGTCTTAGGCGACTGCCTTAGTACCGTCTTGTGGTAAGGTTTTGGCCCTCGCTCTTTCTCGCTCCCGTTTCCTTCCCCGCTTGCGCTCCCGCTACCGGTCGTTATCCGGTCCCTGTCGCTTTCCCGCTTACTCTTTCGCTCTCAGTTCGCCCCCCTCCTAGATCCGATACTGCATACATACATACAGGGGCGGATCCAGGGGGCGAGGGGGCGCCCCTCCCATTGATAAATAGTTAAAAATAATTTACATTAAAAAAATTTAAATTATGTACATAATATTTAGTAATAAACGTATAAATAAAATCAATTTTAAATAAAAGTAAATTTAGTAAAGAGTTAAGCTCTCAATCAATGTATACGCTCGTTTCAAGCATAAAAACATTGATGGATTTCTATTTATATCACACACATTTTACCATTATTGGTTACATTTTAAATTTTAGTATGAGGGGGCAAATCCATTCTACACGAATAAATTTGTAAACAATTTTATAAAAAATGTCATAACTTTTTCAGGAGGGAAGACTTTTCTTGCCCCTATGGGCGGGCACTCATGGATGCCATTGGCGACCGCAAGCGGGGAAAAGGGGAGCAGTTGCCCCCCTAGATTTATAGTTTAAATTTTTTAGACAAAAATAGACAAAATATTTATAATTAAAACATTTAAAATTAATTGTAACAACTGTGACTCCTTCTATTGTTATGTCGATATCATCATTATCATTATCTTTGGGGATGCATCCCCCCAATGCTCTACTTTTTACTCCATTCACGTTTCTCTAAACACTTTGATTTGAGAAAATTATCTAGAATAACTGATCCACCACTAGTTAAATTTTAAGTATAATATTTATTTAAGCATGTGTTAGCTAATAAACTCATGTATAGCTGTTGGCAGTACTGGGGCTGTTGTGTAAATAGGCCTCCAAAAAACATTAGTGTGGGCTTTTACTGATGAATAACTTTTGTTTAATTGTCACCTTTCATTTTCATGCAATTTTTTCCAAATTTGTCTGTAAAGCCTTAAAGGTACACAAATTTCTATCCAACAATGACAATTTGGCTGTGTAGGAACCTTTCCAACTAAATCATTTTTGTAATTTTTAGCGTGTTTTTAAAACATTTTGAAATTTTTATTATGATGTAAAATAAAATAAAGCTAACCGAAAATTGTACTCTATATACCAATTTTTAACAAAAATTAAAAAAAATTTTTGGGACTCAATTGAGCCCCAAGACTTTACACAATTTTGAAAAGAAGAAAAAATAAATCTGAGAGAGAATATGAGAGGAGGCAAAAAGAAAAAAATAAGAAGCTTGCCCTCCTCTGCAAAAATTCCTGCGGGCGCCCATGTAGGATTCGCCCCCCCTTAACAAAATTCTGAATCCGCCTCTGCATACATACATACATACATACATACATACATACATACATACATACATACATACATACATACATACATACATACATACATACATACATACATACATACATACATACATACATACATACATACATACATACATACATACATGCATGCATACATACATACATACATACATACATACATACATACATACATACATACATACATACATACATACATACACATCCATACATACACACACATACATACATACATACATACATACATACATACATACATACATACATACATACATACATACATACATACATACATACATACATACATACATACATACATACATATCTATATATATATAAATAAATGTTTGTATGTATGTATGTATGTCTTTATGCATTGCTACACCATTCATCCGATCGTAATGCAATTTTCACACAACCTTGAGAGTCAAGGAGAATCAAATATAGAGAAAAAAATTTAAAATCCGTCACAAAATGAGCGGAGCGGAGCGGGAGAGCGAACGGAAACGGGAATTAGAAAATGAGCGGAGACGGGAATGGGAACGAAAAAGCAACTGAGAGCAAAATAGCGAGCGGGAAAGGTAAAGCGACCAAGAGCGGGAAAGCGTCCGGATAGGGAAAGCGATTTGGAGCGGGAAAGCGAACAAGAGCAAGAAAATTGCCGAGAGCGGGAAAGCAACCGGGAACGGGAAAGCGGCCGGGAGCGGGAAAAGCAGTCGGGAGCTAGTATAAATATAAATATAAATATAAATATAAATATAAATATAAATATGAATATGAACATGAACATGAACATGAACACGAACATGAACATGAACATGAACATGAACATGAACATGAACATGAACATGAACATGAACATGAACATGAACTTTTTAGATGCAGAAACTTAAATTATTTTTGTAAATAAAATATCAAAACATGATTTGTCTCTATAGGGCCGAAGAACAACAGAAAAATCCAGCAGCCATATTGAATGCTCTACAAACATTTGACTCTTCAGTGCGACAGAAAGGTGGCTCCAAGTTCATGTTCTCAACTGACGAGAAGATTAACCAATCAGCTGATAAAATTGTAGTGAAGTTTAAATCAGACGATTTATTATCAAATTAATGAGATTTTATTTGTAAAAATAAAAGCATTGAAACTATACGTAAGATAAGAAAATCATTGTTATTGTAACGCAATCAATCTAACTGGGTCCCAATAAAATTGAAAAATCAATGACTTATAAAGCTTTTTTAGGGTTCTGTATAACGTGTTCTGAAAAGACATAAATGCCAGAATTTAAATTTTATTGAAACGATTATAATACGTTTTAGGTTCGGGTCCTACAAATTTTCGATTCCCTCCCTATTATAGACATTTCTTCATACCCCGATCTCTGTGGCCATTACATCAAAAATTGAAACTGGAGTGGCATGAACATGTGAATTATTTCTTGCAATGTAGTTTTCCATGTTTTGAACAAACCCTATCTATAACATTTGGATCATACCCTAGTTCTAGTTAGTCCATTATTAACTTGGCCAAGAAAATCGATTGGTCAAATAAGTTTTCTAAACTTTGTAAAGACAATCCAGCAGTTTTGACAGGTTATGTTTTATGCAAATTTACAGGGGAAGATACAAATTTCTGAAAAGAATGAAGCAACTACTGGGACCAACGATAATACCGCCAAACCGGTCACAGCTCGTAAAAAAAATCGGGAAGTTAACGGGAAGATGTCTGAAGAAGAAATCATGAATGCTTTCAGTCAGTTATATGTGTACTGTATTAAATAATTCATAATCTTAAATTTATAGCTAAAGTGAAATGTATAATTTAATGTATTTATTAAAATTACACGACGAAATGTAGTAGAATTTACCATCCATTTTTGTTTGTCAGATGTTTCTAGCTTTAGCATAATTATCGGATTAGATAATTTTTTCTTAAGCGTCCATCCAGAGCCCAGAGTCTTTTTTACACACTGTTACTTAACTTGACTTTTCTGTCTGTGGTCAAAATTTTTGAATTGATTTTTCACCAACTTATAGACAAGTTAAAGCTTTTAAACTTTCAGCATAGACTTTAGCCACTCGCAAAAACAATTTTTAATAGTTTCCTAAGCGATTTAATTATTATTTCAAGTAATTTCCTAATTATTTTGTAACGCATTTAAAATTATTCACCAGGCAGCGCTTGCGTCAATCAAATTAACTTTTAGGTAATCATGACTATGACAAAAACTTAAAAATATTTTGACTAAAGTATTTCTGTAAACATTGGTAAAGCTGTTATTGTATTTGAAAATCAATTTGTGTAATTTAAAAATATAAAAGTGTGTTTTTAAAAAACTTTGTTTTTTTTACTTTCACTTGTTTTAAATTCATTACCGAACTATATCCGGAACATTGCCTATTTTTCTTTCTTATAACTTTTTCACTTTTTTTCTAAAGATGTTCTCGGAATTGTTGCGCTTATATTTTTTTAGAAGGAAATAACAACAAATAAATTATTTACATTAATTAATTCTTAGGAGAAATAGTGAACAAAGATGATCCGCTAATAAAGTATGAGATAAAACAGAGGGTCGGTTCTGGGTTAGTGTGATTTACTTAATAAAGAATGTTGTGTTTCTAATATTTTTATTAAATTAGTTCTGACCCTTTTATAGAGCATCAGGAACTGTTTGCGAGGCCAGAGACAAACAGACCGGCAACGCTGTGGCAATCAAGAAAATGGATTTGAACAATCAACCAAAAAAGGAACTGATCATAACTGAGATCGAGGTGATGAAGGAGCATAGACACGACAACATTGTCAATTTTCTAGACAGCTTTCTTGTAGACACTGTGGGAAGCAGAGAGCTTTGGGTAGTCATGGAATATTTAGAGGGTGGTGCATTGACTGATGTCGTTATGGAGACCATCCTATCGGAGGGTCAAATAGCGGGCATTACTCAAAAGTGCGCAGACGCGCTGGCGTATTTACACCGTCAAGAGATAATACACCGAGACATAAAGAGCGACAACGTACTCCTTGGGCTGAATGGAGAAGTAAAACTGACAGACTTTGGTTTTTGTGCCCAGATCACACCGGAACAAGACAAACGAAATACCATGGTTGGAACGCCGTATTGGATGGCCCCAGAAGTTGTATCTAGGTTAGTTATCGTATGCTAATGGTCGAAGTATGTTAATCCTTGATTAATTTGTTTTATTGCTGATAATATAACCGACTATTGATTTTTTACAATTCGATCAGGAAGAAGTATAGCTACAAGATCGACGTGTGGAGTTTAGGAATTATGGTGATCGAAATGATGGACGGAGAGCCACCATATTTGAATGAAAGTCCAATCAAAGCTCTGTACCTCATTGCTTCGAATGGAAAGCCGGTAATAAAAGAAAAGTCGAAATGGTCACGTGAGTTGATCGACCTTCTTGATCAGTGTCTGGAAGTTGACGTGGATAGGAGAGCCACGTGTGAGAATTTGCTTGCCCACCCTTTTATGAAAAAAGCAGAAGACCTCCATTCGCTAAAGGATAACATCAAGGCTGCCAAAGACGCCATAGCAAAAGCGGCGTCTTAAATTTTAAAATCCACGTTTTCATGGAATGACCTATATATAATATTGCATAACTCTTTCTCAATATTGGTTATAGATAATCACGTGTTGCTATAAATATATTCATTGCGTTCAAACTTTTATGAATGGTTGGAGCTTTGAACATTTTTTAATGCAGCCATTTTGTATATTTCATATCTACATGTCCAACATAAAAGCTAAATATTCACTCATAAGTATGTAGGGGAGAGTTGCCTAAGATAAGACGATTTTCAGATTTACTCAGTTGGTGGGCTTATTTCTTTTTATTAACAAACATTTTTGTACCAGCCTTGTATTAGCCGTATTTTCTAACAATTAAAATTTGTACATTTCAAACAGAAAGCTCACAATGTCGTTTTTAGTAAAGGTCCTAAAATGTCTCATCTTAGGCAACATCATGCTTAAGATGAGACAGTGGGTTGCCTAAGATGAGACAGTGGGTTGCCTAAGATGAGACAGTGGGTTGCCTAAGATGAGACAGTGGGTTGCCTAAGATGAGACAGTGGGTTGCCTAAGATGAGACGTTGAAATCTTCAATTTCATGGCATTTAAAACAAATTTTGCCAGATTTTATCATTCAAACAAATTAATTAAACTATAATCAACAAAAAATTATAATTTATATACTTTGGACGCCACTTATGAAAACAAGTAAAAGGAAAATGAATTTTTCAACACTTAATTTTGCGATATTCAAAATAACGACCGGAACATAAATAAATAAATCAATCGTGACGTCATGAATATTACTCAATCTTCAAATGAATTTCGTGCTTACTTTGCTGTTTCAGTAAATTGAGTTTGTTTATTAACATATGTCGAATTCAATTGAATAATGTATTGTCATCCAATATAAAGCTATGCTGAAAGTTTCAGCTTCCTAGCTAGATAAAAAGCTTGTCAAATTTTACTTGATAGATTAGCGTACATAGAAAGACACAGTCAAATAAACAAACAAACAAACAGAAATTGCAAATTGAATGAAAGTATGTAAAATTGTTTGCTTTAGTTTGTTAACAAAACAAAATAAGGCTCCATCAATCGTCGTAGATTAACCAGTTTTTACAAATGTAATTTTTGACTTTTTTTTAGCCGTGCACGTGCACAGCAAGTGCGTTAGTTGTAGAAGAAACAAAATCCACTTTTTTTTAGATTTGCTCTTCGTGAACGGCTCACAACAAACGAGACATCAATACTTTTAGTGAGTGATGCATGACCATCTCAAATTTAACAAGTGATTTAACAATGGTTGGTTTAATTTTGCCGATAAAAAGCTGTAAATATTGCTCGAATACTTCATATCTGCTTCCTGCCATGATTCTCGCTGTGATTTTCTTTTGTGTAAAATAGCATCCTGCAATTGTACATAAATTTAAATAGTTAAATGTCTAATTAAAAAACTCAACTAAAACCTAATAACGGTAGCATATATTTAATGTTTTTGCACGAAACTGCTGGCTACAATAAACAAATTATCTCTGTTTAATATTTTTGCCGCGTCTCATCTTGGGAAACTATTAGATTTCTCATCTTAGGAACCAGTATACCATTGCACTTAATTCACCATGGTGTCAGTGGCGGATTTAGGTTTTATGGCGTGGGGGCGAAGAGAATTTCAGGGGCGCCACCGAATTTTAAGACACTAATTTTTAGTAATATTGAGTACATTTGAAAAAACTAACTTGTTAAATTTATTCTAATTACTGAACACGTCAAAATTAGAGTCAATAATTTAAACAGAAATGTTTCAAAAGACAACAATTCTCGAAAAATCCAGTGTTTCTACTTTTACCATCATCACCAAAACAAGAATGCTTTCTGTGTCCCCTGAATGAATGACAAACATTGTTTTTCTAAAAACAACGTCACATGTATAATCCGTTTTAAAACTTTCCTTTTCTTTTCCACTTGGCGACGCTCCTGACTGATCAAACCAGGTATCACAGTTCTATCATTTGATATACAATATTTAGCAAACAAGTCATGATATGTCGTGTTTTGATGCTGATTAGAAGTTTCGTGTTTAACCATTTTTTCCATACTTTTTTTCCAATTAGAAACTCCTGAATATGGGTGGCACCATTCCTTGCTATAATTTCTAGATTTACAATCAGCAAATAACCAACAAGCTTGACAATACATCTTTTGATTTATCTGTGAAAAAAACAGTCTTCTAAGCCACGAATCACTTTATCCAACTTTATCCAACTCAGTCGTGGGCCTATTTAAACAGAACAACCAAAGGCAGTTATTTATAGGCGCCTATCCACAGCCCTTGCAGACGCTGGTGACGCCAGCGGGATTCGAACCGCCGACTCTCAGGTCCACAGGCAAATGCCTTACCGCTAACACATTTACTAGCATCTACCTTAAGACCTTCTTTTGCCAGTTTAGGCCTAGATCAGTGCTGTCCAACCTTTTTGACTCAATGGGCCACTCAAATAATTTTCAAGGTGCCAAGGGCCGCACATAATATACATAATATAATACAACACACTTTAAACTTCATTTTTGTCTTTGGTTTAAAAATTCAACTATCAACTAATAACCTTACTTTATTATATTTTTAAATAAAACTCAGAATATGTTTATCAACTTTAAAAATAAGAGTGTGCTTAATGAGCAGTTTGGCTTTGACTTGAATTTTCTATTTTTTTAATTTGTGCTGGTATTGAGAAACAACTGCTCTCATCAAGTTTTCTAAATGTTCGTCAGTCAAAAAGTTTCTCCTTTTTAACTTGATGTTAATCATTACTGAAAATCCAGTTTTGCATACACAAGTGTTTCCAAACATGGTCAATATTTTCCTGCAACATGTATGTATGTGTGAAAACTGATCTGAAAGAACATACATCATCCAAAATACAATTGGGGTCGTTTCCTCGTGTTTATCCTTAAGGACCATACTATTTTTTTAGGGTAGTGAAAGGAGTTAGTTAACACTCAACCTGCGCAAATGTCTGTAAACTCCTTGCTCAATAGAGCTACGATGATGACGCCGGTGAGATTCGAACCGCCGAACTATAAGCCGACAAGCGAACGCTTTACCGCTTTGCCACACCCGTCATACCATGCTTGAGTTCAATAATTTCGAGCTGAAAATAAGTATGAACCCCGAAATTTAGCTCCACCCATAAAAATCACCCTAGCCTATTTTTGTAGGTATTCGATAAATAAAGTACATTTTTAAAGTTATTTTAATGTTTAGAATATTAGTTTAAAATAGAATATTAGCTTAAAATTGAATATGGTTTATGATTTTTGTACGAGGCAATAAAAAGTACAAGTGTTTTGAGAAAAAGAGCATATATGGCGGGCCATATGAGAACGGCCCGAGGGCCGCAGGTTGGACAGCACTGGCCTAGATTCTCCACTCAATTTATCACCTGTTTTGCGTTTATTACCGTCACGGACTGATTCAGCCATGGCTATTATTTTAATATTATTGTAAAGCTTGTTGACTTGCTGTAGGCATTCCGACTCTGGCTGGAGAGCTGAGCCGGTTGAACTTTGGACAATTTGAGATAAATCCTTAACAGTCTCAGGCATCGCCACCATATACATATTCATGCTCGAGCAGCATTGTGATTGCATCAGCTGGATAATATAGAATTATAACCAGTAATGCGACTTAATGCATCCATTCATAAAATATCACTAGCTTCAACACCTGTGATTTTCAGTGCTCATAGAAAGCGGTCATTTTTGTAGCGGGGCACCAAGGGGCGCCATTTAGGACTGTCAACTTGGGCAAACCGCTCAACAACAAAATTCCAACTTCAGCTTAAGAGGTCTTTATTATTAAATAAAAAATTAACAAAACGGAAAATTTAACTTCAATACGAAAATTCGCCAATTCAACAATTCACTCCTAACTACGTGACAACCACTCTCGAGCTCGACTTTCACTCCACTAAAAACTCTGCGCATACTTTTCTCCGCCTAAACAGCACGATAGCCACTAATATACAACAACTCTTACAACTACAGGTGAACATTCATACTACAACAAATAGCGAGCGTACACACAACACATTCCATCCACCAATAATCACATACACAACATGTCTATCTTGACATTCCGTCCCTTCAGTGTTATTTCCATTAATGGTAATTTAATTAGGAATTGAAATAGGAATTTTTTTTCTTGAGAATGGAAATTAGAAATAAGAATTAAATTTGGAATGGAATTAGAAATAGGAATGGAAATCACGTGATAAAAATGGAATTAGAATTAGAAGTAGAAATTATTTTTCAATCCAAAATGGAATTAGAATGATAATTAGAAATTATTTCTTTAACTAGCAGTGCCCGTAGCGGCTTCGCTCGCATGAAATTAGAGAATTTGAACCGTGCATACATAGTAGAGTACTGCAGGGATCAACTTGTTAGGTCTCGACTCGGCCCGTCGACAACTTGGCCCAGCCCGTTTCAAAAACCGAAATTCCTGGTACGGCACGGCCCGTCTAATATGGACCCGGCCCGTTTTTACAGGCCTAGAAGTTCTATATACTTGATGAAAAACTTCGGCCCGTCCCACCTTGACTTCAGGTTTAGCCCGGCCTGTCTGAACACCCTAAAATCACTAAAATGTCTATATACTTGGTTAAAAATCTCGGCCCGTCCCACCTTGATTTAAGGTTTAAGCAGGGCCGCATGAAGACCCTAAAATAACGGCTTTGCCCGTCCGTCGGGTGATAAACTGAACTCATTTACTTTCAACCAGCACAAAACCTCAAAATACTAATTTTCACATCTGTAGCACTTACAGTTTTTGAGTAGCAGTTATTTTAAAATCAAATGACCCTTTTTCCACTTCACATTTGAGGTCCTGGAAACCAAATTTTCAAAAAATGGTGAAACACGTATATCATTATTTTAAGAGTAGAAACTAAATACTAATTTTACTTTTGTAGCATTTACAGTTTTTGAGTAGCAGTTACTTTAAAAACCAAGTAACCATATTTTCCACCCCATATTTGAAGTCCTGGAAACCAAATTTTCAAAAACTGGTAAAACACGTATATCATTATTTCTGGAGTAGAAACTTAATACTAATTTTAACTCCTGTAGCATATACAGTTTTCGAGTAGCAGTTACATTAAAAACCAAATAACCTTATTTTCCACCCCACATTTGAGGTCCTTGAAACCAAATTTTAAAAAAATGGTAAGACACGTATATCTTTATTTTTAGAAAAGAAACTAAATAATAATTTTTACATCTGTGGTATTTACTGTTTTTGAGTAGCAGTTACTATAAAAGACAATTAGCCCTATTTTCCACCCCACATTTGAAGTCCTGGAAACCAAATTTTCAAAAAATGCTAAAACACGTATTTCATTATTTTTGGAGTAGAAACTAAATACTAATTTGTACTCCTGTAGCATTAACAGTTTTTGAGTAGAAGCTACTTTTAAAACCAAATAACTCAATTTTCCAACCCACATTTAAGGTCCGGGAAACCGAATTTTCAAAAAATGGTGAAACACGTATCTTTTTATTTTTCAAAAAGAATCTATATACCAAATTTCAAAATTTCCTCATTTTTAGTTTTCGAGATATACATTGTTTTAGAAAAAAGTTTGTTTTCCAGTTTTTTCCCCTCAGGAGCAAACTTTTCAAAAATCCTTTCTTAGCGGATGTTTACGCTATAAAAGTAATATAAGTTCCAAATTTCACGTTCCTAGGATAAGGCGTTTGAGCTCGGCGTTGATTATCAGTCAGTCAGTCAGTCAGTCAGGACATGTTCTTTTATATATATAGATAAAAATGGAATTAGAATGGGAAGTAGGAATTATTTTTTAAAATAAAATGGAATTAGAATGAGAAGTAGGAATTATTTCTAAATTTAAAATGAAAGTAGAATAAAGGATCTACGAAATTGCCCCGTTCCCATGATATATAAATAAAAGTCCCCTTTTTAATTAACTGTTTTTCTCTTAGGTAGTTGGTCTAAATATTGTGTCGTGTGTTGCCATGCATGGCACACACGCTCCAGCTGATCATCAAGCTTGCAAACGCCCACTATAACAATGTTTTAACCAAAACTCGCCATCTTGTCGCAAAAATAAAAAAATCAAGTGTTGCTCTAGAAAAACTTCATAAAAAATGTGGGAAATCTGTCATAAGCGACTGCACTACAAGATGGAACAGCACATACCAAATGTTAACACGCCTTCTTACGATCAAGCATGACGTCAACAACGTTTTATGTGAAATGTCAATAGACTCGCTTCTGGCTAGTGACTGGGTGAAGCTGCAAGAAGTGTCAACGCTACTCGAACCCTTTGCTGTTCAAACAGATATTCTACAGAGTGACGCACAGTCTCTCTCGAGTTTAATTCCTTGCATTTTAAACCTGGAATGTCATCTGCAGCAGCACACATCTGCAAAAGCACTAACATCAAAAATGCTGGATGATCTCCGTTACCGGTTCGCCACACTTCTAGACCCGAATACGGAAAACTTTAATCCGATTCCAGCGGCCGCATGTCTGCTTGATCCGACGATGGCACAAGCAATTATGTCCCCGGAATATGTAGAGCTGCTGCGTGCTGCTAAAGCTTACATAATCACCGTTTGTGAAAACGAGGAAAGTTCAGTGCAGGAAGTGTCGGATTCTGCATCCCTTATGGTGTTAACTCCAACATCATTAAAAAAGTTTAAATTTTTAAACAATAAAATTCAGTCTAATCGACTTAGAACTTGTGCAGGCATTAGCAGTATAAGTGAAAAAGATGCCGTGCATTATCAGCTGAACAACTACATAGCTGATATTGTAGAAGATGAGCGGAATGATGCACTGGATGTTTGGAAGCAAAAAACATCACGTTACAGCAAACTGTATGAGCTAGCCCAAGATTTATTGTCAGCTCCAGCTTCTCAAGCCTACGTGGAGCGGATATTCTCTCTTTGTGGCATCTTGACTGCAGGGCGACGCAACAGAATGCAACAGTCCTTAGAGATGAGAGCCTTTCTGAAACTTAATTCATTTTGGCCGATTAGTTATTTGCATTTTGCTCTGGTTATTTTTGGATGCTTGGTTTAGTTATAACAATAAATGTTTGATAAGCTTGTTGTTGTTACTATGTATTATTATCTCTAAAGGGTTTTTTAAAGGAACGAATATAGTGACTGTTATTTTTAATAATGGAATTAGAAAATAATTTTTGAAATGATAATGGAAATAGAATAGAAATAGAAATCATTTTAGCAATGGTAATTAGAATTGAATGGAAATTATTGAAATTAAAATGGAATTAGAATTGAAATAGAAATTATTTGAAAAAAAAATAATGGAATTAGAATTGGAATGGAAATTATTTTGAAAAAAATAATGGAATTAGAATTGGAATGGAAATTATTTGTAAAAAAATAATGGAATTAGAATTGGAATGGAAATTATTTGAAAAAAAATAATGGAATTAGAATTGGAATGGAAATTATTTAGTGAATGGAAATAACACTGCGTCCCTTCTTCCAGACGAAAAATGGTTTTTTTCTCTCTTCTAATTCTGGAAATTCATTTTCGGCTTCCATCGGCTAAGTTAACACGGATTTCGACTCAAGAAATCTGCTCCAACGTTGTCTTTACCTAGTATGGCTCTCAAGACGTATCGATAAGGTTGTAATGCTAGTGCCCACTTCATGAGCCTTCCATTCTGATACTGTGCAGCACCCAGATACTGTAGTGGCTGGTGATCAGTTTCTAAAATGAGCCATAAATATACTGTTGGAATTTTCCAATTGCCCACACAATTGTTAAGCATTCTTTCTCGATAGTTGAATAATTAATCTCTCTTGGTAAAAGTTTTCGACTTGCAAAAGCTACTGGATGTTTGATCCCATCTTCTCCTTGTTGAAGCATTATCGCATCAATCCCAGCATTTGAAGCATCAGTTTGTAGAATGAACGTCTTGTTAACATCAGGCAGCTTCAATACATTCTCCTTTGGCTCGTCCCACTCGATATCAGTTTTAGCACCCTTTTTTGTTAAATCCGTGAGTGGGGAAGCAAGAGCTACAAAGTTAGGCACAAAATTTCTATAAAAACTTATCAGGCCAACAAATGCTCGAACTTGTTTCTTCGTGGTCGGTCTCGGTTATTCCAATAATATCAGGTTTTTCTTTGTCCACATATAACTCAAGTTCAGCTCTTTTAAAGAGTGTAAATGAGATTCCCAAACGTACGTTCTTCAAGTCTTCTCTTTCAATTGAGACCATGTCCTGACTGACTGACTGACTGACTGACTGACTGACTGACTGACTGACTGACTGACAGATGACTGACTGATAATCAACGCCGAGCTCAAACGCCTCATCCTAGGAACGTGAAATTTGGAACTTATATTACTTTTATAGCGTAAACATCCGCTAAGAAAGGATTTTTGAAAATTTTGCTCCTGAGGGGAAAAAACTGGAAAACAAACTTTTTTCTAAAACAATGTATATCTCGAAAACCAAAAATGAGGAGATTTTGAAATTTGGTATATAGATTCTTTTTGAAAAATAAAAAGATACGTGTTTCACCATTTTTTGAAAATTCGGTTTCCCGGATCTCAAATGTGGGTTGGAAAATTGGGTTATTTGGTTTTTAAAGTAGCTGCTACTCAAAAACTGTGAATGCTACAGGAGTGAAAATTAGTATTTAGTTTTTACTCCAAAAATAATGAAATACGTGTTTCAGCATTTTTTGAAAATTTGGTTTCCAGGACTTCAAATGTGGGGTGGAAAATAGGGTTATTTGTTTTTTAAAGTAACTGCTACTCAAAAACTGTAAATACCACAGATGTAAAAATTAGTATTTAGTTTCTATTCCAAAAATAAAGATGTACGTGTTTTACCATTTTTTTAAAATTTGGTTTTCAGGACCTCAAATGTGGGGTGGAAAATAAGGTTATTTGGTTTTTAATGTAACTGCTACTCGAAAACAGTAGATGCTACAGGAGTAAAAATTAGTATTTGGTTTCTACTCCAGAAATAATGATATAAGTGTTTTACCATTTTTTGAAAATTCGGTTTCCAGTTCCAGGACCTCAAATGTGAGGTGGAAAAAAGGTTATTTGATTTTAAATTAACTGCTACTCAAAAACTGTAAGTGCTACAGATGTGAAAAATAGTATTTTGAGGTTTTGTGCCGGTTAAAAGTAAATGAGTTCAGTTTATCACCGGACGGACGGGCCAAGCCGTTATTTTAGGGTCTTCATACGGCCCTGCCCAAACCTTAAATCAAGGTGGGACGGGCCGAGATTTTTAACCAAGTATATAGACATTTTAGTGATTTTAGGGTGTTCAGGCTAAACGTGAAGTCAAGGTGGGACGGGCCGAAGTTTTTCATCAAGTATATAGAACTTCTAGGCCTGTAAAAACGGGCCGGGCCCATATTAGACGGGCCGTGCCGGGCCAGGAATTTCGGTTTTTGAAACGGGTTGGGCCAAGTTGTCGACGGGCCGAGCCGAGACCTAAAAAATTGATCCGTGCAGTACTCTACTATGTATGCATGGTTCAAATTCTCAAATTTCATGCGAGCGAAGCCGCTACGGGCACTGCTAGTGTACAATAAAACACCTCCTCCATGTAATCTTCCTCCTCTAATGTCTCTGTCTTTCCGGAACATGACATACCCCTCAAGTTCTAGCTCGTTGTTTTTTATTTCTTCCTTAGTCCAAGATTCGGTTATTCCAATAATATCAAGTTTTTCTTTGTCCACATATAACTCAAGTTCAGCTCTTTTACTTGCATTCAATATACTTCTGGCATTGACATAAAACGTTTTCAAATATGAAACTTCTCCCCTTGTGCACTGTTTTTTATTTTCTTCGTCCACCGTAATCAAACCTCCCATATCTTTCTTTCCATTGTTTCTTCTTTCCATCTTCTTTAGTGCCACCTTCTTCTTTTCACCATGCTCCACTATTTTCAGTTTCTTTTCAGCTTTACTATCCTCATGTCCCCCGGCAAGCCCTTTACCCTGTATAGCCAGTTTCCCGTTGTTGCTTCATTCTGCTTCTCTCTGCATTGTTCAACCAGTTTTCTGCACTGCTCTCTTTCAGTTCTTGTCAAGTCATGAGTGACTGAGATTCTCTTGAATTTTTCTTCTGCTTTTTGAAGTCTGAAGAATGACTCTAGAGCTCTGTTTTTGATTGCAACATTACGGAACTCTATAAGTAACGGTCTTTCCTTTTCTCCTTCTTTGTATTTTCCTAATCTGTAGATGTTTTTTATGTCCAACTTTTCATCGCAGGGCACCTCCAGAACATCATTCAAAAAGCTTAACACCATTATTTTGTCTTCACTCGTTCTCTCACCGTTCTCCGTGCCTTCTTTTTCAGCCAATCGATGGAAGATAATGTTATATTTCTTTCTTTCTCTTAGTTTTATCTCCTCTGTGTTCATTTTCAAGATAACTGTGAAAGATCACATTCCTGTCGTGGATGCGAGCATAACAATATTTCAAGACCTCACACCCGAGAAATTTTTTTTAGCATTTCGACAACCATGTTTGGCAGTGGCAGAATGTGCAACTTGTTTGTTGATAGAACGGGTTTTAAATATTTCTCTTGGGTTACCTACAGTCTGATCCGATAGAATCAAGATTCGGTTGGTTGTGACGAATGTCCGGAGCAAATTATTTTATCAGCATGAAGCGGGTTCTAGACAGTGACCGAAAGATTCGGGCATTGTCACTTCTGAAGTTCTGTCAAATTTTTTGACTGAAATTGATGAAACAATCCAATCATCAAATATAGAATCAATGAGATGGTCACAACAGGATTCTTCAATCGCTGACACAATCGCTTCGGTTTTAATTTTCAATCAAAAGCCTTCCATCAGCGATGCTAACATAATATATTATGTTAATGGTTATATTGCACAATCTGTCAGCAGAATTCTGCAGAATTATTATTTGTGAAAGCTGTAAAGAAATTCTGTTTGAACATGGTGACATGAAGGAAATGGAGTTTCATCAGCCATTGTCCGAGGAAGCTCGGAAGTTTTTTGACGCTGTTAACAGAGGAGGACTAGAAGAACCAACAGAACTGGTCTTTATGTTAACTGAGCACTGCTGGATTGTATATGAAATTCGTTCATCAGCTAATACGATGCAAAAGCTGCTAGCTGCAGAATCCCATAATTCCTTGTTTTATCAAATAGTTGATCATACGACTTGCAATCAAGCTATTGTAGATTATGGACTTAACAACTATTTATGTACACATCGACATGAACTGACAAAATTAACTGTATATAGTTTTTTTAAGTGTGTAGCTAAAAATCTTGTGAAAGAAATGACAAACAAGGCAAATTATCATGGTAACCACAGTTCAAAGCGTAGAAAAATTGATCAACTGTGTAGTAAATAAAATTGATTTTTTAATAAACTACTTTTTTGTGTACAATTGTTGTGTTATTTCTAATAAACAATAAAAAAGAAGGTAAACATGGGTTCAATACGATAAATAACGCACATTTGCAGTGGGCGCATGCACCTAGCTGCTAGATGTGTATGCCCAAGATGGTAAGCGCTCCAAATCGGTTTCATCTACATGTATCTAGAACTAGATGTGTTAGCTTTCGCAATGACAATTTATAAGAGTCAAGGACAGTCTTTTGATCACGCCGGTGTATATCTTCCAGAGCCAGTCTTCGCTCATGATCAACTGTATGTAGCGTTAACTCAAGAAAGATAACACTGAAATATGAAAGTTTTAGTGAAAGATACCTTATATATATCAAGGAGATTTATTGAAAAACTCAAGAATTTTTACAAAAAACATTGTTATCAAAGAAATTCCTTAACTGAATAAACGAATTGCAAATAATTGTGAATTAGCCAATTATTCTACTCATCTATATGCATAATTTCTTATGTATGTGTGTGTTTTAACTCTTTGCGAGCTTTCGTCGCCGAAGGTCTTCAGAAGAAGAACCTCTCATTTTTAGCGTTTCGGCCCTTAAACTTCTTGACGCTTTTAAGAGAGAGGTGGGCCCACGTCCGTTGATCAGGCGGACGCCCTTCGGCGAGAAAAATTTCCAAATTCCTAACTTGAAACACGAAAATTCAAAGTTCAGCAGAAAACTGTTCGAAACAAGACTTGAAATCGCCGGAACGATTATCGCCCAATGTAAACAAGGCTAAACCATTTCGTGTGCATCTTGTAGCGCTTTCTTTTTTCTATTAGCGAAAATCCAAAAAGATGCAGCTTCAGCTGTCTGGGAGATCTCCTTGATGGCTCGAGTTTTTTCTCGGTTTGAAAAACCAAGAGCTTTCAGCAGTTTTAACATTGAGCTGCTAACCAACCCTCGAACGCCAACCTCGACTGCAAAAATTTCAGTCCTGAACCCTTTGGCATTCAAATCACATGCTAAATCCCTATATCTCTCCTCTTTGAAAATATTGCTAGATTCCATGTTACTTTCCCATGGCACAGAGAGTTCAATCAGGAACATTGTCTTGGCCAAGTCGGAATATACAATTATATCCGGCTTTAAGCCGCTAGATCTCACGGCTTCTGGAAATTTTCTTTCGCCATCCAAATCAGCTGAAACCGACCAATCGTCGGCAGCACCCATCACACATTCAAAGTCTCTTGTAGATCTGAACCTGTGGAACTTCAGATTGCCTTCTCTCAAAAAGTAGATTTTCCTTTTCTGCTGTATTCCTCTTGTCTTTGCTTTCTTACACGCTTCTTTGACGAAGTCAAGCAATTTTCGGAGTACTTGGTTATGACGCCAAGTGTACCTCCCGTGTGAAAGTGAAAACGAACAACAGGAAAGAACGTGAATGAGAGTCTCCGATTGCCCACATAACATGCACGAATCATCGTCTTTCAACTTCCATCTTCGAAGATTGCTGGATGACGGCAGTTGATCATAAACAGATCTAATCAAAAAAGACAAACGTAGTGGTGTGTATTGCCAAATGTCTTTCCAAGAAAGTGAACGCTGAACAGCATTTTCCCATGTCGTCCAGTCTCCTTGTTGAGATAACTGAACAAACTTAATCATTCTCTGGGACTCGATAGCTTTCTTTCTTTCCTGAATGACCAGACTTGTTCGTTCACTGGTGCTGGCTTTTGACCACCAAATTTGATAGGTTGACCCGAGACCCCGTTTGTCCTGTTGAACTGCCCCAACTCTTTCTGTCCAACGTAAAGAGGCTTCAGCTTCTGCGATCTCCTTTCTGGCTACCCATTTCTTTCCGGACTTTACAAGAGGTCCCATCTCCACAATTCTTTGATCCGAAGAGTTATCCAGCATTAGTTGCGTACGGATCTTGTTTATCTTAAACTCCTCAACCAAAGACTTCAGTGGCAACCTCAGTTTGGCAGTCTTGCTGTACAAAGCTACCGAAGAAAATCCCGGAGGCAGACCCAACCATTTCCTTGTAAATTTATTCATCTTCCTTTCTAGCTTTTCTACCAATGGTAAACTCATCTCATACATTGATAGAGGCCAAAGCAATCTCGGTAATAGAACAAACTGAAGCAACCACAATTTGAACCTGCTCTGGAGTGGGGCCACATCAATTTTCTTCATATCTTCAAATGCCGATCGAAGAACCTCAGAACACCGTCCAGTGTCGTTAAGCGAATCGTCATACCACCTTCCCAGGCTCTTAACCGGTTCTTCTCTCAATGTTGGGATCCTGTTGCCAGCAACTGAAAACGTCACGTTGTCGTCGATCTTGCCTCGTCGCAGAGATAAGCTTCTTGACTTGGTTGCCTTGAAACTCATGCCGCACCATGATAGCAGCCCGCTGAATGCATCAAGAGCCCGTCGCATTGAGATACATTTGTTTAGAACCAAAGTTGTATCATCCATGAAGGCCTTCACCGATGGCATCAAGATACCTTTGCCAACGTAAGCTTCCTCCACGCGAGAACCCACTGCATTCAGAAGCAGCTGCATCGCTAATATGAAGAGAATGGGTGAAATTGAGCAGCCCATTGCTATACCAACTTCTAACTGGAACCATTCTGTTGAACAGGAGGACGTAGACAACCTCAATTTGAAATGTCCGAAATACTGTTGCAACATTTCTATCACAATTATTCTACTCATCTATATGCATAATTTCTTATGTATGTATGTATGTATGTATGTATGTATGTATGTATGTATGTATGTATGTATGTATGTATGTATGTATGTATGTATGTATGTATGTATGTATGTATGTATGTATGTATGTATGTATGTATGTATGTATGTATGTATATGTATGCGTAAAATAATATATAATTAAATTTAAATAAATCCGTCATTTTTGACGGGCTATCTCTAGTAAATATATATTATATATATTATTCAAAAAATAAATTTAAAAAAAATGTTTTTTTTGCCTCTTTATCTGAGTCAACGAACTAAAATTTTTGAATCTAAAACAACCGTTACGCTCAATCTTGTTAATTATTTTGGACCTCTGGCGACTTAAAAATAATAATCCATACTGTTTAATTATTTTGGACCTCTGGCGACTTATACATAAACAACTTATTAGAGTCCCTAGATGGCAGGAGTTAATTTGATTTGATTAGTTTTAATTGATTTAAGGCCTAATTCATGTCGGAAACATTCAATTCATGTATTGTCATCCAGAATAAAGCTTTCCAAAAATTTTTAGAGCTCTAGGTAGTCGAAAAGTGGGTCAATTTTCGTTTCTAAAATTTGATCACCACAGACAAACAAACAAAGAGACGAGTGAAGTTAAATAAAAGCATTTAGATAAAAAAATTGATTTTAAAAGCAAAACTTTGATAACATAAAAGCATTTGGTTTAAAAATTTTGTTTTATGTTGTTCACTTGTTTTGTTATTAACTTGATGCGGCCCAGCCTCGTCCAGATTCTTAGTCATGCGGCCCGCGGGCAAATTGAGTTTGAGACCCCTGCTCTAGACACTAACTGGTTAGTTTAAATTATGAATATTCAGAAGAGCACTCTCTTTTCAATGAAGCACATCAATAAATAAATCTAAATTAAGTGAACCATTAACTTTATTTTTTACAAATCTGTAACTAATGGGGGTATTCAGAGGTTTTTCTCTCTCACTTCCGTTTCCTTCCCCGCTCCCAGTCCCTTTTCCATTTTCGCTAGCTCTCCCGTTTTTGCTCGCTCTCCTGCTCACTTTGTGGCCGAACTCAATTTTTTTCACAAAACCTTCTTCTATTGACTCAAGGTTTTGTGAGAATTTCATTACGATCGGATGAATGGTGTAGCAACGCATAAAGGACACACACATTTATTTTTATATACATAGAATCTAATTTACAATCATCTATATATATAAAAATGAATGTTTGTATGTATGTATATAGGTATGTTATTTATGCATTGCTACACCATTCATCCGATCGTAATGAAATTTTCACACAACCTTGAGAGTCAAGGGGAATCAAATATAGAGAAATTTTTTTTTGAAATCCGTCACAAAATGAGCGGAGCGGAGCGGGTGAGCGAGCGGGAACTATATATATATGTATGTGCGTTTGTATGTGTGTATGTATGTATGTATGTATGTATGTATGTGCATGTATGTGTGTGTTTATGTATGTATGTATGTATGTATGTGTTTTTTTACAATATTTCGGCACTAAATGCTCATTCAAAGTATGTTTATATGTATGTATGTATGTATGTATGTAGAATCGGATCTAGGGGGGTCAACTGAGAGCGAAAGAATGAGCGGGAAAGCGACAGGGAACGGATAACGACCGGGAGTGTATGTATCTATGTATGTATGTATGTATGTATGTATGTATGTATGTATGTATGAATGTATGTAGAATCGGATCTAGGGAGGGGAACTGAGAGCGAAAAAATGAGCGGGAAAGCGACAGGGAACGGACAACGACCGGGAGCGGTAGCGCAAGCGGGAAGGAAACGGGAGCGAAACGCATTAGGTAAACCACTAAAAATATATATATATATGCACATGTTTGAGCGAAAACAGGAACGGGAAGCCAACTGAGAGCGAAAGATAGAGCGGGAAAGGGAAAGCGACCGAGAACGGGAAAGCAACCGGGAGCGGGAAAGCGACCGGGAGCTGGAAAACCACCGAGAGCGCGAAAGCGACCGGGAGCGGAAAACGACCGGGAACGCGATGAGAACGGGAAAGCGAAGAAGGAAACTGGAGCGAGAGAGACAAACATTAGAAAAACCTCTAAAAACCCCGGGCAACGCCGGGTGCCCCCGCTAGTTCTTTATAAAATAGAAAAACATTAAACACAGCCTCCTTAATACTTGATTAGCGAAGTATGTGAGGATTGAAAATATAAGAAACTTTCGAACAATTTATTTATTATAAATTTTTAAATTAAAAATGTAATATTACTTTCTTTAAATAAAATAAAACCGAAAATTTCTCTAAAGAAAATTTGTATTTTTTTCAAATTTTAAGTTTTAAATAATTTCATTCTAAATTGATTTGAAAATTTAATAGAATGCAAAGTCCTTGATGACAAACAACCCTCCAAATTTGCGCTTGATTGAATAATGGGAAGTTGGTTTTTTCAAGCGTCAACGGGTCCCAACGTATGGCTGAAGCAAGCAAGCAAGCACAGTGAAGTTAATATAAAAGATTGAAAAACTTAAATTTCCATAGAAACCAAATTAATTTATTTCTTAGCTTTACATAAATAAATTGGTGACAAAAAACACATTTTAAAAAGTTTTTCCTTGAAAATATTAATGAAGTAGTCATTATTTTATCCTGAGCATCATCTGCATCCACAATTAGTCATTATTTTATCCTGAGCATCCTCTGCATCCACAATTAACACATTCCACAATTTTGTTCTGAAACAAAAAACAAGTTTCCATTAGTTCTCAAGATGTACTTTTAAACTCAATGTAAAAGATTCCAACTGTTAATAACTAGATACATTGGCAGCATAGTGGTAAGACATTCTTCAGGCATGCACCAGTAAGCAAGAAGGTAGATTGTTCGAATCCCATCAGAATCATTAATATGCTATATGGCCATGCAGGTGAATATTAAAAAATGTGCACATGTATAGCTATAGCTGCTGCACTATTGCCAAAATTCATTGCAAGCTTCTGATTGTATATTATTGGTGATATTGCAAATACTGGTTATATGTTGAACTGCTATACATGGTGAACTAATCATGGCAATTAAAAATAGTTAACTAATTCTTTTTCAAAAATTTTACAACAAAGTTTGACATACTTCTTCCAGCTTTGACTTCGGCACTCGACAAATACAGTTAGTGTGAAAATTGGTGTCTTGTGTCTGTATGCATCTCAAACAGCACAAGTTTTCATAACCGGGCTTTTTCCATTTGGCAATTAAGTTCGCATCTGCTATTCTTTCTGATATGCAATAATCGTAAAGTTCTGGAACAAGAAGCAGTTTTATTTAATTGTATTTGAATCTATAAATATTCAAGCATTTAGATTGACTTATCATAACCATTATAAATAATATTAATTGTGCATCAATCGTCGATGTTGGTAGTAAAGCCTTCCCCTGTAGACATAAAGGTCGCAGTTTGAATCCTGCCTGCACCTAGAGCAGTGGCTTCTATCCTTATACAGCCGGGCACAGCTTCGCCCGGCAAAAAACAGGGGGGAAGAAAAAAAAAGGGGGTAAAGAAAAAAGTTTAAAAATCCATCCATTTCGAAATTTCGATTGAACCTAAAGAATATATCTAAATGACGTGAGAGTCATGTGGCTTCTCAACGTTGACTCGAGATTTGTTAATTAACATTTAATGTCCATCTTATCTTTCATATAGCTCATCTAATACGCTTCACAATGTAGCCGCAACCGAATGGACATGGAACATAATTTATGCTGAAGCCCATGAATGCTGATAAGTTCTACGACTGAAGACGGCTATATAAAATAAACTTGACTCTTTTTGACTCCTTCTTGTTCACAATATGTTTACTTTGTTAAAGAAAAGAGTATGCCGCGAGAAAAATCCAAGTTTAAGTTACGTTGTTGCGAGTTAGCCTGCGGGAACCTGGTTCGATCTGATAAATGGATGGATGGAGCATTGTCGAAAGCGTCACGCTTTCAAATGTACTAGGTTAGCTTACCTTATCATTGTAAAAGAAATAATTTTGAAAAATTGAGACGGATTTTTAAACATCAACACATATTTTTGTGGTTTTGCGATTTCTGCGCCAACTTACAGGGTTACGAAAAGTTTTAGCATTTACACAAACATATATACATACATACATACACAGCCGTATTGAATGTAGGACATTTTCCACCTCGGAAATTCCATTAAAACTATTTTTTACTGATAATTATAGTTAATAGTTTTAAATGATTTTTTCAATATAAACGTGTGTTGTTTTTCTGTGTTTGGGTATTATACCGAAATTAGACGAATTGTTGAGGAAAATGTGTATAGAAAGAACAAAAAAGTGTGTTAAAACTCAAACTATATATATTTCACCTTATATATATATATATATATATATATTGGTGAAATACTAAAAATAATGGCAGTCGCAACTTGGAGGAGGGGGGAAAAGCTTAGCTACTTAGGGGGGAAATTGAGCCCGGCCACTTGGGGGGGATAGAAGCCACTGACCTAGAGTGGCGTGAATATGCTCATATGCACCTGAGAAATGGCTGCCTCAGGTTGAAATGGGCTCACAAGTGATTGAAAATAGTGGTTTAACTGTTTGAAGATAAATGGAAATAAAAGAAATCATACCAACCTCTACTGATGGCTTTTCGACGATAATACAGATCATAGATAAACCTGGACTTTTGTGTGTGGATTCTAAATATTGGCCAAAGAGCTTCTGCTTTTCTCATTCCTTCATGAGGATCTGTTTCGGCTGATTAATTCAGTTTAAAATATTATTATTTTACCTGTAAGTTGCTATATGGTGCTGTAATATTGCTATATGTAATTTGTAATACAAAGGGAAACAAAGGCATATGCAAATTAATGTTTGTATAAATAATTGGGTAATCCCGCCAGAGAGGTTGTATTGACCAAATTAAAAATCTGATAATGCAAGCTCCACCTACTAGCCCTTGTGCTCTTCCGTAAAGGTAAATTGCAATATAAATTATTTTGCTAAAAAATAAGTAATTCTTGGCTTGAAACTGCAGCGAGAAAGAAGTTAATGACGATAAATAAATTATTTTTAATCAAAATAAATTACTTATTATTTATAAAAACAAATAATTATAGCCTAAATCTTGTTCACGGTCATCAGGTTTTAGTGTAAATGCGCGCAATGTCAATAGCATCGGTAATAAAAATCAGTCTTTAGCTAAGAAACAGTTTTATTTATTGTTACTAAAAATTAAACAGCAGCGAGAAAGATTTAATGACAATGTTCATTAAAATCAGTTTTTAAATCTGAAAAAGATTAACAGCGAGAAAAATTTAATGACGATAACTAAAATGTTTTAATTTTAAATTATTAATTGCTATAACTCATAAACAAATGAAATTTACGAAATAAAATTATTTATTTTGAAATAACAAAGTCCTGTCAATCAAATTGTGTAGCAATATTTTTTGTCAATACAACCTCTCTGACTTGGTTACCAATAATTGTTTCCTAACAGATTTCACGTTGCACCGTCATCGGATTTTATGTTCCACTTCTATTGAAACTATTTACTATTGTATAGTAACTATACTAACTTTAGTATACTAATCAGGTAAACAACCAGTGTTGGTTGGTTATAACCAGTTATACCATAGCAGATAGCACTAACCTTCCTTCATCTTTAGATTCAGCTCTTCTAAAGTCGGTTCAATAAGTTCCCATCCCTCGGGTGGGTTTTTTTTGGACCATCGAGATCTCGCCGTCATTTTAAATTTAAAAAATAAATAAAAACCATAAGGGCGATAATTTGCATATATAACAGCTCCTCTCTTAACACAGATAAAAAAGTTATATTTTTTTTTACTTTAAATATGATTTTGTTAAATTCACAAATAATAAATAAACGTTTATATTTTTTAACTAGCGAGGTACCCAGCGTTGCTCGGTATTTTTAGAAGTTTTTCTAATGTTTGTCTCTCTCGCTCCCGTTTCCTTCCCCGCTTACTGTCCCGCTCTCGGTCGTTTTCCCGTTCCCGTCCGTTTTCCCGTTCTCAGTTGTTTACTTGGTCTTGGTTGTTTTCCCGTTCCCGGCCGTTTTCTCGCTTTCGTTTGCTTTCCCGACCCCGGACGCATTCCGCTCTTGGTCGTTTTACCTTTCCCGCTCGCTTTTTTGCTCTCAGTTACTTTTTTGTTTTTTCTTGTTTTCCCGTTCCCGTTTCTGCTCATTTTCTAACTTCCGTTTCCGCTCGCTCTCCCGCTCCGTTCATTTTGTGTCGGATTTCAATTTTTTTACTATAATTGTCTCCCATTGCCTCTCAAGCTTGTGTGAAAATTGCATTACGATTAGATGAATGGTGTAGCAATGCATAAAGGACTTACCTACATAATCTTATTTATATATATGTACATGTATATATATATATATATATATATATATAAATGAATGTTTGTATGTTAATGGCCTTTATGCATTGCTACACCATTCATCCGATCGTAATGAAATTTTTACACAACCTTGAGAGTCAGTGGGAATCAAATATAAAAGAAAAAAATTTGAAATCCGTCACAAAATGAGCGGAGCGGAGCGGGTGAGCGAGCGGGAACTACACACATATATATATATATATATATATATATATATATATATATATATATATATATATATATATATATATATATATATATATATATATATATATATATATATATATATATATATATATATATATATATATATATATATATATAAAGTACAAAACTATTTCCTTTAAAACATCGTCATTATATTGAAAATTGGCTGAAAAAATACAATTTCAAATTTCAAATCTTTCTATCGAATTAATTATGCTACCTAAACGAAAAACTATTGATTCCACAGTTTATTCGCAATATATATATATATATATATATATATATATATATATATATATATATATATATATATATATATATATATATATATATATATATATATGAATGTTTGTGGGTTAGTTTGTCTATTATAGAAACGGGAAAGCGACCCGGAACGGACAGCGAGCGGGAACGGAAAAGCAAGCGTGAGCGGGAATGGGAGAGCAAACGTGAGCGGGAACGGGACAGCGACCGGGAACGGGAAAACGACCGGGAGCGGGAAAGCGACCGAGAGCGGGAAAGTGACCGGGAGCGGGAAAGGGACCGGGAGCGGGAAAGTGACCGGGAGCGGGAAAGCAACCGGGAGCGAGAAAGCGACCGGGAGCGGGAAAGCGACCGGCAGCGGGAAAGCGACCGGCAGCGGGAAAACGACCGAAAACGGGAAAGCGAACAGGAGTGGGAAAGCAGGTGGGAAAGGAAACGGGAGAGAAAGAGACAAACATTAGAAAAACCTCTAAAAAACCCGGGCAACGCCGGGTATCTCCGCTAGTCTATATATATAAAAGAACATGTCCTGACTGACTGATAATCAACGCCGAGCTCAAACGCCTAATCCTAGGAACGTGAAATTTGGAACTTATATTACTTTTATTGCGTAAGCATCCGCTAAGAAAGGATTTTTGAAAATTTTGCTCCTGAGGGGAAGAAACTGGAAAACAAACTTTTTTCTAAAACAATGTATATCTCGAAAACCAAAAATGAGGAGATTTTGAAATTTGGTATATGGATTCTTCTTGAAAAATAAAAAGATACGTGTTTCACCATTTTTTGAAAATTCGGTTTCCTGGACCTCAAATGTGGGTTGGAAAATTGGGTTTTTTGGTTTTTAAAGTAGCTGCTACTCAAAAACTGTAAATGCTACAGGAGTAAAAATTAGTATTTAGTTTCTACTCCAAAAATAATGAAATACGTGTTTTAGCATTTTTTGAAAATTTGGTCTCCAGGACTTCAAATGTGGGGTGGAAAATAGGGTTATTTGTTTTTTAAAGTAACTGCTACTCAAAAACTGTAAATACCACAGATGTAAAAATTAGTATTTAGTTTCTATTCTAAAAATAAAGATATACGTGTTTTACCATTTTTTTAAAATTTGGTTTCCAGGACCTCAAATGTGGGGTGAAAAATAAGGTTATTTGGTTTTTAATGTAACTGCTACTCGAAAACTGTAGATGCTACAGGAGTAAAAATTAGTATTTGGTTTCTACTCCAGAAATAATGATATACGTGTTTTACCATTTTTTGAAAATTTGGTTTTCAGGACTTCAAATATGGGGTGGAAAATAGGGTTACTTGGTTTTTAAAGTAACTGCTACTCAAAAACTGTAAATGCTACAAAAGTAAAATTAGTATTTAGTTTCTACTCTAAAAATAATGATATACGAGTTTCAACATTTTTTGAAAATTTGGTTTCCAGGACCTCAAATGTGAAGTGGAAAAAGGGTTATTTGATTTTAAAATAACTGCTACTCAAAAACTGTAAGTGCTACAGATGTGAAAATTAGTATTTTGAGGTTTTGTGCCGGTTAAAAGTAGATGAGTTCAGTTTATCACCGGACGGACGGGCCAAGCCGTTATTTTAGGGTCTTCATACGGCCCTGCCCAAACCTTAAATCAAGGTGGGACGGGCCAAGATTATTAACCAAGTATATAGACATTTTAGTGTTTTTATGATGTTCAGACGGGCTGGGCTAAACCTGAAGTCAAGGTGGGACGGGCCGAAGTTTTTCATCAATTATATAGAACTTCTATGCCTGTAAAAACGGGCCGGGTCCATAGTAGACGGGAAGTGCCTGGCCAGGAATTTCGGTTTTTGAAACGGGCTGGCCAAGTTGTCGACGGGCCGAGCCGAGACCTAAAAATTGATCCGTGCAGCACTCTACTATGTATGCACGGTTCAAATTCTCTAATTTCATGCGAGCGAAGCCGCTACGGGCACTGCTAGTATATATATATATAATTAAAAAAATATATAATTAAAAAAATATTCTAAATAGCCTACAACCTATCCTCAGACCTACCAAATGTACATAAAAAATTTCATAAAATCGGTTCAGCCGTTTCGGAGGAATTTGAAGTCAAACACTATGACACGAGATTTATATATATATATATAGATAGTTTGAACAAAGACTTAGAGTTTTAAATTTGAATTAAACTTTTATGTTTTATTAAAAAAATAATTTTGTTTTATTGTAAATTTTTAATTTTTAATAAATTTACTTTGCTTGTATTTAATACATATCTTGTCTGTCACCGGTCTCTGGTCTATGTACGAAGACCATAGATGAGAAATATAGATGAGAAATCAGCTATTAATAACGTATAATAAGTTATCGACAGTTTTAATTATATTTAATTTTTCGGCGTCCGGATGGCTATTTCATGTTGCAACAATGTTGAAATACCAGTTACAGATTTTTTGGCTGTAGAAGAGTTCGACCGTTCATATTTCAAAACAGGTTAGTGTTCATTTTGTTTGGCGCGTTTTACGTGCAATCTATTGCCAGGGCGGTTGGCGCTCGAAAGCGCACGCCAGCACACGCTCACATATAGGCACACATAGAAATTAACTCACACTGCTCAGGACAACTCATCCTTTACTAGTCGATAAATGAGTAGTTTCGCGACTGTCGCTGCTATTGCCACGGCGGCATATTTTTAAATGGTGGTGTGCAGCAATACAGAGATCGACTAGCAGCCTAAGAAGGGCGTGGCTTAAGACTCTGCCCGGAATGTAGGACATTTCCCCCCGGACGTTTCCCCCCCGGACATTTCTCCCCCCCCCCGACAGACCCTAGGACATTTCCCCCCCCAATGTAGGACATTCCCCCCCCTGTGGTATGTAGTAGTTTTTCAAAGAAACACAAACACCTTTTTAAATTATTAAACATTTATTGGTTATTGGTTTGCCAGAGTTAAATATTGTTAAAACGAATAATGTGTCCTAGACCCTCTAGGACATCTTCCAATGTTTTTATGTTTTTTCGGCGTGCATCCGTTAGCGAAAAAAGAGCCGATTGAAGAGCCTTCGTCGATCGCTTCACTCTCTTGGCTGGTGGTTCTCCTCGAGCCTCCCTTAAGATTGAGGTTGACGCCATTGCTTCGTCCTGCTGAAGCGCTTCTATGAGCGTCCACAACGAGGGGTGACGATGACCAACAAGGCTGGAAAACCCACAGTTCCAGGACTCGCATATATTGTTGGTTCGATCACCCCCCGTTAATGTTGCTTCATGAACGTTCCAAAGCGGCGGCGGGAACAATGGCGGCTTCCGACGTAAGTGCAGCTTTTGAATACCATCGCCAGTTCCTGGGCGTTTGACACGTCTCATCGTCCCGGAAACGTATGTAGCATCAAAGTAATTTACCAGATCTTCCATAGCTTCCAGGCCATCGTCAAGTGGTATTTTTCTGCTAAGATACCGCATCCCACTTTCGACTTCATTCACTGGCAGGTAAGCCAGGGCATCCAGCATTCCACAGAAATGTTTTACCTGTTTTTTTTCTTTATAGGCTTTTGTCAGCCCCAACTCCTGCACCTTCTGCCATGTGCTCTGTGTTAAATGGTAGAAGCATCCCTGCACTTTAACGTTGTTTCCCAAAACCTCATTGACGGCATTGATCGCTGCTTGTTCAAAATCACAGACGATCGATAGTGGATCGCATGTGTAAGATTTCTCTTCGCATTGATCCACTATGGCTCGCAACATCGTGGCATACACACTCTGCGTCTTACCCGAAAGCAGTGCGTATACACATGATACGGCTGAAGCGCCGAGTGGTGCGCGGATCACATACAGCTGCTGGAACTGCGGTGGTGACATGGAAAAGTTGCCGTCCATGAACCAGCGATCGGCCATGGCAAGGTGACGTAGCTGTTCCGGCGAGCTGAAAACCACGACTCGTTCTGAAGACGCCACTCCACTGTCAAATATCAGAAAACGCTGTGGATTTTGTGAAACCGTTTCCGTCCATTTGCCGGTGATTCTGACGTCTGCGAGGGTTGCTGGTTCAGCGGGAAGTGCGCCTCGTCGCTGTCTGAAAGCATATATGTTAAATAGAAATGTAATGTCCAACGCAACTGGCAGCATTTCATACTTGTAACATAATTTTATGGAAATATATAAATCAACACTGTCAATAGTATTTTTACCTTCTTAAATTCCGTCTGACACTGTCGAATCGTCCTAACTTTACGCGTACGTCTTGTGACGCCGCTGTAATTCCGGCTGCCAACACTTGTCCAGGTCGCGCTCGGACATCGCGCACTCTATCCCGCATTGAAATTTTGACTTTCTCGACCGCCACGGCAGTGACATCGGCATCGTGACTGTGCGGAACTGTGACGTGCAGATCGTCACACTGTATAAATACATTAGAGCGTTACGTTGCGTGTACAAAAAATGCATAAAAATACGTTAATAACAAAATGATTATTGAAAAGTACTATGTAAACTCGAATTTACTTAGTAATTTGGATAAAAAATCTTATTCTGACCTGCAAACTCGTTGTCACCGCTCCTTTGCAGTTCGCTGTCTTTCGTTGTGAGCATTCCCACCTAATCCTGTTCGGTTTCTCCGCCTTCTTTGTGTACGAGTAACCATCATAGATCCACTTAAGATACCGCGAGAAACTTTAACAAACTCCATCATGAAATAGCGAAATAGAACAATGCACGAAATAGAACAATTCACGTTGTCTGAACCCGTTTAAATAGACTTTCTCGGGTCAGAAAACATCATATGAGTAATTGTATGTAATCAATTTTATTGTGGCTTAAGTATTTCCCTTTCAATAAATTTGTTCATTCTACTTGGATAAGATCAAAGGGGGGCTTAATCGAATGATTCGGCTTAATCGTAGTCCATTGGGGTTCGGCGTGCCCACCACACTTTGATCTTATCCATGTAAAATGAAAAAGTTTATTGAAAGAGAAATACTTAAGCCACAATAAAATTGATTACATACAATTACTCATATGATACTGCCTCGATTTATATTATCTATACTATTATGCAAAGAACGGCTGAAAATATCAAATGTCTTTGAAATGTCTTAGAAAGGGGGACTTAATCGAATGATTCGGCTTAATAAAATTGATTACATACAATTACTCATATGATACTGCCTCGATTTATATTATCTATACTATTATGCACTGAACTATTTAGGGGATAAATAAAAAATAATAAATGAAAAATAAAAGTATATTCTCTCTCCGGGAGGGGGAAATGTCCTACCAGGGGAGGGGAGGGGAATTGTCCTACCCCGGGGGGGGGGAAATGTCCGATCCTCTCTGCCCGAGATATCTATGGTTGCTATTCTTAGTATGGCACTAATATATATGCATGTATTCTACTATTTGTTTTCATTTTCATTGCCTTTCCGGTAATTATGGAGAATAGCGGCAGAAATTATTTTCGGTGTTTTTAATTATTTTTCTGTAATAATAATTATATATTTGTAATCACAATAATAACTCCAATTTAATGATCCAAGCAGTTTATTAATTTTTGATAATAAAATTATCTCGGAAAACTCACAAAACGCGCAAGAGAACAGCAACAAAAACTATGAATAGCGAAGTCAAACAGAAATTACTATTTATAGCGCAGACAAGAAATATTTACAGCGCTTAAAAAAAATTATTAGCAAAAGTAACACAAAAAATAGTATTCACACAGTCAAAATAACATTATTTACAAAGAAAATGTAAGTTTATTTAAGTCCGAACTGTTCTTCATAGAATGTTATACGCGATAGTTTTCAATTAAGGCACACAAATTAATTCATACTTTTTTTTTAAAAATAAGTTATTTTTTTAAATTGTTTTATAAAAACTCACACAATAAATTTATTTGACAACTAATTTATTTGACATTTCATTTCGCTTCACCTTTAGTTAGTTTACTGTTTATGAACCTAGTTTTTCCTACTACCTGGCGGTTTTCTGTCATTAACTTCTTTAATTATATTTTCAATAAATTATTTGGATCAGCTGATTGGTAATTTAATTCTGTTTCTAATTATATTACTTTTATATTATAAAAATAATTAAAATTACCGAAAATAATTTCTGCCACTATTCTCCATAATTACCGCCTTTCCAACCGATACGGTCGTTGCGGACGCTTACACGGGCTTACAGTGTCTGGAGATTTTTGTTTCTGGCTTAATGTTGCTTGAAGCTGTTGGCTCAGTAGAAAGAGTTAAACACTGCATCTCACTATTATCAATATTTGTTCTGCTTGAATCAAAACGTGGTGGTTGTGCGTTCTCTCCAAGTGCAAGTTGTGCTGCTGTATAACTACCAGCATCTTTCACTGGGGGAAAGTTTGGCAGTGCTACGCCATACCACTTGTAAACAGCGACCTGATGTTTACAACATCTTCCTGACATACCAGCAGGACAAGTGCACAGACCAACACCAGCATTTACTTCATACAGTTGCTGACGCCATGGCTCGGGACAATAAATATTTTATCAACAAGGGAGAGAACTTTAATTTCGTTCTTATCTTTAATATAACTGCAACTCGCAATCAGTTTATCTAGCAAAAGATGGTGCATAGTCTCACGGCCGTTTACAAATCGTTCTAACCGGTTTCTATAAAATTTTTCCATCACAACAATTATGAAATCAAGGATAGCAGCAGCATTGTAGGCCTTGCAACGCGAGAGAATATTATCCTTAAATAATCTAACAGTTACTTCAGCATAATTGTTAGTGTGGTGTCCACAAAGTTGAGAAAGTCTGCGACATGCAACGCACCACACTTCACGACGACTCCAGAGGGCATTTACATTCAGTTGAAAATTGGAGTACTTTTCAGCTGTCTTCATTAACTTCTTAAAAACTTCTTCAGCTTCTGCTTTATCTGCTGTATAAAGAAGATTCCTGAAAAACATCATTAATGGCCTTCTCTCATCTTTAGGAATACAATGTTTTGCATCCCAGAGCCAGCACCATACGGCTTGCATGATGTGAAAATGGCATAACAGGAGCAAGGCAGATGCCCACATCGTCTGTGATAAAAACTGATGGAGAGCCTTTTCCATTAAAAGCAAAACCTTCAAGTAAATTGTTTAGAGCCAAAAAACCTGATTGGTAATCTTTTTGGCTTTGACCAGCTGTTATTATAACTCCTGCTGGAATAGCCCCATAAGGCGACTGTACCAACAAAAAGGTGATAACATGGTTATCAGCGTCACAGGATGCAGTGGAATCTACAAAGGCAATCTCTGATGAAGAGCGTAACCGATGAGCACGTTGCATAATAGGTGTTAGAATACCTATGGCAAGAGGCTCATGTGAAACGGATACAAGTGAGCCAGATTCTTTGTAATGGGTTATTTTTTCATTTAGGACACTCCACATCTCTTTTCCAGTTCGTTTTCCAAGATTAGATATACAGGAGATACAGTATTGTTAAAATATACCTTAGTTACATTATCGTTATGTTATATACTTACAATCTGGTGTTCGCGTAAGTTGTCTGTCACATGGAAACGGTTGAACGTCGGGAAAAGATCTAGAACAGATTAAAAGTATTAAGTAGTGTCTATTAAAAAATTAAATATTAGTATTTATAAAAATCATCCTACTTTTAAATTAAGTATCAAAAGTTAAATCCCCCGTCAAGATGTCGGCTACTATACTTTCCGTGTTGAGATCCCAGTCAGTGGCGTCATCTTCATCATTTTTCGTTGCTGCTGTGGCTAGTAATAATACATAAATAGTGAATATGAAGTTTGTGTATTTTCGAAGAATGTATTCACAAATCAATGTTACCTATTCAAGAAGTCCCGAAGTAAGTCCACATGTCGAATCACAATTCCAGCCATGTGGAACATTACGTGGAGCCGGTTGCCGACGTAACAGACAAAGGTTCCTGGGACTACATTTTTTTCCTTCAGATAGGCGTTGAAGACCGAAGGCTCACCCTTGTAGCTGTGCCTGCCTGGAATCAACCATTAAGATGTTGTAACTCTGATTATTACATCTTTCGAATGATAAATTTGATCAACGCAACTTATACTTCAACTTCGATAAGTTGTAAAGAAACGAAACAGCTGTTCCTTCTTTTCCTGATGCCGACGTCAGCCCCTTTTCTCGGTTCACTAGCAGGAGGCATTTCCTAGCCTCTGAAGCAACGGTCTCCAAAGAGTGGACGTTGCAATAAAGCTGCGTAATCAGATCCAGTCCCGCCAATGATCCTCACGGTGCACAAGTTCAGGTGAGCCTGTCCAGGAGAAAAACTTATGTGTATCTCTAGTAAGTGTTTATCTACCACAGTGGTGTCATCATCAACCAAATTCTCATAAATTATTGAATATACCATAGTAATAGATACACTACAATCAAATCACAAATCATTTACCTGACTGTAAAAACGTCTTTGACTTTTCTTTTTCGGCTCTGAATGAGTCCAAAGTAGTCGACATTCCCATTCACTTCGGTCCATGTGTGGGAAAAGAGGGCTCCCGGAGGTCTTGACCTTCAATCAATCAAATGCTTAGCAGAAAAGATATGAAAATGACTAAGAGAGACAGATCGACGACCATACCTTGAAGTAATCGTTCTAGAAATAGCTTCTGCTCTTTCGTTACGGCTTTGAAGATCGGGTCATCCACTGTTGCTTTCCTTTTCAGGGCTTTAACAATTTCTTGTTCTGTCTTCTTCCTGTCCTTGTTCTCCGTTTTCTGCAGTGCCGTTCTCCGTTTTCTGCAGTGCCGTTCTCCGTCTCTCCAGGATTCCAACATTTAATTTATTTGACGATAAGTTGTAGAGAAACGAAATAGCTGTTCCTTCTTTTCCTGATGCCGACGTCAGCCCCTTTTCTCGGTTCACTAACAGGAGGCATTTCCTAGCCTCTGAAGCAACAGTCTCCAAAGGGTGGACGTTGCACAAGTTCAGGTGAGCCTGTCCAGGAGAAAAACTTATGTGTATCTCTAGTATGTGTTTATCTACCACAGTGGTCATCATGACCAAGGCTGGCACACGTACAAGACGACAGCATTTAAATGCAACTTCAAGTTCAGATGAATATTAAGGTAGACTAGAAAATTTTAATATTTTCAAACACTGTTATGCCAAATAACTTTGACCTATTTGAAACTGTTTTCTCAGTGGCCTTTTTTGGTGGCAATGTCAAAAGGATCCAGAACATGGATGATTTCTTCCTGCAGCGATTCTTTGATATCACAAAGGATCGCAGTAGTTTTCTTTGCAGCTTTTCTTCAGACTTGTCGTCGCTTGAACTGACAACACGGATATTAGTTATATTCAAGACCACAGATTCCAGTGTGGTGAGGATACTGTTCCACCGAGTCACAAGTGTCACAACACACTGTTTGAGTGTGGTCTCCAGCTTATTCAGTTTTGTTCGTTTCGCCAATGTCACCAGCTCAATTTGTCTGGTAACTTCCACGGGCAGGACTAAATTCATATTGTGGCAGTTGCAGCCAGTACAGAAACCTATCATTTGTCTTTTTAGAACCTGAAGGGTCAAACCAATTTCATTCAATGAAGACAATAGCACCTTCTCTAATTTATCTGAACTAGTTACCTTAACTGGAATCAAATCCAGAAAAATTGCAAGGTGTCTCGTCATAACAGCATATAAACAATCATAGATTGATACTGAGAAACATTGATAATTTCATCAACTATAATTGAAAATTTAGAACCTGAAGTCAATGTATAATTTACAAGTTGCTTCTGCATTTCACATACAATATGATTCACTATATTAGCAGCCACATGTTGTGAACTAAGCATGTTACTAACATGAATATCATTCAACTTTTGCAATGTAAGTGTTATATCTTTATCATAAGAAAACAACGCAGGTATCTACAACACTTTATTACATCAATAACGAACGAACTAATACGAGCCAGAGCTAGAATGGAAACGAGACAAGTATGGCCCCAACTCGCAATGATGTGTCCGCATCCATAGATATAACAATAGACATATAATTTAAATAATTAATGTCCATGGATCTAACACCTCCCTTCAGTTAGGACTTAGATGATACTTCTTTACTCTTGTATCCATGATGAGCCTCTTTGGTCGTTTGCGAAGTCTGTTGGGTCTCATTGCCGGGAGCGTGTGATTGTTTCGATCTACCATTGTGCTTGGCGTATCTATTTTCTGGTTGTTAATCTGTTTCGTAAATGGCAGATCAAACCTGTCGAAAAGTGTGCTGTGATTTTCTATCCTGGGGCGTATCTGATTTATGTGTCGTTTGCAAACGATGTTTTCAACCTGGCACCCAAGGTGATCGATTTGGACGAAAATCCCTTACATAAACGGTTTTATCTTTATGGAAACTCTTCAGAGGCTCAGCCTCTTTTTCTTTATTTGTTTGGGCGTGTAGTTGTTCTAAAATTGTTCTTGGTTTGAACCCTAAGAGATTTTCTATTATATATTAAATATTTATAACCAATATAGATTCACAAAACAAGTAATTATTGTTTGTGTCGTCCATGGATCTAACAGTAAGATGATTTGATAACTTGGAAAATGACAAACAAGATATCGCACATTCATAAACCGAATGAAAAATACGAGACGTAACTGCAACTTTAACAGCGTTTTTGCTGTTCAAACAAGGTACATGCAGATGCAACTGCTCTCGGCAAAAGATTATCCTGACTAACAGTTATGTTTGTCAAGCACTGTAGATATTTATCAGAAGCTTCATGTTTATAAATCCTTTTAAGCAAATTTTTAACGTCTGTCACATCCTTGCCACATCCAACAGTGAATACACCACTACCACCTCCCAGCATACAAAATTTGCAAACAATTAAGCGTGATTCATTACATTCTAACCATGCATGGCTCTTATGCCAATCTGCAAACTCTTCACATTTACAAACAGCAGGAAAGTATTCAGTTTTATCAGTAGGCAAGTTGTCGTCGGTCGATCCACAGTTTTGAAAGTTCGGACTGTTCGGCATCAATTGAGTGATTTCGTTGACCATTACATGAAGACGTGCCCGATGATGAATCTGATGATCATGTTCCTGTGTATCAATCAATCACATATTTATAACCAATATAGATTCACAAAACAAGTAATTATTGTTTGTGTAATATGTGATTTCTTTCTAGATTTATAAATTATAACAAGAACTAATTAAATGACTTCATGCAACATCTACTGATTTCACTAAAAAGTAATAGCGTCCGCAACATTATTCAAACTTGAAGTTTTCATACCATTTAAATTATTGTCACACAGCTGCTCCGTATTATTACATATAAATTTAAAAAAAATTAACTTACGTTTTCTTGCCCTAGGTTTTTTCATTATATGACTTAGGCATCTGTGTATCAAAGGAGTCGTTAAATCGTCTTCGGTTGCTACACCAGTGACTATTCGGTAATAGATCTCCATTATAATTTTGGAGCATGCGTCACATTGCTCATCGACAAGCATTTCTTCTCTTTTGAGATTATACTTCAACTTGTCATTCATAAAGACTCTTTCAGCCTTTTTTAATAAGAAAGGAGGTGACATTTAATGTGATGTGTAGATGATGGTGGCTTGGAACATGCTGATGCTTTTTGACAGGACGAGCAGGACTGTCATCTGATGATGGTGGGTGTCTCTTCCTCTTGCTCTTTGGCTGTACTTGTTCTTCCTATGATGGTTAACCAGGTCGACATCATTAAAAAAACAAAATACATGACGTTACAACCAGCCAAGAAACCGTTTGTGTGTGTGTAATTAAATATAATACATAATTTCATGATTATTTATTATCTAAATATACATTCATGATATCTTAAACTTAGATAATTCAAAAAAGTGCTAACAAAAAATAGAGCTAGGATTGCTTTTGTTGCTTTGAATCTCTTTTCTGTCAACCTGTTGTGATCCCCCATCATAGATACTAACTCTGAAGACTTTTTGGCAATGCAGGAGCCGTAATTCGTCCCGTCTTCAGAGTATTTACAATCCTTCAGTTTCTAATAATAAACATTGTTTAGTTCTCAATCAATGGCTTCTTAAACTTCAACATATTTTTTATCAAAGGAGTTACCTCGATTAGGGGAATCTGCATTTTAGCTTCGTTAACTAATTAGAGAGGCCCACGCTTAACAAGACACTCGAGAAGCATGAGAGACTTGTAGATGCGCCTCCAGTATTTGGGCCTGTCATTAAGTCTCTCCCATAATGTATCCATCACCTCTCTGCGAAGATTAGATCTAACAGTCATCAATGCTATTTCGGTCATCTGAATAGTCGTTGGATCCATGGACTCATTCGTTGTTGCTAGTCTTACTTTCACTTCGGCCTCGGTGTAGTATTTTTTTTCTCCATTGCTCATTGAAAATGCTCAGGGGATAATGGATCAGTTTGGTTGTCTCCATAGTGAAACACCGCTGAAATTTGACAGACGATATCTCGGTAACTGAGATTTACAAGATTTTTTATTTAAACTTTTTATCATCTAGAGTGATTTTAAAAGTGTGCAAAATTTCGTTTTGACACAAGTCGTTTTAATAGCAGTAGCAGGCATACTTAAGCCGTTTAAATATCAGGCCGACTTAAGGAAAAATTCAGTTTTTTATTTTTTAAACATCATCTATGGTCATATTATAAGTGTACAAAGTTTTGTTTTAACACAAGTTAAGATAAACAGGATAATAAAAAACAAGTAACAAACTCAAGCTAAAATGTTTTATTTACACAAGTTGAACATTTTTTTCATTTGTACACGTGAGCATTTAAACATTTTCCGATCAAAATCAGTGTTTTTTACTTTCTCACATTCGCGGTGGAACCACTTTTTGCAAATGTCGCAAGAAATCATATCTTCCGCTTTCTCTGTATGATCTTCATCGTACGGAAGCCTGCATGTGCATAATAAATCAAAACTTGAAGAAGTTGGGGGAAGTTTTGTTGAAGAATATGATGTTTCGAAAGGGGCAAATTTTTCAGTCATGAATGCTTGCCGTATTTTAAAGCGTAGAGAATGTTGATCGTACAAGCAGCACGCGGGGTCTCTTCCAGCAGCTAACGTTGCAGCAAAAGCAATCGCGAACGGACCGCAATCGTTGCAACCGCTTTGCTGCTGTACTTTTTGTTTTTCACAAACAGCCTCATTCCCAAATTAAAAAACTTGCTGACGAAAGGTATTTTCCGGATATCCGAATTTGACAAATCTCTCGTCATGGATTCATATACGTCATCATGGCTGGGATTTGCGGAAAGCCTGAAATAAAAAAAAAATTAGAATTTTAGTGACAACAAAGATTTTTCGGTTAAAATGAAATGTTCACTGTAGAAACTATTAATAGAATCTCCCGTGTGAACAATGGGTGCTGAAGATATAGCTTTCTCGAAGTGTTTTGTGAACGAAGACAAAATCAAAACCTAAAAAAATAATGGTATATTTCATTTCCATTTCAAGTAGCTTATGGTGTGCTTGTAAGTAAACAAACAAAAACTAATTTATACTTCTTCTGAGACATCGTCAGCAGAGTCTTTGTCGATAACACCTTCCGTGTCCTGCACGTTGTCCGAATTTATTTTATTCTGCAGGATTTCTAAATGAGTAACGAGAGACGGTCCCACGTAACGACTGCTGAAAACAACCTCACCCGTCACCAGCAAGTCACAAAGATCAACTAGTGAAGATGACTTTGCAAGGCAACCAAAATACCGTATACCAGTTCTCCAGTCACCTGACAATCTATAAAGAAAAAGAAAAATTATATTATGAGTTTAACATAAAAATTTAAAAAAAGTAACTAACGTCTTGCACAAGTTTTTCGCATTTATCAAAGGAGTCGTTAAATCGTCTTCGGCTGCTACACCAGTGACTATTCGGTAATAGATCTCCATTATAATTTTGGGGCATACGTCACATCATCGTCAAGCATTTCTTCTCTTTTGAGATTATACTTCAACTTGTCATTCATAAAGACTCTTTCAGCCTTTTTTAATGAGAAAGGAGGTGACGTTTGAATGTGATGTGTAGATGATGGTGGCTTGGAACATGCTTTATGCTTTTTGACAGGACGAGCAGGACTGTCATCTGATGATGTTGATGGTGGGTGTCTCTTCCTCTTGCTCTTTGGCTGTACTTGTTCTCCCTATGATGAAGGTTTAACAGGTCGACATCATTAAAAAACAAAATACATGACGTTACAACCAGCCAAGAAACCGTTTGTGTGTGTGTAATTAAATATAATACATAATTTCATAATTATTTATTATCTAAAAATACATTCATGATATCTTAAACTTAGATAATTCAAAAAAGTGCTAGAGCTAGGATTGCTTTTGTTGCTTTGAATCTCTTTTCTGTCAACCTGTTGTGGTCCCTCATCATAGATACTAACTCTGAAGACTTTTTAGCAATGCAGGAGCCGTAATTCGTCCCGTCTTCGGAGTATTTAAAATCCTTCAGTTTCTAATAATAAACATTGTTTAGTTCTCAATCAATGGCTTCTTAAACTTCAACATATTTTTTTTATCAAAGGAGCTACCTCGATTAGGGGAATCTGCATTTTTAGCTTCATTAACTAATTCTAGATGCCCACGCTTAACTAAACACTCGAGAAGCATGAGAGACTTGTAGATGCGCCTCCAGTATTTGGGCCTGTCATTAAGTCTCTCCCATAATGTATCCATCACCTCTCTGCGAAGATTAGATGTGACAGTCATCAATGCTATTTCGGTCATCTGAATAGTCGTTGGATCCATGGACTCATTCGTTGTTGCTAGTCTTACTTTCACTTCGGCCTCGGTGTAGTATTTTTTTCTCCATTGCTCATTGACATTGTTAATTTGTATTTTGATAAGGGCAAATTTTATAATCTGCGCTAGCTAGTGAGCTAGTCTCTAAAAAATCACTGGAGTGAATCTTTTTGGTATCGTCCTAGATCTCATGAATGGGTTTTCAAAAGTTTAAGTTATTTATGTTTTTCGTGATATAAATGAATGTAAAGGGAAAAAATTACCAAGTAGTATCCCAGTCCACAAAGGAGCATGGGCTAAAAAATCTTTTTTTAACAATTCCATGAAATGTTCACTGTAGAAACTATTAATAGAATCTCCCGCGTGAACAATGGGTGTTAAAGATATAGCTTTCTCGAAGTGTTTTGTGAACGAAGACGAAATCAAAACCTAAAAAAATAATGATATATTTCATTTCCATTTCTAGTAGCTTATGGTGTGCTTGTAAGTAAACAAACAAAAACTAATTTATACTTCTTCTGAGACATCGTCAGCAGAGTCTTTGTCAATAACACCTTCCGTGTCCTGCACGTTGTCCGAATTTATTTTATTCTGCAGGATTTCTAAATGAGTAACAAGGGACGCATAATGCCCTTAAAATCACAATGGAGCCGTCGCAAATCAGAAGCCTCGGTCGCTTGTCTTTCCATCCATACCGGTTTGTATAGGAACACTTGAACTCATTTAAAAAACCTTTAACTGAGGCCGTGGTATGGCTGCATGTTAAATAAGAAGCTACTGGAAATGGGGGACCTCCTGCTACCGGATTGCGTACAACATGCTCGTATACGTAAAAAGGAGCTTCTCGTCTTTTTACGATACTTCCAGTAGCGTCTAGATAAATTATGTCGGTGCAGCATATCTCGTGGAAAATTTTTATCCTTGCTTTAGACCATAGCATTACGCCGAGTGGGATGGCGGACACTCGTTGGATGCATGCATAGTCATCATCAGCAGTCTGTCTCTCCTTCAAAACCACCAAACTCTGTAATTCCAGCTCATGACCTCATTTTGTTTTTTGGTACTGATTACGAATTTTTCGCAAGGCCTGGGCATTTGGGGCTCCATCTCTATTTCCTGAATCGAATATATCGCTGTTCATATTATGGAGATCTTCGATATTTTGTTATCGGGGTAATATGTTATTTCCCATAGACTGTGTGATTTTTTCCCGCTCACCAGCCCGAATAAAATTACATCTTTTTGCCCCCTTTCGATGCCTGCACTCAATTAAATACCCATCTCCCTGAAAAGTAACAATCCCCTGTAGCGACACCCAAGAAGATAATTCATAGATATGTTAGTCGGATGACCATCCATCACCAAGGAAATCACCTAAGAGTTTTAAATTTTAATTATAGCAACTCATTAAAGAAATAATAATGTTTAAATACTAGTTTCCAAATCAAGTTTTTACTGTACCTTAATCCCAATATCCTCAAGTTGGTATATAGCCTGCAGAACTAGTTGTTTCTGATGTTAACCCATTCGTTAAGAAATATGCAATCGGTGCCTTCCAATGGCCCAACTAGCATAAAAACCAAAATTTCTCTGGCTATTGTGTTGTCAATTGGTCCATATCCCAAGTCAACATAGCCGGTTGATTTCTTCGACTTTTTGTCGAGCCCTACATGCTTTCTAATGCACAGCAGGACTGTCATCTGATGATGTTGGATGTCTCTTTCTCTTGCTCTTTGGCTGTACTTGTTCTCCCTATGATGAAGGTTTAACAGGTCGACATCATTAAAAAAACAAAATACATGACGTTACAACCAGCCAAGAAACCGTTTGGACCTGTGGCTGTCTAGTCCCCTTCTTTGGCCGTCACCGTCTAGGTGTCGCAACAGGTTCGACTTGAGTCCAATCTTGCCTCCTCCTCCACTTTGCCCTCAGTCATTAACCTGAGAAATAGAATATAATAGAATAGAATATTTTATAATTACATAGAAAGGCTTGAAGGAAACTAGTTGTTAACCCATTCGTTAAGAAATATGCAATCGGTGCCTTCCAATGGCCCAACTAGCATAAAAACCAAAATTTCTCTGGCTATTGTGTTGTCAATTGGTCCATATCCCAAGTCAACATAGCCGGTTGATTTCTTCGACTTTTTGTCGAGCCCTACATGCTTTCTAATGCACTGTCATCTGATGATGTTGGATGTCTCTTTCTCTTGCTCTTTGGCTGTACTTGTTCTCCCTATGATGAAGGTTTAACAGGTCGACATCATTAAAAAAACAAAATACATGACTTTACAACCAGCCAAGAAACCGTTTGGACCTGTGGCTGTCTAGTCCCCTTCTTTGGCCGTCACCGTCTAGGTGTCGCAACAGGTTCGACTTGAGTCCAATCTTGCCTCCTCCTCCACTTTGCCCTCAGTCATTAACCTGAGAAATAGAATATAATAGAATAGAATATTTTATAATTACATAGAAAGGCTTGAAGGAAACTAGTTGTTAACCCATTCGTTAAGAAATATGCAATCGGTGCCTTCCAATGGCCCAACTAGCATAAAAACCAAAATTTCTCTGGCTATTGTGTTGTCAATTGGTCCATATCCCAAGTCAACATAGCCGGTTGATTTCTTCGACTTTTTGTCGAGCCCTACATGCTTTCTAATGCACTGTCATCTGATGATGTTGGATGTCTCTTTCTCTTGCTCTTTGGCTGTACTTGTTCTCCCTATGATGAAGGTTTAACAGGTCGACATCATTAAAAAAACAAAATACATGACGTTACAACCAGCCAAGAAACCGTTTGGACCTGTGGCTGTCTAGTCCCCTTCTTTGGCCGTCACCGTCTAGGTGTCGCAACAGGTTCGACTTGAGTCCAATCTTGCCTCCTCCTCCACTTTGCCCTCAGTCATTAACCTGAGAAATAGAATATAATAGAATAGAATATTTTATAATTACATAGAAAGGCTTGAAGGAAACTAGTTGGTTGAATTTTAAATAATGTATGCAGATAATTATCTAGCTTGGCACTACGGATCTTCGGGCTTTCTTCCACAACTTCACCGTCTTTTCCACTTCCTTCAGGTGAGATGTCAACGTCGACGGGATTTCCTGAAAAACAAACTCATGATCTGTGAAATATCTGATCACGTCCATGTAACTTGATTTATTTCTATTAAGAATCAAAAAAGCAATATGCCCGTTCAGAACTGGCGCTGTTAAAACAGCGAAGTGTTTCTAGAGGTACACATCGACTTCTTCAGATCTGCAGTGCATTACAGTCTCCATCGTATCCCAATCTGATCGTATCAATTGGCAAATCTAAAATTTAAATATGTTGACAAACTATTAGACATTTGAAATGTTATTATGTTATAGTCGATATAATACAACAAAAAAGTCTCAACAAATACGTAAGGGAAATGAACTGTACGAAATGCTTTATACAGAGATTTTTGGCTAACCGTAAAACATATTTTACAATCATTCTCCTTTAAAACATAAACAAGAACATGTTAAGATGTAATAAAAAAGTGATTGATTTACAAGGAACTGCACTTGTCTGATGCAAAATTTAAATATTTTATGCAACTAAATATACTAAAGAAACATAGTAAAATGCATTTTCAACTAGACTGTTGCTCAATCTTTTCCCATCAGGATTGGTAAACACTGTCCATAATGGGATGAAAGTTACATATTTGCATAACACTAGCTCCCCATATCACTCATTATAAAACATGTTTAATTGTAAGTATTCTTGCCGTGAAGACGCTCAGATTTTTTACACGTAGCTGCTGTGTCTGTGATAAAACGGACTGTTCTTGTAAAGAGCGTTGGTAGAACTTCCCGAATTATCATAATTTGAAATATCAGCAATCTTGAGCTTCCTCGTCACCTGCATACATGTCGAGTGCTACGAAAACATCGGAGTTCAACAATGGCGTAAATAAAATATCCAAAAAGGTACCCAAGTATTAGTCTAACATTGTAAATGAGTTCGAATTGAGTATTTTGCTCATGCAATAAAGGTAAAAAATTTTCATGTTACAAGTTTACCTAATGGTGAAGCAATCTTTTCTTATCCGTGTTCGTCCTTGAATCCATCCAAAATACATCTTGTCCGTCTTGTCTTCATCCTCTGTCCACTTGTGCCTTATAAGCTCACCTTCCAGATAGATTATCACCGTTTAATATTCGCTCCTGATGGGAAACACATAAGAATAAAACCTAACTCAGGATCAATATTTTATAATTACAAAGAAAGGCTTGAAGCAAAATGTTCAGGAAAAGGAACAGCTTTTAAGTGTTTCTAACTACTATTGCACTGAGTCCAGAAAAGGCGCAAACTTTGGTGTTGTGTGCTTGTGTTAAGCACAGAAGCTGTTTTGTTTGCCGATGGAACATTCATTTAAATAACAAATTGAAATGATGCATGTCGATGTTCTTATTTTTGTGTTTTCCAATGTTCTTGCCAACACTATTTTTTAAGCATTTCAACTGCTTAGGTCATATGTTATGTGAACTACGATATTTACTTTTCTCGTCAAGGCTGTTTTGTTGAACAATGATTGTGTCGGTAAAGGTGACGCACTTCCCGATGGTTATTTCACACGAAGAAGTTATATCCAAGTCTTCTGAACTAATGTATTCTTGAATGATTTATTGGAAATAGAGCAAGCATTCCAGGATCTGACTTTACATTTAAGGAGACTTGATTGCAAGCGGGAGCCTGGTGAGGATGATTGGAAATGGAAAAGAAATGAATGTTTACGTGCAAGGCAAGATATTTTCGGACCATGAGCACGGAATGAGAAAAGTTCTGATGATGAACTGATAAACAAGCAAAGAAATTAACGAAAATAAGTTCTTGTAAATTTCATTTAAAATAAACACGAGCGCACATATATTAATATATATTCTGAGAAGAATAAATTTTTGCTGAACTCTTTGAACTCACAAATTATTATCCATGCTTTTTCAAGTACAGAACAGAGAGCGTAAAAGCTGGGGTTGCAGTTGGCAAGTGGTTTAAAACCATTGTTCCACCTTTCAAGATCGTTTCTTGTTCTAATTTTCAACTGAAAACAGTACCAGGTATAAATGGGATAAAATCCAAAAATCTAACTAATGACACAAATTATAATATATCAACTCTTTGCTGTAAAATTGTTTACAAAGTCATCCATTTTAAAATCCAATTATAGTTCTTTATTTGTGCATCATAGAATGTCAACATTTTTTTATTTTTTTTATTTGACAAGTTTAAAGTGGCATAAGTCAAATGACTTCAAGACCACATACAATATAAGACAAAAAGTTAAATTTTCATAAGATATTGTTCAAATTTCTTTTAAACTGTACAACATCAGGTGCTGCGCTGATGTCCAAGGGAAGACTATTCCAAATTTTTGCAGCTGCAGCAGGAAAACTTCTATCACCAGCACCTTTTAGACGAGTAGAGGGAACGAAGAGAAGAGCCGAAGATGCAGATCTGAGATTCCCCCTTGACTAATAGGCAGAATTACTTTCATTAAGTATGAAGGAGCCAAACAATTAAGACATTTGAAGACTAGTTGAGCTACTTTAAAGCGAATTCTACACCTGACATTTAACCAATGTAGTTCTTGGAGTACTGGAGTGATGTGATCGCAGCGTCTTCGAATGGTCAAAAGCCTGGCTGCCGTATTCACCACTGATTGAAGGCGATGAGTCAACTAGTGTGGAGTTGCAATAGTTGAGTTTTGAAAACACTAATGAAGTGATAAGTAAGTTAAGCGCCAGGGGGTAGAGATGAAGCAACAGGTTGAAAAGCAGCTTTGGGTTATGCGACTAACATGAGTGTTCATATGCATGTCAGAATCAAAGAAAGCACCCAAATTGCGAACTGAAACAGATAGAGAAATCCAATTTTTACCTATTCTTAGCGGTGCTGTTTGGAGAGTATGTTTCATCCGACTGGTTGACAGCCAAATGACTTCAGATTTTCTTGAATTCAGCTGAAGGTGACTAGAAGACACCCATAAGCCCATGTCATCAATGCATGTAGAGACTGCTGACGAGTTCAATTGCTTTAGCAGGATCACAATGACCATGTGTAACATCTGCACAAAAGTGTGCAAAAAGTTTGTGATTGTAGATACAATAAGTTGATGGAAATGTATCTTTAAACTTAATTAAAAACTGTATTGTTTCTTGCAAAGAAATTTTAACTGTAAGCTTCTGTCTCATAGAATACTTTGCAACAACTAAATTTGCAACTGTATTAATCTATTAAAGCCTTTATTGGTCTAGAAAAACCTGGGATGATGGAAGATATGCAGATTCACACAGATTTCTTTTTAAAATTTATCAATTCCATCTCAAAGCTTCAAGAGTTTAACATGATGTTTGCTTCGATTGATAAATCCGACACACATTGTTGGAGAATTTGCTACTATTTCTAAGGCTTCAAGTATAACTCCATTGTTTAACACAATAAAATCTAAATGACTTGACCATCTTTGTTTTGAAAGTCGCTTAACAATGGTGCCCTTATAAACACTTGAAGCCAGTTGCCAGATCAGTCGTTTATGTCCTTTCCAATGCGTTTTCACTTAGCAAACAGGCTGGTAATTTTTTGTAGTGTTAGGCTTCCTCTTCATTTCTAACAAACACGAGACGGCCTTAAAAAAATATAATTCTTTTTCTTCTGGAACACAAATAAACTTCTTCTACACACCATCGGAACCTAATCTCGGCGCTAATGGGCTTCTCTTATATGATTTCTAAGATGTGGTACACTGAATGAAATGATGCCTAAAATAAAAAATGTTTTTTTAGTGTTTGATTAAGTGTATATGACAAAGTCTTAAGTGTACTTTATGGAACTGTCATATCAGAGTTTCCAGGCTTTCTGTTCATCTTGACAGCATATTGGGTAATTTATTGCTCACCTCAGAGATGACTTAAGCAAACAGAACCGCTTGTCACGGAAGTCAATTTGATAGAGGCAGTGTAACCTTTTGCGAGCAGTTATTTTTTGGATACATTGAGCTATATCTCACCATATTTTCCCCATGCTCTTAATAAAAGTTCAAAAATTGTGTTGGACAAATATATTGCTTTGGTGCAAGTGAACCAAACTACAGAAAGATTGTTTACTGACTGCTTTTGGCCACCAAGCCATAATTATTTTGTTAGTGTTAATTATGTATTCTGGTGTGATGGCCAATCTAGTATAATGATGTTAGGATTATTCTTTGATGTATTAGTGTATATGACAAAGTCTTCAAGCTATTTTATGAATTGATCCGAATCAGTCCATCCACTGGCACTCGATATATCACACAGACTGAGGTGGAGTGTCATTGAGCAGGACTTCAATCATTCTTTTCCGTAGATAGATGAACATCACAGGTGGTGGTTGGAGTGGTGGAACTGGCCTGGCATTGCGAGATGTAGGTTTAATTGGCCTTGGAATCTTAGAGGTAAATTTGCTCGGTTGTGGTCTATGTTGATCATCCATTATTTCACTGAATTGAAATAAAGAACTCAGGGCCGGATTATCCAATAGGCACAGTAGGCACTGTGCCTAGGGCCTACGAACAATTAGGGGCCTATGAAAAATCATAAAATTAATTTTTTCTCCATTTTTTATTGAGTGATTACAAATAGAGAAAATGACAAAAAAACAAATTCAAAACCAATCACTTTTATAATTAGAAACTTTTTTAGTTAAGTTGTTATACACAGTATACTAAATTATAGACTCAACTATATAAACTTTGCGGCTCTTTGCATGAGCAAAATCACAAATAACATCTTCAAATGACATTTCCCGCATTAAATCGTTTTCAATTGAAAGAAATGCAAGAGAAGACAATCGTTCTTGTCCCATCGTCGACCGCAGATAATTTTCAGTTTTGAAAAAAAATCGTTCACCTTCACAAGTTGATCCAAAAATTGAAAGATAAATTCGAATAGCAATATTTACATTTGGAAAATTTTTGACCAACTTATTTTCTATTTGGGCCTTCATCATTTCAGCAACAGATTTTGTGTCGGCGAACATTCTAGAAAAGAAAAGCAACTCATCAGCAAATGCCTCTTCCAGATCTGATGAATATATCTTAATTAATTTGTTTGCTTTTGAAACTATTTCATCACATGACCAAGATCTGTCAAGAAGAAAACTGAACCTGTAATGTAATATTGCGTAAGCTGCTCGCCGTTTTTCCATCTCAATGATAAGTCTGTCTATTAGTGTCTATGGGCCTACGACGACCTTAAAACGGCCTTGAAAGAACTGCTAAGGTAAATTTAATGTAAAATTAACAATTTTAACTAAGCTTCTGTCTCATAGAATAATTTGCAACAACTAAATCTGCAACTGTAATGCCATCTAATCAGAAACCTGGGATGACGGAAGATATGCAGACACTCTGATAAATTAATATTTTTATCACTAAATCGTGACTCATTATGAGTTGCTGTACTTGAATCGTCCTTCTCTTTTCTTTTTTTTAAGGTTTGTTTCAATAATATTCTTTCGGTGGAACTTGAAGCAAACTTTTTCTTTTTGATCTTGAAAAGCTAGACAGGACAAATTATCTGAGAGTCTCCTAGCCTCCTCGAGACTTGCAATGAAAAATATTAGTTTTGTATATGACCCCTCGTGCGTAAACATGAATAGCTCTTGATAACCGTCCGGGTGAGCTTGAGGATAAAATAAATGCCCAATCCTACCGTTCACGTGCGATACGATTTCAGTTCTACACACAACTATTAACTCAACAAAATAATCATTAGGGGCTGTACTGGCCCTAAGAAAAGACGAACCGCAGGCTGTGACACAAGATGAATCTTGGTATGAAGGTGTCCTCATCTGTCTCCTCTTGTTGGCGGAATGGATGTGGCTGATTGTACGACACGTCGTTGACAAGAAAAGTATTCTTAATTGAAGAACTTCCTTCATTTCTTACCCAACCTGAATTGCTTCTATTCATCCAATTGGCTAGCACTTGCCCCTCGTATTCTTGGAATACAACTCTCACTAAAAAATATTATGTATTAGCACTCAGAAGGCTAATGGTTCATATACTTCATATACAAGAACACTTCTTTGATGCTTTGAGTTGCAGGATTCACACAGGTCTCTTTAAAATTTATCAAATCCATCTCAAAGCTTCAAGAGTTTAACATGATGTTTGCTTCAATTGATAAATCAGATGCACCTGTTTGGGGAATTTGCTACAATTTCTGAGACTTCAAGTATGGTTCCATTATTTAACACAACGGAATCTGAATCTTTGTTTTAAAAGTCTTTGACGCGATAAGGTGGGATAAGGCATTGGCCTGTCCAAAGTGGGTGGTTCGTCAGTATTCTATGCTGAAATTATAGGCCAGTATGATGAGTTCCCATCATTGGAGGCGATTTGCTGAATGAGTGGACACTCCTGTCTTCGATCCCAAAACAGTAAGCAATGGCTTGTGGTCCGTCAGCAGCTTAAAGCGTTGCCCATTTCCTAACAGCGAATACAAGGGCAAGTGCCTTTGCTAAAACTCTTCCTACATGAGCAATTGCTTTCTCTGTTCCATTGGGAAAACGATGTGAAACTAAAGCACTCACTCCATAGTCGCATGCATCTTCAGCAACGATTATTTCCAATGTTGGGTCGTAATGTGTCAATAGCAGATCTGACTGCAACACCAATCGTAACTTTTCGAATACGTCTTGGTGTTCAACAGTTCATTCGTATTTTTCTTTCCTCTGAGATCCTGGTCCGAAAGTTTAAGGCCTTGCAACTGTTTGACTAAGAAGTCAAACAAATAAAGTAATTACTATGTGGTCAGCTGACTCAATATTTAAAAATTTTAAATGCAACTTACCAACCGCACTATATAAGCATTGCTCATCGTCAAGCATTTCTTCTCTTTTGAGATTATACTTCAACTTGTCATTCATAAAGACTCTTTCAGCCTTTTTTAATGAGAAAGGAGGTGACGTTTGAATGTGATGTGTAGATGATGGTGGCTTGGAACATGCTGATGCTTTTTGACAGGACGAGCAGGACTGTCATCTGATGATGTTGATGGTGGGTGTCTCTTCATCTTGCTCTTTGGCTGTACTTGTTCTCCCTATGATGAAGGTTTAACAGGTCGACATCATTAAAAAAACAAAATACATGACGTTACAACCAGCCAAGAAACCGTTTGTGTGTGTGTAATTAAATATAATACATAATTTCATGATTATTTATTATCTAAAAATACATTCATGATATCTTAAACTTAGATAATTCAAAAAAGTGCTAACAAAAAATAGAGCTAGGATTGCTTTTGTTCCTTTCAATCTCTTTTCTGTCAATTTGTTTTGGTCCCTCATCATAGATACTAACTCTGAAGACTTTTTTGCAATGCAGGAGCCGTAATTCGTCCCGTCTTCGGAGTATTTAAAATCTTTCAGTTTCTAATAATAAACATTGTTTAGTTCTCAATCAATGGCTTCTTAAACTTCAACATATTTTTTTTATCAAAAGAGTTACCTCGATTAGGGGAATCTGCATTTTTAGCTTCGTTAACTAATTCAAGAGGCCCACGCTTAACTAAACACTCGAGAAGCATGAGAGACTTGTAGATGCGCCTCCAGTATTTGGGCCTGTCATTAAGTCTTTCCCATAATGTATCCATCACCTCTCTGCGAAGATTAGATCTAACAGTCATCAATGCTATTTCGGTCATCTGAATAGTCGTTGGATCCATGGACTCATTCGTTGTTGCTAGTCTTATTTTCACTTCAGCCTCGGTGTAGTATTTTTTTTCTCCATTGCTCATTGACATTGTAAATTTGTATTTTGAAAAGGGCGAATTTTATAATCTGCGCTAGCTAGTGAGCTAGTGAGTTACCTCGATTAGGGGAATCTGCATTTTTAGCTTCGTTAACTAATTCGAGAGTCCCACGCTTAACTAGACACTCAAGAAGCATGAGAGACTTGTAGATGGTCCTCCAGTATTTGGGCCTGTCATTAAGTCTTTCCCATAATGTATCCATCACCTCTCTGCGAAGATTAGATCTGACAGTCATCAATGCTATTTCGGTCATCTGAATAGTCGTTGGAAACATCTATGGTCATATTATAAGTGTACAAAGTTTTGTTTTAACACAAGTTAAGATAAACGGGATAATAAAAAACAAGTAACAAACTCAAGCTGATAAATTAATATTTTTATCACTAAATCGTGACTCATTATGAGTTGCTGTACTTGAATCGTCCTTCTCTTTTCTTTTTTTTAAGGTTTGTTTCAATAATATTCTTTCGGTGGAACTTGAAGCAAACTTTTTCTTTTTGATCTTGAAAAGCTAGACAGGACAAATTATCTGAGAGTCTCCTAGCCTCCTCGAGACTTGCAATGAAAAATATTAGTTTTGTATATGACCCCTCGTGCGTAAACATGAATAGCTCTTGATAACCGTCCGGGTGAGCTTGAGGATAAAATAAATGCCCAATCCTACCGTTCACGTGCGATACGATTTCAGTTCTACACACAACTATTAACTCAACAAAATAATCATTAGGGGCTGTACTGGCCCTAAGAAAAGACGAACCGCAGGCTGTGACACAAGATGAATCTTGGTATGAAGGTGTCCTCATCTGTCTCCTCTTGTTGGCGGAATGGATGTGGCTGATTGTACGACACGTCGTTGACAAGAAAAGTATTCTTAATTGAAGAACTTCCTTCATTTCTTACCCAACCTGAATTGCTTCTATTCATCCAATTGGCTAGCACTTGCCCCTCGTATTCTTGGAATACAACTCTCACTAAAAAATATTATGTATTAGCACTCAGAAGGCTAATGGTTCATATACTTCATATACAAGAACACTTCTTTGATGCTTTGAGTTGCAGGATTCACACAGGTCTCTTTAAAATTTATCAAATCCATCTCAAAGCTTCAAGAGTTTAACATGATGTTTGCTTCAATTGATAAATCAGATGCACCTGTTTGGGGAATTTGCTACAATTTCTGAGACTTCAAGTATGGTTCCATTATTTAACACAACGGAATCTGAATCTTTGTTTTAAAAGTCTTTGACGCGATAAGGTGGGATAAGGCATTGGCCTGTCCAAAGTGGGTGGTTCGTCAGTATTCTATGCTGAAATTATAGGCCAGTATGATGAGTTCCCATCATTGGAGGCGATTTGCTGAATGAGTGGACACTCCTGTCTTCGATCCCAAAACAGTAAGCAATGGCTTGTGGTCCGTCAGCAGCTTAAAGCGTTGCCCATTTCCTAACAGCGAATACAAGGGCAAGTGCCTTTGCTAAAACTCTTCCTACATGAGCAATTGCTTTCTCTGTTCCATTGGGAAAACGATGTGAAACTAAAGCACTCACTCCATAGTCGCATGCATCTTCAGCAACGATTATTTCCAATGTTGGGTCGTAATGTGTCAATAGCAGATCTGACTGCAACACCAATCGTAACTTTTCGAATACGTCTTGGTGTTCAACAGTTCATTCGTATTTTTCTTTCCTCTGAGATCCTGGTCCGAAAGTTTAAGGCCTTGCAACTGTTTGACTAAGAAGTCAAACAAATAAAGTAATTACTATGTGGTCAGCTGACTCAATATTTAAAAATTTTAAATGCAACTTACCAACCGCACTATATAAGCATTGCTCATCGTCAAGCATTTCTTCTCTTTTGAGATTATACTTCAACTTGTCATTCATAAAGACTCTTTCAGCCTTTTTTAATGAGAAAGGAGGTGACGTTTGAATGTGATGTGTAGATGATGGTGGCTTGGAACATGCTGATGCTTTTTGACAGGACGAGCAGGACTGTCATCTGATGATGTTGATGGTGGGTGTCTCTTCATCTTGCTCTTTGGCTGTACTTGTTCTCCCTATGATGAAGGTTTAACAGGTCGACATCATTAAAAAAACAAAATACATGACGTTACAACCAGCCAAGAAACCGTTTGTGTGTGTGTAATTAAATATAATACATAATTTCATGATTATTTATTATCTAAAAATACATTCATGATATCTTAAACTTAGATAATTCAAAAAAGTGCTAACAAAAAATAGAGCTAGGATTGCTTTTGTTCCTTTCAATCTCTTTTCTGTCAATTTGTTTTGGTCCCTCATCATAGATACTAACTCTGAAGACTTTTTTGCAATGCAGGAGCCGTAATTCGTCCCGTCTTCGGAGTATTTAAAATCTTTCAGTTTCTAATAATAAACATTGTTTAGTTCTCAATCAATGGCTTCTTAAACTTCAACATATTTTTTTTATCAAAAGAGTTACCTCGATTAGGGGAATCTGCATTTTTAGCTTCGTTAACTAATTCAAGAGGCCCACGCTTAACTAAACACTCGAGAAGCATGAGAGACTTGTAGATGCGCCTCCAGTATTTGGGCCTGTCATTAAGTCTTTCCCATAATGTATCCATCACCTCTCTGCGAAGATTAGATCTAACAGTCATCAATGCTATTTCGGTCATCTGAATAGTCGTTGGATCCATGGACTCATTCGTTGTTGCTAGTCTTATTTTCACTTCAGCCTCGGTGTAGTATTTTTTTTCTCCATTGCTCATTGACATTGTAAATTTGTATTTTGAAAAGGGCGAATTTTATAATCTGCGCTAGCTAGTGAGCTAGTGAGTTACCTCGATTAGGGGAATCTGCATTTTTAGCTTCGTTAACTAATTCGAGAGTCCCACGCTTAACTAGACACTCAAGAAGCATGAGAGACTTGTAGATGGTCCTCCAGTATTTGGGCCTGTCATTAAGTCTTTCCCATAATGTATCCATCACCTCTCTGCGAAGATTAGATCTGACAGTCATCAATGCTATTTCGGTCATCTGAATAGTCGTTGGAAACATCTATGGTCATATTATAAGTGTACAAAGTTTTGTTTTAACACAAGTTAAGATAAACGGGATAATAAAAAACAAGTAACAAACTCAAGCTGATAAATTAATATTTTTATCACTAAATCGTGACTCATTATGAGTTGCTGTACTTGAATCGTCCTTCTCTTTTCTTTTTTTTAAGGTTTGTTTCAATAATATTCTTTCGGTGGAACTTGAAGCAAACTTTTTCTTTTTGATCTTGAAAAGCTAGACAGGACAAATTATCTGAGAGTCTCCTAGCCTCCTCGAGACTTGCAATGAAAAATATTAGTTTTGTATATGACCCCTCGTGCGTAAACATGAATAGCTCTTGATAACCGTCCGGGTGAGCTTGAGGATAAAATAAATGCCCAATCCTACCGTTCACGTGCGATACGATTTCAGTTCTACACACAACTATTAACTCAACAAAATAATCATTAGGGGCTGTACTGGCCCTAAGAAAAGACGAACCGCAGGCTGTGACACAAGATGAATCTTGGTATGAAGGTGTCCTCATCTGTCTCCTCTTGTTGGCGGAATGGATGTGGCTGATTGTACGACACGTCGTTGACAAGAAAAGTATTCTTAATTGAAGAACTTCCTTCATTTCTTACCCAACCTGAATTGCTTCTATTCATCCAATTGGCTAGCACTTGCCCCTCGTATTCTTGGAATACAACTCTCACTAAAAAATATTATGTATTAGCACTCAGAAGGCTAATGGTTCATATACTTCATATACAAGAACACTTCTTTGATGCTTTGAGTTGCAGGATTCACACAGGTCTCTTTAAAATTTATCAAATCCATCTCAAAGCTTCAAGAGTTTAACATGATGTTTGCTTCAATTGATAAATCAGATGCACCTGTTTGGGGAATTTGCTACAATTTCTGAGACTTCAAGTATGGTTCCATTATTTAACACAACGGAATCTGAATCTTTGTTTTAAAAGTCTTTGACGCGATAAGGTGGGATAAGGCATTGGCCTGTCCAAAGTGGGTGGTTCGTCAGTATTCTATGCTGAAATTATAGGCCAGTATGATGAGTTCCCATCATTGGAGGCGATTTGCTGAATGAGTGGACACTCCTGTCTTCGATCCCAAAACAGTAAGCAATGGCTTGTGGTCCGTCAGCAGCTTAAAGCGTTGCCCATTTCCTAACAGCGAATACAAGGGCAAGTGCCTTTGCTAAAACTCTTCCTACATGAGCAATTGCTTTCTCTGTTCCATTGGGAAAACGATGTGAAACTAAAGCACTCACTCCATAGTCGCATGCATCTTCAGCAACGATTATTTCCAATGTTGGGTCGTAATGTGTCAATAGCAGATCTGACTGCAACACCAATCGTAACTTTTCGAATACGTCTTGGTGTTCAACAGTTCATTCGTATTTTTCTTTCCTCTGAGATCCTGGTCCGAAAGTTTAAGGCCTTGCAACTGTTTGACTAAGAAGTCAAACAAATAAAGTAATTACTATGTGGTCAGCTGACTCAATATTTAAAAATTTTAAATGCAACTTACCAACCGCACTATATAAGCATTGCTCATCGTCAAGCATTTCTTCTCTTTTGAGATTATACTTCAACTTGTCATTCATAAAGACTCTTTCAGCCTTTTTTAATGAGAAAGGAGGTGACGTTTGAATGTGATGTGTAGATGATGGTGGCTTGGAACATGCTGATGCTTTTTGACAGGACGAGCAGGACTGTCATCTGATGATGTTGATGGTGGGTGTCTCTTCATCTTGCTCTTTGGCTGTACTTGTTCTCCCTATGATGAAGGTTTAACAGGTCGACATCATTAAAAAAACAAAATACATGACGTTACAACCAGCCAAGAAACCGTTTGTGTGTGTGTAATTAAATATAATACATAATTTCATGATTATTTATTATCTAAAAATACATTCATGATATCTTAAACTTAGATAATTCAAAAAAGTGCTAACAAAAAATAGAGCTAGGATTGCTTTTGTTCCTTTCAATCTCTTTTCTGTCAATTTGTTTTGGTCCCTCATCATAGATACTAACTCTGAAGACTTTTTTGCAATGCAGGAGCCGTAATTCGTCCCGTCTTCGGAGTATTTAAAATCTTTCAGTTTCTAATAATAAACATTGTTTAGTTCTCAATCAATGGCTTCTTAAACTTCAACATATTTTTTTTATCAAAAGAGTTACCTCGATTAGGGGAATCTGCATTTTTAGCTTCGTTAACTAATTCAAGAGGCCCACGCTTAACTAAACACTCGAGAAGCATGAGAGACTTGTAGATGCGCCTCCAGTATTTGGGCCTGTCATTAAGTCTTTCCCATAATGTATCCATCACCTCTCTGCGAAGATTAGATCTAACAGTCATCAATGCTATTTCGGTCATCTGAATAGTCGTTGGATCCATGGACTCATTCGTTGTTGCTAGTCTTATTTTCACTTCAGCCTCGGTGTAGTATTTTTTTTCTCCATTGCTCATTGACATTGTAAATTTGTATTTTGAAAAGGGCGAATTTTATAATCTGCGCTAGCTAGTGAGCTAGTGAGTTACCTCGATTAGGGGAATCTGCATTTTTAGCTTCGTTAACTAATTCGAGAGTCCCACGCTTAACTAGACACTCAAGAAGCATGAGAGACTTGTAGATGGTCCTCCAGTATTTGGGCCTGTCATTAAGTCTTTCCCATAATGTATCCATCACCTCTCTGCGAAGATTAGATCTGACAGTCATCAATGCTATTTCGGTCATCTGAATAGTCGTTGGAAACATCTATGGTCATATTATAAGTGTACAAAGTTTTGTTTTAACACAAGTTAAGATAAACGGGATAATAAAAAACAAGTAACAAACTCAAGCTGATAAATTAATATTTTTATCACTAAATCGTGACTCATTATGAGTTGCTGTACTTGAATCGTCCTTCTCTTTTCTTTTTTTTAAGGTTTGTTTCAATAATATTCTTTCGGTGGAACTTGAAGCAAACTTTTTCTTTTTGATCTTGAAAAGCTAGACAGGACAAATTATCTGAGAGTCTCCTAGCCTCCTCGAGACTTGCAATGAAAAATATTAGTTTTGTATATGACCCCTCGTGCGTAAACATGAATAGCTCTTGATAACCGTCCGGGTGAGCTTGAGGATAAAATAAATGCCCAATCCTACCGTTCACGTGCGATACGATTTCAGTTCTACACACAACTATTAACTCAACAAAATAATCATTAGGGGCTGTACTGGCCCTAAGAAAAGACGAACCGCAGGCTGTGACACAAGATGAATCTTGGTATGAAGGTGTCCTCATCTGTCTCCTCTTGTTGGCGGAATGGATGTGGCTGATTGTACGACACGTCGTTGACAAGAAAAGTATTCTTAATTGAAGAACTTCCTTCATTTCTTACCCAACCTGAATTGCTTCTATTCATCCAATTGGCTAGCACTTGCCCCTCGTATTCTTGGAATACAACTCTCACTAAAAAATATTATGTATTAGCACTCAGAAGGCTAATGGTTCATATACTTCATATACAAGAACACTTCTTTGATGCTTTGAGTTGCAGGATTCACACAGGTCTCTTTAAAATTTATCAAATCCATCTCAAAGCTTCAAGAGTTTAACATGATGTTTGCTTCAATTGATAAATCAGATGCACCTGTTTGGGGAATTTGCTACAATTTCTGAGACTTCAAGTATGGTTCCATTATTTAACACAACGGAATCTGAATCTTTGTTTTAAAAGTCTTTGACGCGATAAGGTGGGATAAGGCATTGGCCTGTCCAAAGTGGGTGGTTCGTCAGTATTCTATGCTGAAATTATAGGCCAGTATGATGAGTTCCCATCATTGGAGGCGATTTGCTGAATGAGTGGACACTCCTGTCTTCGATCCCAAAACAGTAAGCAATGGCTTGTGGTCCGTCAGCAGCTTAAAGCGTTGCCCATTTCCTAACAGCGAATACAAGGGCAAGTGCCTTTGCTAAAACTCTTCCTACATGAGCAATTGCTTTCTCTGTTCCATTGGGAAAACGATGTGAAACTAAAGCACTCACTCCATAGTCGCATGCATCTTCAGCAACGATTATTTCCAATGTTGGGTCGTAATGTGTCAATAGCAGATCTGACTGCAACACCAATCGTAACTTTTCGAATACGTCTTGGTGTTCAACAGTTCATTCGTATTTTTCTTTCCTCTGAGATCCTGGTCCGAAAGTTTAAGGCCTTGCAACTGTTTGACTAAGAAGTCAAACAAATAAAGTAATTACTATGTGGTCAGCTGACTCAATATTTAAAAATTTTAAATGCAACTTACCAACCGCACTATATAAGCATTGCTCATCGTCAAGCATTTCTTCTCTTTTGAGATTATACTTCAACTTGTCATTCATAAAGACTCTTTCAGCCTTTTTTAATGAGAAAGGAGGTGACGTTTGAATGTGATGTGTAGATGATGGTGGCTTGGAACATGCTGATGCTTTTTGACAGGACGAGCAGGACTGTCATCTGATGATGTTGATGGTGGGTGTCTCTTCATCTTGCTCTTTGGCTGTACTTGTTCTCCCTATGATGAAGGTTTAACAGGTCGACATCATTAAAAAAACAAAATACATGACGTTACAACCAGCCAAGAAACCGTTTGTGTGTGTGTAATTAAATATAATACATAATTTCATGATTATTTATTATCTAAAAATACATTCATGATATCTTAAACTTAGATAATTCAAAAAAGTGCTAACAAAAAATAGAGCTAGGATTGCTTTTGTTCCTTTCAATCTCTTTTCTGTCAATTTGTTTTGGTCCCTCATCATAGATACTAACTCTGAAGACTTTTTTGCAATGCAGGAGCCGTAATTCGTCCCGTCTTCGGAGTATTTAAAATCTTTCAGTTTCTAATAATAAACATTGTTTAGTTCTCAATCAATGGCTTCTTAAACTTCAACATATTTTTTTTATCAAAAGAGTTACCTCGATTAGGGGAATCTGCATTTTTAGCTTCGTTAACTAATTCAAGAGGCCCACGCTTAACTAAACACTCGAGAAGCATGAGAGACTTGTAGATGCGCCTCCAGTATTTGGGCCTGTCATTAAGTCTTTCCCATAATGTATCCATCACCTCTCTGCGAAGATTAGATCTAACAGTCATCAATGCTATTTCGGTCATCTGAATAGTCGTTGGATCCATGGACTCATTCGTTGTTGCTAGTCTTATTTTCACTTCAGCCTCGGTGTAGTATTTTTTTTCTCCATTGCTCATTGACATTGTAAATTTGTATTTTGAAAAGGGCGAATTTTATAATCTGCGCTAGCTAGTGAGCTAGTGAGTTACCTCGATTAGGGGAATCTGCATTTTTAGCTTCGTTAACTAATTCGAGAGTCCCACGCTTAACTAGACACTCAAGAAGCATGAGAGACTTGTAGATGGTCCTCCAGTATTTGGGCCTGTCATTAAGTCTTTCCCATAATGTATCCATCACCTCTCTGCGAAGATTAGATCTGACAGTCATCAATGCTATTTCGGTCATCTGAATAGTCGTTGGAAACATCTATGGTCATATTATAAGTGTACAAAGTTTTGTTTTAACACAAGTTAAGATAAACGGGATAATAAAAAACAAGTAACAAACTCAAGCTGATAAATTAATATTTTTATCACTAAATCGTGACTCATTATGAGTTGCTGTACTTGAATCGTCCTTCTCTTTTCTTTTTTTTAAGGTTTGTTTCAATAATATTCTTTCGGTGGAACTTGAAGCAAACTTTTTCTTTTTGATCTTGAAAAGCTAGACAGGACAAATTATCTGAGAGTCTCCTAGCCTCCTCGAGACTTGCAATGAAAAATATTAGTTTTGTATATGACCCCTCGTGCGTAAACATGAATAGCTCTTGATAACCGTCCGGGTGAGCTTGAGGATAAAATAAATGCCCAATCCTACCGTTCACGTGCGATACGATTTCAGTTCTACACACAACTATTAACTCAACAAAATAATCATTAGGGGCTGTACTGGCCCTAAGAAAAGACGAACCGCAGGCTGTGACACAAGATGAATCTTGGTATGAAGGTGTCCTCATCTGTCTCCTCTTGTTGGCGGAATGGATGTGGCTGATTGTACGACACGTCGTTGACAAGAAAAGTATTCTTAATTGAAGAACTTCCTTCATTTCTTACCCAACCTGAATTGCTTCTATTCATCCAATTGGCTAGCACTTGCCCCTCGTATTCTTGGAATACAACTCTCACTAAAAAATATTATGTATTAGCACTCAGAAGGCTAATGGTTCATATACTTCATATACAAGAACACTTCTTTGATGCTTTGAGTTGCAGGATTCACACAGGTCTCTTTAAAATTTATCAAATCCATCTCAAAGCTTCAAGAGTTTAACATGATGTTTGCTTCAATTGATAAATCAGATGCACCTGTTTGGGGAATTTGCTACAATTTCTGAGACTTCAAGTATGGTTCCATTATTTAACACAACGGAATCTGAATCTTTGTTTTAAAAGTCTTTGACGCGATAAGGTGGGATAAGGCATTGGCCTGTCCAAAGTGGGTGGTTCGTCAGTATTCTATGCTGAAATTATAGGCCAGTATGATGAGTTCCCATCATTGGAGGCGATTTGCTGAATGAGTGGACACTCCTGTCTTCGATCCCAAAACAGTAAGCAATGGCTTGTGGTCCGTCAGCAGCTTAAAGCGTTGCCCATTTCCTAACAGCGAATACAAGGGCAAGTGCCTTTGCTAAAACTCTTCCTACATGAGCAATTGCTTTCTCTGTTCCATTGGGAAAACGATGTGAAACTAAAGCACTCACTCCATAGTCGCATGCATCTTCAGCAACGATTATTTCCAATGTTGGGTCGTAATGTGTCAATAGCAGATCTGACTGCAACACCAATCGTAACTTTTCGAATACGTCTTGGTGTTCAACAGTTCATTCGTATTTTTCTTTCCTCTGAGATCCTGGTCCGAAAGTTTAAGGCCTTGCAACTGTTTGACTAAGAAGTCAAACAAATAAAGTAATTACTATGTGGTCAGCTGACTCAATATTTAAAAATTTTAAATGCAACTTACCAACCGCACTATATAAGCATTGCTCATCGTCAAGCATTTCTTCTCTTTTGAGATTATACTTCAACTTGTCATTCATAAAGACTCTTTCAGCCTTTTTTAATGAGAAAGGAGGTGACGTTTGAATGTGATGTGTAGATGATGGTGGCTTGGAACATGCTGATGCTTTTTGACAGGACGAGCAGGACTGTCATCTGATGATGTTGATGGTGGGTGTCTCTTCATCTTGCTCTTTGGCTGTACTTGTTCTCCCTATGATGAAGGTTTAACAGGTCGACATCATTAAAAAAACAAAATACATGACGTTACAACCAGCCAAGAAACCGTTTGTGTGTGTGTAATTAAATATAATACATAATTTCATGATTATTTATTATCTAAAAATACATTCATGATATCTTAAACTTAGATAATTCAAAAAAGTGCTAACAAAAAATAGAGCTAGGATTGCTTTTGTTCCTTTCAATCTCTTTTCTGTCAATTTGTTTTGGTCCCTCATCATAGATACTAACTCTGAAGACTTTTTTGCAATGCAGGAGCCGTAATTCGTCCCGTCTTCGGAGTATTTAAAATCTTTCAGTTTCTAATAATAAACATTGTTTAGTTCTCAATCAATGGCTTCTTAAACTTCAACATATTTTTTTTATCAAAAGAGTTACCTCGATTAGGGGAATCTGCATTTTTAGCTTCGTTAACTAATTCAAGAGGCCCACGCTTAACTAAACACTCGAGAAGCATGAGAGACTTGTAGATGCGCCTCCAGTATTTGGGCCTGTCATTAAGTCTTTCCCATAATGTATCCATCACCTCTCTGCGAAGATTAGATCTAACAGTCATCAATGCTATTTCGGTCATCTGAATAGTCGTTGGATCCATGGACTCATTCGTTGTTGCTAGTCTTATTTTCACTTCAGCCTCGGTGTAGTATTTTTTTTCTCCATTGCTCATTGACATTGTAAATTTGTATTTTGAAAAGGGCGAATTTTATAATCTGCGCTAGCTAGTGAGCTAGTGAGTTACCTCGATTAGGGGAATCTGCATTTTTAGCTTCGTTAACTAATTCGAGAGTCCCACGCTTAACTAGACACTCAAGAAGCATGAGAGACTTGTAGATGGTCCTCCAGTATTTGGGCCTGTCATTAAGTCTTTCCCATAATGTATCCATCACCTCTCTGCGAAGATTAGATCTGACAGTCATCAATGCTATTTCGGTCATCTGAATAGTCGTTGGAAACATCTATGGTCATATTATAAGTGTACAAAGTTTTGTTTTAACACAAGTTAAGATAAACGGGATAATAAAAAACAAGTAACAAACTCAAGCTAGAGTGCTAAAATGTTTTATTTACACAAGTTGAACATTTTTTCCATTTGTACACGATGAGCATTTAAACATTTTCCGATCAAAATCAGTGTTTGTTCGTATTTTTCTTTCCTCTCCAGGTCGTCCAACGGGCCTCTCATAGGACGCATCTCTGGTATAAAAGAAGAGTAGTAACTAATCATACCCAAGAATGATTTTAGCTGCTTCTTGTCCTTGTGTTTTGGCATCTTTGTGATTGCTTTTATTTTCTCTTGATCTGGGCGATGGCCGTTATTGTTAATCACCTGTCCCAAAAACTTGATTTCCTTCATTGCAAATGTACACTTCTCAACCCAAACTCAGCAATCCTTTTGAAAAGAGCATGCACATTCCTCGTTGCCAAAATGTTATCACTATAACATCAAAATTACACTTTATTTACTTATTTCGTTTATTATCGAACACGCAGTGTAGCACTGAGCGAAGCAACAACAAGAAAGCAAGTTCAACAGGATAGATAAAGCAACAAAGACAATTATACAAATGCCATAGATCATAATATAACTATAGTTTTGATATGTAATTAATTAAATTATGTCTCTAAAACACTTAGGTAAACCTGTTATTATAAGTAAAGTTATTGATGAGTGGCCGGCGAAGAATTGGACTCTTGACAAACTACAGAAAAAAGTTGGCAATACAACGGTACATGTCAGATCAAACACAGATTGTACGCAATACAAGGTTAAATGTGATAATGATGTTTTTTGTAATTTATTACTTTCATTTTAAATATCATTATTGACCTTATTTTATTTTGAAATTACCTAAAGTATACAGTGAATGGAAACATTTAAGTTATTTATTGTACAGCTGGGCCAGCAATATGGCATCAGGCAAACAGCATTTTCTGACTACATTCAAGATATAAAATTGCAAAAGAAAAAGGCTTCCAATTCTTACATGGCAGTACAGAACATAAAGAAAGCATTGCCAGAATTGGAGGTTTCAAATATATGTTCTGTCTTATTTATATTTGTTTACATATATGTTCCTATTTGTTCAAATATATGTTTTTATTAATTCAAAATATATATGTTTTTCTTATTTATGTAGGATGACATACATATACCCCCATATGTTGGGAAAATTCATGGAGGACCATTTCTCTGGATAGCCAATAAAGGACATTATGGTAAGTAAAGGTGTTTATTGTTATGTCTTTCTTAGTTTACTTATACAAATTTAAGATTTTTATCTAAGTATTTGTTTGTTTTAAATGATCAAAATGCAGAATACAACCATTTTGACCCTGATGATGGATTTCTCATAATCATATCTGGCCTTAAACAGGTCAGACTGTTTTCTTGTGATTCAATTGATAGTCTTTACCCCAATCCTTTTGGCACAAAGGGTAGAACGATTCAATCCCAAGTGGACTGCAACAATCCCGACTTGGGGGCTCACCCAAAGTTCAAAGGCACAACTTGCCATCATGGACTATTAAAAGAAGGCCAGATGTTAGTATTATTTATAGTATTCTATATTTTTTACATTTAATTTACATTTTTACATTCTGCTTATATTTTAATTAAATTTAAGTCACTGAAATAAATAGTTCTATGTAATAATTACATTTTCATTAGCTCCTACTTCTCCTCAGGCTGTTCATTCCTGCAATGTGGTGGCATCAAGTTACATCTTTAGAAACGACTATTTCTGTAAATATCTTCTGGGGAGATGCCGGAACAAATAATTACGTGGAAAAAGTTATGGTTAGATATTTTGTATTGAAAATACTTCTAGCTCTGTGTCAAATACAAATTAGAAATATTCGTTTTTGATAGATTTTGGTCATAGTAAATACAAGCTATAAACATTTGTTTTGAATATATTTTGATCATAGTAAATCACATCTTTTGCATACACAAATTCTAAAAAATTTGAGATTTGCAGATAAGCTTGAAAGGAAAAACTTTTAGGTTTAAAGGATGTAAAGTTTAAGTAAGATATAAAAAGTTCGTAGAATTCTTGTAGAGCTGAAAGATGCAATAATTTCTACACTGGCCTAACTGAATGCACATGCTAAACTGGATTTACTCAACCCTTATGTGTGGCTTATTTGTGAGCATGTTTGCAGTTTCTTTGAAAAATAGGCTTCGGTGAACTCTTCTTAAGGTTTCAAGCAAGTCTGACAAATTGAAAAAGGGTTCACTTGTGTGGAAATGCAGGTTCTGTTCACTCAGTCCACTCTCCTTGACCTTCAGATAGAAAAAAACTATTTTAACTTAAAAAATCATGATGCAGCCTCAATGAGCACAGAATGCATTCTTCAATTCTCAAACTCCAAATGTCAGAAGCTATTAAGAAAGCAAGCTGGTTCTTGATGATATGAATATCTGATGAAATTGTATAGTGATATGCTGTGATATCTATCAACATTTTGTGATTGTTTCTAGTGGTGATATCTGTACATTGTGATGCATTTTTATAAACTAAATCAATATTATTTAACTTTTGATTTTCTGATTGAAGTAATCACCGTAATGAAATTATCTTTTTTTATGAAATTTCAGCGACTGCCAACGTGGATGTGCTTCCGACACTGGCTTCTCAACATCATAGAGCAGAATCGTCTTCAAGATTCATTTCAAAGAACTTTGTCACGCTTGAATGAATCGCTTCCTAATTTTATCATGACCCAGTGGCATGAAAAGCTAACAACTGAACAGACTGACATACTTGTTTCTGTAATTCTTGACTATCTGGGCCTAAAAGAACTGCCTAAAGATGATGTTGATGCTGATGAATGTAATGATAGCAACCAAGATATATCTGAAGTAGCCAGTTGCTCCACTAAAAAGAGGTTTGTAGATTAATTAAGATTAATTTCATTGCTATAACAAATTAGCTAAAAATAACGAAATAGTTATTTCCTGTGAATCTTGAAGTTTTACTAATAATTTAGGTTTTATAAAGTTTGGCATTAAAGTCATGTTATAGTCTTTAACACTTCCTAATAAACTAAGTCAAAATATCTGTTATAAGTACTATTGTCACTGTGATTTGTACTACAAATTTTGAAACTTGAAAAGCATGACCATAGTTTTTTATCATTATATTAATATTGCTTAAAAACAAATATTTTTCAGGCCAAAAAATCCTCCTGTGATAAAAATAAGAGGCTTGCTGTGGAGGGATTGAACTGTTCATGTTTTTTTAAATATATAAATACATTATTATTAATGTAACATGTATTTTATATTTTTCAAAATAAAGATCTATATTGAATTACATGTTTTGTAGTTCTTATTGTCTAATCTGTTGGGAAATATTGATATAGTAGTACCCACACCACTTTTATGAATGAAAAAGTCTAAATTATTGAAACAACTTCATTGATATGTTATCTGTTAATGTCACAAAAAACTTTCTAACTGGATTATTGCCATTTGATACGCATTGCCCGAACATGTCTTATTATCGAGTACTTTTTTGAGATGTGGATGTCTCTCTGTCACCTAACTTGTTTTCAGTTGGGTTTGTTTATTGTGTTTACACTCATTCTTTCGGTTTTTATCATCATATGCCGAGTAAGAGGATTACCCTTCAGTTTGTAGCTATATATATATAAAAGTAAAGGAAAAAAATAGTTTTTCAACTTTTTCAAGCTATATATATAACAAATAAAGGAAAAAACTAGTTTTTCAACTTAAACTTTTATTTCAAATACACTCGATTTAGAAATACGAAAGATATTCAAATTATGTTTTATTTTTAATTGAATTGTGTATTGTCATCCAATATAAAGCTATGCTGAAAGTTTCCTAGCTAATCAAAAAGATGGTTAAATTTTACTTGCAACATTTGCCACTCACACACAAACAGAGATTGTAACCTAATATAAAGTTTTTAAAGATGAATGTGAGTCTGTCCTTTATAGAAATCTGAACCGCTGGAGCGATCTTGATGAAGTTCGGCATGGAGGTAGTTCTCATACAGTGGAAGAAAGCTAAGAAGGTTTGGACTCCCAACTCTGATCCCCTGGCTCAGGGGGCCAAAAAACCTTCTGGGCCAAAAGTGCCTATACATGATCATTGCAAGTTTTCGAGGCACTGTTTACATTTGCGTAACAGGCATTACTTACTTGATAATCTTGCATAATGTGACCAATTGCGTGTTCTTACAAATTATTAAGAGATAGATGGAGCGGGAAAGCGACTGGAATCAGGAAAGAGAGAACAAGCGGGGAAGTAAATGAGAGCGAGTGAAAAATGATAGAAAAACCCCGAGCAACGCCGGGTAACCCCGCTAGTGATTAAATGAAAACATTCTCTTGTTGGCTAAGCTGTGAAATTGCAGCTTTTCTTGGGATCATGCTAGTCAATGAAGTTTTGGCCCTGCTTTTTAAGTTCAACATTAGCTGACCCTTTTTTACAATGGATTTGATCAGTTATGTATAAAGGCATCATATCCACAATCATGCACCTTGCATAAAGTCTAATTAACTCTACTACTGTCATAAGTGGCAAGGATTTAAACTTTGGAATAACAACTAAACATCTAATGGATAGGACCAGAATGTTCAAATGGAACATTTAAGGAAAAACTTGAACATTGTAACAACATTGTAACAATGCAACGCTAATGCTTAACGTGTTAACGTTTCGGACCAATTCTGATGGCGGTGAAAGTGATTGTTTCAAAATGGTTTAATTTTTTAGATAATTTGGAACATAATTTATTGTTGAAATTGAGTTTTTGGCAAGATGATATGATGTATAGCTTGGGCATATTTTTGCGAGCGTGCTAAACATATTTTTGGAAAGTTTTACTGAAATGCTTGGGTTCATTGTTAAATTTTTTGCAATTTAATCCTGAAACTGGAATAGCCCCAGGCTCACTTGATGCACGTCTTTTTATTCAAATTAAATCTCAGTTGCAGCCCTGGTGACTCCTACTGGAAGTAGGGGTCAATTGATAGTTCATGTCCTCTATGACAAAGGCTTGCTACAACCAAAAATTACCCACTGTAACAAAAGTCATACCAATGGTTTAATAGTTTGTGCAAGTGGTGATGGAAAAAATCTTGACCTCTGTATATTTCCAGCTGTTTTTGTTGTGCATGCAAATGAGGAAACAATCAAGTGAACCATAAAAACTTATTTTTGCACAAATACTTTATATTTTGTAATATTGCATCTTATCATTATTTGCAAGCTATTTTTGGTTAAGTCTAAAAAATAGAAAACAAAAAAATAAACCAGTCTTCTAAATACTTTATATGAAGTATGTGAGGATGAAAAATATAAGAAACTTTCGAATCAATATGGAAAAAAACAGTTTTTATTAATATAAATTTTTGATCTGAAAAATTAAATATTGCTTTGTTTGAATAAAAAAACGTACTGTTTTTTCTCTGAATGTTATAACTTGTTTAAACTTTGTCCAATCGATCTGAAGGTTGACAACAATTCAACATACCAAATTATAGCTTGATTGGATGGTGGGAAGTATAGTCAAAGGGTCCTAATGCCTGGCTCAAGGAAAGAAACACGTTAAAGGAAGTTAATGTTAGAGGACTTAAAAATAATTGTTTCTTCATAAAAAACACATTTATATAAGCTTCATAAGTCTGCCCACACTAGAGTTTATATTTTTCAGTTACAGCAACGTCTGGTGCTATTTTCATGGTGAATCTCGGAGGCCCTGGTTCTGAACTATTGCACATTGCTATTTATTTTTAAAAATTCAAAATCGAAATTTTTAAAAGTCTTTTTAATAAAAACAAACAAAAAGGCACAGAAGACCTGTTAAAACTATTAACTATCTAATCCTCATCATCATCTGTATCTGTATAATCATTGACAGAAATATTGTAATAATCATCATCATCATCACAGCATTTAACATCTTGCAATAGATTTTCAGCTATTAGGTTAATGACATTTGGCTGCAGCAAGGCTCTGGCAAGATTTTTGACTGTCACTAGACATTCAGAAGAAGTAGGCAGATTAGCAGTCTTACTAGGAGATTTTGGTGAAGGATACTTACTACAAGATGGAAGATTGTCAGACACGGTTTGTTTATTTGTGAGATTATCGTCACCATCAGATAGTAATTTTTCGTCCTGGGCGATGATATCCACCAACTCATCAATGGACAGGGCCTTCACTCTCTCCATGCAGCCAGCTTTAATAAAAGAATCATCTACTGCTGGATCAATATCGAACAAATCCACTTCAGAAGGTTCTTCATGTTTTTCCACAAGGGATGATGGACTGCAATTGCCACTTTTAAACCTTTTGGAGCTGTCAGCATCACCACCAGATTTCCTCTTTTTTGCTTCAGCTGTGAAAGGTTTTGGGACTGAGACATGTGAACTGGGGCCACAACTGCTGGTAGCATTAAACTTTGTGAGAGCATCAAAAGCCAGATTAAGTAAGATCATGTTCTCTTTGTCTGAGGTAGGAGTCTGTTTTTTAAAGAGAAAGTAAATAAAAAATAAAATACTAAAACATTTTTTTAAAATTTTGCAACAAAAATTTGTTGGCACTCGTGATAATGGGATTAATGATGTTTTATAAATAAACTGCAAAACTAATTCAATTGAGAACTACGCACTTCAGTAGGATTGAGCCATGCAATTCCACTTGTGTCCATCATTGTCCTGAAGACGAGACACCTACTAATGGCTTCTTTCAATCTTTCAAAGTGATCTGACTTGAAAATTCAACAAACTTGTTTAATAAAATTTTAACATTAAATGAGTTCGTTCAATTATCAATACTCAAATTTGTGCAAAATCACAAAAATGGCAGAAAAAATAATATGTATAATTGATAAAGGGGTACTGCATCAGGCCTCTGTGCTGACGATACATTCTTTTAAACAAGTGATAATGATTTACAACCTTATATATAACTATTCAATTCTACAAGAGCATATAAATAATCAAGTTATTAACCCAAAAAAAAAACAAATACCAACAACCAACCTCAAGTTCGATCCAAGTGTTGACACTGATGGAGGGTTCCAGGCATTGGACAAAGTGCCACCAGTGACTGGGCACATGGAGTACATCACCAGGATTTAAGGTCACTACATAAGGAGTGGCATGCTGGAAATTATTATATTGCACAACTCTTATGACGAATTATCATTTAATTAAATTATATGGATTTGATAGTTTTAAATAAAAATTTCTAATTAAGATAAAACATACACGACTCACTTTGAAAAGTGGATATTTTACCGGGTCGGGACGAAGAATGTTGACCCGACTGAAATAACTTGACTCTTCAAAGGGAATTCTAGTCTGGTACATGAAGTCACTGTCATCTGGAGGAAACATTATCCATCTCTTTCTGTTGGTCAATCATCATTCAATTATTAAATACTATCAAATTGAAATCATCATGATGACATAGTACAATGTAAAATGAGTGGTTTTAATTTTACCTTTAAAATGGCTAAGCCATTTCAAGTAATTTGTTTCTACAAAATTGAGAAACAGCAATTTACAAAACCTAAAAAAATGAAATAAAAAAATCTACCTGCCATGCAACTGGGCAACCAGATTACTTCCATAAGTATCAAAGTGGCATGGGGTACTAGCTCCCTGACTTCCAATCCAAAGTGTACTTTCACTGCCCCCTCTCCCCTCAAATCCAAATACTGACCAATCAATACTCTGTAAATAATTTTAATTTTTGAGGACATTATAAAAGTCATTCACAAAATTACAATGGGTTGCATAACGATAATAATGAAATTTAAAAAAATAAACAAAAATTTGTGGCTCCATTTACCAAATTCCTGGATCTGCCACTGCACCTGCTAAACACAAATTGTGTCCAGAATAGGAGAGCACGCTATTTTAAATATGGTGGCAGCAGAAAATTTTCTGTCCATACAATTCTCGCAGAGTTTGATCAATTATAAATGATTAAGAATCTATAGACAACTTTTTATAAACAAGAACTTCTGAAAAGATTTAAAAAAAAATTAATAGTCACTTTCAAAACATCGAGATTATCATCAAACAGATCCCTCATATGTTTATAATCTGCATAACACCAGTGGCTTTCATGGCTGAAGTCAGATAGTGGATTATTCGCTAAGCATTGATTTTTAACCCACTCTCTAAATTGTGCAATTGAGCAATATCGATACTGACAGTCTGTTTCAAGATTTATATCTAAAAAGCAAATTAAAACTCTGGTAAAGCACACACTTGAGATACAGTATAAACACATATATTTATAATTATCGGAAACGTAAGTGAAAAGAAACAAAGAAAATTGATCACTTCCAGACTAATCAATCATATATCAACCAATCAAACAAGCTAAGCTAAATTTTAGCTTAGGTATTTGCTGCTAAACTAGCAATTTAGCTAAATAATTGGTAAGGGTTAACACTAGTACTAGTGGCACCCCCATTTATTTTGCTTAAAAAAGCCTAAAAACAGAAAATGTGGGAACACTTACATAAGAAAACAAACATTTTACCAGGATTAAACAAAAAACCAACATTCATTGTAAATCTGGAAACTTTCAAATACGATAAATATTACCTTTTGGGGAGCTATTTGCATAATTTTAGCATAGCACAATCTAAATTTTCTGCAAACTGCTCAGTGACTCAGAGCGGTTTGCATAAAGTTATTAACTTAGTAAATAATCTAATAAAATTTAGTTTTTTAAAATATATAAACTTCTAAAACATAGTTATTGATTCAAGGCTACACCAAAATTTGAATATCGGAAAGTAAACATTAACTTGAATAGCTATTTTTCTGACATTTTGGACATAAACAAAGATTTTTTCATGAATTACTCTGTGTTTGCTTGCATACTTGCAAAACTGAGGATAAAGATGGAAATTGATAGTTTAATATGAAAGATCATCTTTCTTTTGAAGGTTGAATCTATAAGGCTGATGCTTTAGACTTGGATGAAGAAGATGAAAAAGATTTCTTGTTTCCCTGTTTGAAATTTTAAGCCGGGACAAATTCAAAATCAACTAAAATTTATTAGTCGCCTGAACAAAACAATTTTTGCCCAAAGACAACGGCGTGAAATGGTATAAAGTTTCAACCGTTATTATGTAAATGAGTTTTTAAAGAAGTTTTAAAGTCAATAGTTTCTGATATCCTGGTGGAAGAGAGTAGGCCGTTCCAGGCGATCAGAGCTGCAACAGAAAAATCTCGTATTGCTTAATTATGACGAATGCAGGGAACAGTTAGGTCCCGACGAGATGATGAACGGAGTCAGCGTCTTTCCGGGTAGTCCGAACAGAGATTGATAAGATCGAGTAGGTATTTAAGAAACTGTTTTGAAGAATATTGTGAGTGAGTGTTAGCAGTTTATAAGAAATTCTGGACGAGATAGGACGCCAGTGCAATTGACCGAGGATCGGAGAGATATGTTCACGGGTTGATGCACCAGGCGGGCGGCGGAATTAAGAACACTCGTATAAGGAAGGAAAATCGAAATGGGGAGGCCAGCCAGAATTTCATTACAGTAATCCAGTCTTGAGAGGACAAAAGCGTAGATGAGAATCTTGAGACAAGACTGGTCCAGAGATGATCTTATCTGTCGAATGTGAAAAAAGCAGGCACGGGACACTGAGGATATATGAGGGAAGAGGCTAAGTGAGAACTCCGAGGTTACGAATACATCCAACAGGGAAGATAAGAGTGTCAGCACCAAGATGTAAGCTGTAGTTTTCAAGAAAACTGGTATTGGACACTCCAGTGGCGTAGCTAGGGTTGGGCGACGGGGGCGGCCCGCCCCGGGTGTTACCCGTTTGGGGGTGACACCCGGCTACGATAAAAAAAAAACTTAAACAAACTCCATGAAATGAAATAACGGCTAAAAATCAAAAAAAAAATATCTATATACATATCTAGGTTTTTCATATATACGAGCGGCCTCCTATGGAATGATCTATCTGGTGGCACAGATTTAATTTACTAGATAGATCATTCCATAGGAGGCCGCGTGTATATATGAAAAACCTAGATATGTGTATAGATACTAGCTGACCCAGCAAACGTTGTTTTGCCTTTTAAATTATTTTGGTTTTTTTTTATTAAAAGTTTAATGTACAAAATAAATCTCAAAGAGCAATCGCGTGTACAATGCCCAGGGTTTTTGAAAGTTGTTTTATTCATTCTTCTCTTTTGCTCCCGTTTCCTTCCCCGCTTGTTCTCCCGTTCCCGTTTACTCTCCCGTTTCCGCTTGTTTTCCCGTATATAATCTGTCTGTCTGTTTGTCTTTCCAAAATAATTATTTTAAATAATTTTAAAAAATATTCTAAATAGCCATGGACCTATCCTCAGACCTACCAAATGTACAAAAAAAATTTCATAAAAATCGGTTCAGCCGTTTTGGAGGAGTTCAATTTCTAACACTATGACACGAGATTTTTATATAGATAGATTTTTTTGAAATCTGGTGTCACAGATTTAATTTACTAGAGTCACCAGACACCAGCGCTACATTAGGAATTTGTTAAAAAACTTTCAACAACGCTTGCAGTGTTTGTTCATTATGCTGCAGTAAAAACACTAACAGAAAATTTTGGAATTTCATGATCCACAAGAAAATGTAGACACCACAAGTGCTGTGCAAAACCTTATACCTGCTGTATGTAATTTAATTTTTCTTTGTTACCTCTTTTTTTGGGATGATGTCCTAAGAAATATTAAGTGCACTCAAATTGCATTGCATAGTAAATGCTTGAGTTAGCTATGATTATAGAAGCACTTCGTTTTTAAATAAAAAAAAAAGGAATCATATTGTAGAAGAAGCAATAGGACTTGCTGCAAAAAAATCCAAGGAATACGACATTCCAATGGAAAAAGAATTCGGCGTAAAAACGAATGGCAGGTGAAAACGATGACAGCTGAAAATCAAAAGGTTAGGCCTGAATGTCTCGTCCGATTCAGTGCTGAACTTTGAACTAGATCAAAATTTATTGAAGATGAAGCTTTGTCGATTTCGGTTGTCCCGACAAATACTTTTCTCTCGGCAAACATCGAGGAGTTGAAATTATCTGTATCAAATTTGAATGGCTTATATAATGAGGTGTCAGAAGCAAACCACCTCCTAGGGATACCGAGGTTGGGAAGATGTTCAATAACCGCCAATGATACAGTGTCTGATTGGGTATCCGAAGTATCTGTAGAATTTTTGAAATTCATCGTGGAATGGGATTTTACAGAATCCCTTTCAGATCTTAGTTATTTTTTGACAATTTGCGTATCTGTTGCTTCGTGCGAGAGGAGCCTTAATAATTTAATCGAAAACTACTTACGGTCAACAGTGAGCAGCACGAGGCTAAACAATCTTGCAATGTTAATGAATGAACATGAGGCAACAGAAAACAATAATTTTGAAAATCTGATTTTCGAGTTAGAAAGAAGAGATTATAATACTTTAAATATTTTTAAAGTAAAAGTTTTTTGCAAGTTTCTTTTAAATAATATTTAAAAAAAAAATTTGATGTTTATGACACTTGATTGATAGTTTTGCAATTTTATGATCAATGATTTATAATTTTTCAAATGTTTATTTAAGTTGTTGTATTAAAATCAGACTTCACGCTAACTTAATTTTTTCTTTTACTGAATGTTGATTTTAACCGTTTTTGAGGGGTGACACCATCGATATCTGCCCCAGGTGTCACCCATGCTAGCCACGCCACTGGGACACTCCACGGTGAAACCATATAAGCTCAGTTTTTGAAGGATTTAGGTTGAGGCTCATGGCAGTACTCCAATTGCCTATCTCAACGACACAAGCAGAGAGTTTATCACGAGCCATCCTGAACCCGATCAACGGCCGTGTGAGAATATAGCTGAGTGTCATCAGCATATAAATGTACTGTAATGTCATGCGAACTAGCAATAAGTGAAATATTGGCGATGTAAAAGATAAAAAGTAAGGGGCCAAGGATGGAACCTTGTGGAACGTCGTATGATTTATATAACATTTGGCCCAGAGACTTGGTCTGGCCTCGGTCCGTAATAACTTAGTTAATTAGTTAATAAACCAGCAACAGCAGAAATTCTTCATTTGTTCCATTTTAATACCGAATAATTTTTATCATGGGAACACACTACCTACCCGAATCCGACCACCACACTCCTGTCCTCGTCAATCATCGTCAATGCATTTTTAACACAAAAGCTTCAATTTATATTATATTATTATAATTAAATTCTAATTATGTTATATTTTTATTTAAAATTTTTCTAAAATTGTTTGTCATTGCATATTAAATATTTTATAAACTCTTCACCCGTTTCAGAGTTGAGATTGTATAAATGTATACTTTATTTAACTTGGCCGATTCTAAAAATATAAAATTATCAGTGCCGCTATTAGTGCGAGTTGCTAGTGTGAACCTTTAATAACAATATGAGGGAAAACTTTATCATTACAAATTAAATCATCTTAAATATTTAATAAAATAAACACACCTGACGGATCACGCTTTCCGACGCGGAATTTTATCAGCTTCTCACCCAAATAATCACCTAAATTTTCAACGTTCCACTGCGATGCTGGCCAGTCTGATATAAGACCCTTAAAAACCACAGGCACTCTCAAGTTACCTGAAACTATTCTTTGCCGGATCGGCGCCATGAAATTGTTTAGATTTGGGAGCGCAACACATATATATGGCGCAACACCTTTGAACAAGAAATTTCGCGCTATATGTTCCTGTTCACCGATCTGTTTTTACTCAACAGCCACAGCTAATAAAAAAAAATTGCCCTTTTTATTATTTAATGAACGTCTTTCTAATTTAGTAATATTGGACAAAAAGAACTTGCTCACTTAGGTGGTTTATATTACAATACTACTTTTTATCAATTCTAAACGCAATGTATTACAAAATTATTTTGTTGTAATTTTTTTAGTCTCGTTAGTGGTTATTTTGATGATGGTGATCCGTGGTGAAGTCATGAAGTGGTTTTTCTCCGTTGACTTGGAACCCTCTTAACCACCTTAACACCTGTCAATTATAATTGTCCCATGCCATGCTTATATCTAATTCAATGTTGTGGTTACCACCCAGGTACGGGCTTAAAGAACCTTCAAATTACGGCGACTCAATTTCTAATGAAGATTTATATTAATCATCGATATCAAACCATCATTTTCAAGAAAAACTTTAGTACTTTTTAGAAAAACCACTTGAAAACAATGTAAATCTGGAAAAAGTTTAGATTTTAAGGTACTACTAGCTTTCCCACCCCCTCAGTCATCAACTATTTTTGGAGAAAGTGAGCTAAGACAGTCAAGCATGAATCCATAGTCATCCTTATCAATAGTCTATCAATAAAAAGCCTCAATGATTTTTTCGAGGGGCACTCACACCATAAACCAAGCAGTTTTCTGATTCAATGGAGTGTATCTCCTGTTGTTCGGGTACGGAGTCGAAACTTTCTCTAAACCTTATGCCCTAAGAGGACTATCTCCTTGCCAAATTTTGTTTAGACTGTTCCAGTGGTTCAGATGTGATAAGCGAACAGACAAACACGCTTTGCCCTTTATATAAATATATATTTACCTATCATCCTTTGACCGTGGGAAAAGTAAAGGTATGCAAAATTTTAACTAGAATTTATACAAACACAAAACAAATAAATGTAGGACAATTAATTATTGATCAATTATTCCGATATGGAATAGTTGACAGCATGTAATGCATAATTAATGTTCTGATTTTCACACCAGGACCATTGAAAGTTGATCGGATTTAAAAACATTCCATTGATGAGTTGAACTTCGAAATTGTCTGAAAAATTATGAAAATCAACATTTAAGGAAACTTTTTTTAAACCATTAAAAATAGCATTAAACATAGAAAATCTTAAAACGATGGCCAACATCAGCATAATTTTCGCTTCTACTCCTTTTGTTTAACTGCCATGTGCCACTATTTTGTATTAAAATTTTGAATTTTTCCAATTGATACTTTAAAATGATCCACTACAGACAAAACTATGCAACAAACTTAAGCTCCTTAGGATCAGTGCAGTATTAATAAAATATAGGACTTATGCCACCCTAAATTCGTCAACATTATTATTGCCTAGGGAGCCAAGGAACATTGAACCCTCTCACAAATATTCAAAAAACAGCTCATTAATGTAGCCTATGTAATTATGCTACCTAATATATCTCTGTTCAAATGATCTTACCAATTTTTACCACGTTTTTATTTCTGAATTTAGCACTTCCTTGAATATTATAGTGAGTAGATGAAGAATTAAATATATTTTAACATCTGTTCCATGGAAAAATCCCAAAGCAAGCTACCAATCACAAGATTTTTCAAATCAGGTTTATTGCTTTATGTTACATCCATTGAAAAAACACAATCAAAATACATTTTTTCGGTTACTTAACCACTTGGTCTTTTAAATGGCCTACTCCCCAGAGAGCCACTCAGGCTAGCTGAAGATTAAAATATCACTGTCAAGTGTCAGGAACGAGGAACTGTTAGTTACAACATGGCCATACAACTTATCAGAGCAATGCATTGAGTTAGAGAGATAACTTTTGTTAAATAATAGTAAATTGTTACTCAAAAAAGCAAATTTAATAGCTTTTAACTTTCCTATCATTTTCTCCACACTTCCTTCAGACACATGAAGTACACAAAACTTAGTAAATTTTAAATTTATTGCTATTGAGTTGATGTTGAATAAATGTTCAAAAAATTTGCAGGAAGGGCAGAAACATAAAAAATTATTTAAATGTTAATAGCTAAAAGAATGCTGTTATGTTATCTACTTTGATACTGATCACCAATTCTAGTTTTGATTTTGAGATATTTGTAAAATGAAATTAACCATTACAAACAAATACAAACTTTTTTCAAGAATGGCTTTGACATCTTGCGGCGATATGAACTTTTCCCAATCATGGACTCCAACTGGAACCATCTTCAAAATTCGTTCTGCCGCTACAATTCCAAACAAGTAGCTGAGCCATGTCTTGTTGAGTGTTGTGATGAAAAGTGAACCACCAGGCTGCCATGGCATGTTATATTTATTACTTAAATTCTATATAATCTCACACATAATAATTTTAAATTAATATTTGCAGCATATTATCTTAGTATCAGATTTATAAAAACAGTGCAAGCCAGTATAAATGCAGATGAATAATTATAAGTAATTACTTAAAAGCAAAACTAAATAAATTTAAAAAAACCAAAGAAACTTGAGCCTGGAAAAATCAAATAAAAACATGATTAAAATTATATACCACCAATGCAATGAAATGTTCATCAAAGAGTTTTAGAAAGAATTTTAGAGTTGAGAGATTGATTGAAAATACAATGACCTACTTTGATCTAAAATTTAAATACTTATAAAAAAAACCTACACAAAGTAAAAGTAATATACATGACACAATACACACTAAAACCACTGAAACATGTGGTGAAAACTTTTCAGAAAAGAAATGCACTTTGGTTAATGCTAAAGCAGCTTTGAGTTTTACACTGAAAAAGCATTAATCTCAAGACTGTCACTATGCAGAAACACATCAAGGAACAACAGAGTTGACTTCTCTCTTTTACTATCAACTTCTTTAATGACAACAATTTGGAATTTTCAGCTAGAAACAAAATAATTAACTTATCACAAAATCAAATATTGAGGGCAATGAACGTAAGATAGGGATGATTTCAGAAAAAATGTCTGGCAGCATCTACGTAATGCATTGAAAAAAGTACAGACATTGTATTCGCAAAACAAAATTTAATGAATGTAATAATAAGCAAAAGATGGAGTTTTTAAGAATCATAGGTGAAAAGTTCTAGAAATTTAACAAAGAGCAGCTGGTGTAGAGGCAAAGAAAACATTTTGTCAAAGGTCTAATTCTTCTAAAGATTAGATCAATGACACAGAAATGAAACACTTTCAAAACGTTCCTTATTAAAAGGTTATTTCATTGAAATAAACAATTAGAAAATAACTATGTTAAATTAAATAAGTCCCAATCTTGAAAACCCCGGACCAATAGATTTCAATTCCAAAATCCCAGAATGTTGAGTTCATAGCAATAGCATTAAACAACATAATCATAATGACAACCGACCTTCACAAGAGAACATGATGATTTCAAAAAACCCTCGACATCAGAAACATGTTCAACGATTTCTGACAAAACAACTCCATCATATTGTTGAGCATTTTTTTGTTCATCTGCCTCAACAAAATCTTCAACAGAAGACATAAGATATTTCAGACGATCACTAGGCAATGACGAGTCTTGCAGTGCATGGTATTTTGCTGTTTCGATGTTTTCATGAGAGGCATCGAGACCTGTCACATCTGCTCCCAGTCTTGACAGAGGCTGAATCATATAAGTTATGACAATGTAAAATAAAGATTCAAGATCATGTGTGAGATCAAATAAGGCTTAAAAAATTAGCATTATAAAAGCGGTCTGGAAACAATCTGGCTAATTGCAGCTTTATATGCATTTTAATAAAACAACTTAAAATGAACTACAAACAAATATAATAATTTGATTAGAGTTTAGTTATTTCAAGAAATATCAGACCTCGCTTAGAAGACCTCCTCCACATCCGACATCAAGCAGTCGTAAACCCTTCAATGGCTGATGTAGAGGTGCCCCTGTCAGCTTATCTAAACGATCCCTTATGAAGGGAACTCTCAGTTTGTTCATGGTATGGAGAGCTCTGAAATCTCCATTGGGATCCCACCAATTGTTGGCTAAACTGCTGAACCTGGCAATTTCCTCTTGATCTATGCTGGTGCTAACCCATCTCTTAGTTGTATTCAAATAGCTGTAAAGTATAATTTCTAAAAATTAACATATAAATTGTCAGTCTAATTTCAGTGATTAGAGATCAAACAGATAACTCAATACAATATGTATTGTGGTGCTCTTTCTTCAGTTGATAATGGTCTGTCGCAAGTTCTCATGAAGTAAAGAAAATATAAGAACGATGTGAAGTAAGGAAAAAGCAAGAATTACTAATACATTTTTTAAAGGTTTTTTTACAAATCCTTTATATTTTGTAATTCGACTGCTTTTAATATTTTGCAAATCATTTTTTGATGATGAAAAGTCTATAAATTAAAAAAAAACTTTGAAAACAGCTTTCTAAATACTTAGTTGGTAAGTAAAATTATGTAAAATTAAAAGTATGTAAAAATTGAAAATATAAGAAACTGTCAAATCAATATGGAAAAAAACAAAGTTTTTATTGTACATTTTTTATTTGAAAAATTAAATATCATTTTCTTTGATTAAACTAAAAACAAATAGTTTGAAGAAAATTTGTAATTAATTTAACATCTTATTTAAATTTTTCCCAATCGATAGAATGCATTGTCATTGACAACAATTCAATACTCCAAACTTTAGCTCGATTGATGACGGAAAATATGATTTTTTAAGCATCAGTGGGTTCCAATGCCTGACTCAAGCAAGAATTTAATCTTGCAAGCAAGCAATCACGACAAAGTTAATATAAAGAATTTAAAAATTGAACAGAGCAGGGGCGCAACCAGCAAGGCAAAAAAGCCCGACGCAGATGAAATTTTTTTATCTGCAGTCTGTTTTTGGTATCTTTAAGAGTTTATTAATGATAGAAAAGATAGACTGCAAACTGAAGATAGTCAAACTCAGTCTTTAACCAGTTAAAGCAAATGTTAAAAATATAAGTTTATGAATAAATGTAGCACCCCACCCAAAGAAAAACTCATCGAATTTGGAAAAATTGCAGGGCCCTCTGATTTGGCCTAGGGGGCGGCTTGCGCCACTGAAACAGAGGTTAACAAACTGGTTAAGGTTAAAGTTAAGTTAACATGACTTAACTACTTATACTAAGTTAACTTTATTACTTCTGTAACTCAACTAACGTGTTAAATTTATATAACGCTTTTTAATTTAGGAAAAGGAGCTACATAATTTCATTTTGAGATTGATTGACAACTAAGGCTTAAACTTTAAACTAAAAGCAAGCCTTAATCAGTTTAATCTTATAGTAAATAGTACAGCCTATATCGCCTTATGTGAAACAATAAAAATTTAGAACCCAAATAGTTTTTTTGATAATTCTATTTTGTTACCTGACAAAAACTTTAAAGTTTTTTGAAATAGGACGTATCATCGCTCACTCGCAGACAGATATTTATAAACATCCATAGACTCATAATGTATAGGCCAGTCATAGATATCTTTATCTATGGGTGCAATATGATATTGTGACCACAAACGCGCCGTTTTGATTAACATTGCTAGTCTGCCTAGGCGGAACCTTGTAATCACATTTAAAACAATTTCCACACATTATTTATAAACTTATTCTTTTCGCATAAGACCATTACTGTTTGGAATTTTTGGCTACTATAGCCTACCAGACCAGCTAGCATAGCTGGCTTTGTTTCATTTTTCTGTAGATATACACATTTTTTCATGTATGCCTTCATCATTTTGTCCTAATTAATTCTTAGTTGCTTATTACCAAACAACACCAAAAACAAAACATGAATTTATTATTTTGAAAAATAAAATGTTTGTGAAACAAATACACACTTGAAATAATTTTTTTAAAATGAATGTCAGATATCAGTTATGGTTCCTGAAAAAAAAAATTAAAATTAATTAAAATTAAATCAATCAAATTAATTTAGATAGCACAGTTTCATCAATTTAAAAGCACACTGCATAAGAAAATAATGTGCAATATAGAAAATATTAAATTGCAAATCACTAACCACCATGCTCTATCAACTTGGCTTTCTGACACTTTTCCAATTCCTCAACAAAATTCTTGAAGACATGTAGAGCTTCCTTCATGCTAGAGCTGCCATCTGTTAAGGAGGAAAAAAACAGCATTTTATTGTTTTTAAAAATTGAATTTTTTTTAAATTGATCAAAGATCAAGTTAGTGAAGCATCCTAGAGATTGAAATTACCTTTTTTTCCTGATTTTGAAACGTCCGATGATCCAGCACAAACCTCACTTTTCAAAAAAAAAAAAATAAGGTAATTAAATTAAAATAACAACAAGATTCAAATTCATGTAATTATAATCACAGTCTTTTTACTCCTATTAGAAGTTTTTTTCCCACCACTGCCTGAACAAATCATCTCAACAAGTGTTTAATCCAGAAACCTCAAACTATTCAAACCTGATCAGCGGAACAACGAAGGGATCAAAACTCGACATCTCAGATGGGTTGAATGGAACACACACCCTTCCTGGTAGAAAATAAACAATTTATAAACAAATAATACAGTCAGGTGTGTGTGTGTGAGACAAAATTACCCGTTTTGGGATGAACACAGAATGGGCTCTTAAGTAGATGGTTGAGTCCTTTAGTGACATTTACGTCAAGGCGAGGGTAGCAGTATTGAAATTTGATTTCTTCAATCAAGTTGTTACATTCTCTTGACTTCTCCATCAACTCTTTTAATTTATTTTTGTTTGCAATCGGCTGGAAATTAGTAATTGAAAATTAAATTAAATAAATGCATACTTATAAACAACAGTTTATTTAATAAAATTCTCAACTTTTAAATTAAAAGTCTTAGTAAATTTTGAATACAAAACACATAAATGTGAGTATAGAAGTCCTGCAGAAATACATAAAAAGACAGAGCACATTACAGCAGGACATGCGAATGGTTCAAGTTTTCTCAATGTTCACAAATGTAGGAAGAATAAAAACTTTCCACATTGAAAACAAACCAGATCAACAAGTGATCTACACATTCCCCTTCAAGAAATTAACATCGCACAAATTCCTGGCGCCGGTGAGATAGTACTACTTCAACACTAATTATAACATAACTTTGCTTACGGTTATGAAACGATAAAATCAAATAAATGTTACCTTATTAAGATCTTCCTTTTTTTTATCGATCATTTTTTTTATTACCTCCCATCTGTTAGTAGAATTTAAGTTGTCTTCATTAAACTGTTTAACATACTCGGTGACCTCATCTTTCACATGTGGATTGCAAATGTTAAGAAAAACACACAAGAAAGTGAACTTCGGACATAGGAATGAAAGAATATAACTTTTTCATTATTACATTTATTATTATTATTACTTAAAATTTAAAGGATATCATCTGGTAGGATTCGAAGAAGTTTGATGAACTTTTCCTCGGTTGAAAGAAAGTCTTGTTTCGTTACAGCGTAATCAACAAAGTACTCGTCTATCAACTTCAGAGCTTCTCTGATGTTAGAAAATTAAAATCTAATGAAAAATAATTGAATAAAATATTGTATTTCATTATAACTCCTACATACTTCTGAATTGAATTATTAAAACTGGAAATATTAAACTGGAACAAATAACTCAACACTAAACCACTTACTTACTATATCAACAAACCCACATTTTTAAGCTAAATGAACTTTCAACCAAAACTGAATACTAAAATTAATTAATAAATTACTGAATAGAAGGATGCTTCGCTATCGAGAACAAGTTGACTTTTTTCATTTGATTCTCTCCTCCCTATATGAAGAAAATAAATATTGCAAATTCCAAGCATTTAATAAACTCATTAATTTAAATGATTAAATATTAAATAAATAAATAAAATAATTAATATAAATAACCACCTGCAGCTATCAATAATTTTAAAAACAGCCAGGTATTTAAACAGAAAATAAATTTAAATAATAAATGAAATAATTAATTTTATTTTACTTTACAAGTTTCCTCATCTCTTATTAAAATAAATAAATAACAAATTACTGACCTTGACCACAGTGAGATACTCAGCAATGGCCGACCGGGCTTCGGGTGCCAGTTTACGAGCCTCGTCATCGCAAACCCAACAATGCACGCCTCTCCTTCCTGAGTACACCCACAGACGATGCTTGAATCCAAAGTCATCTGTAAAGAAAATTAAACATTGCAGAGGAATTTATATATTAATATTTAGTAAAAATTGCACATTATCAGCTCAAAAATTATCTAATAAACCTATTCTTCAATATCCAATCCTAATATTTAGAAATAAAGTGCAAAAAGTTTTTCAAATATAATTCCAAGAGTTATTTCATGTATTAACCTCTCAACGCTCTATCTGTGATTCGAACTCCCATCTCCATCAGTGGCCAGCATTTCTTGCATATGTCGGCACCTCTGAATTAAATAATAATCAATTTATTACAGAAATAAGTGAGTAAATATTCTATTAACAACAACTAATGAATGGTTAAACATACTAATTTATAACAAACTAGCATTAGGCTCACATCTCAAATACATAAATGTCCAGCTGTAATAATTATGCTGTAACATTACACCAAATTTAGGAGCACCAACATAATGCAATAAAATAAAATCTTACGAGCAACAACTTCTAACGTCATCGTAATCCGTCATATCAATATCAAAAACCAATTCCTTTTCTATGGCCTGGAAAGCGGATTGTCGTACCGATTTTCTGTCTTTTGGCTGCGAATTAACAAATTAAAATTAACTTTAATGAATCACAACTTGTGTAAAATATGTCAAAAATAACGGATTTTTTAAAAATTTCATTATTATTTTTTGATTGTAGTGCCACCTCTTTTGATTTATAAGACTGACAGTGTTCAATTGCGTTATAACATTTATTACAGGCCTGCATTCACTAATTTTAGCAACTGCTGACCACAGCACCCACTGCTTTATACAAAATTGCTAACATACATAGGAAATTATGTATATGTAATATAAATAACTCAAATAATTTTAGCAAAAAATAGTATTAGGTCTAGGTCATTAAGATGTTGTGACTGACAATTCTTCAAATAGTACTTCTTGAACTAATCACCTAAAACTAAAATAACTAGCATTTATATTTAAAGAAAGATCGTGTGTGCGGACAACTTATGCACCAAGACAATTTTCACAAGAAAAGTAAGACAGACAAATGGTACCAAGGATCATAATTATCAAAAAATCAATTTAATATTCCAAAACTTTACTCAAAAGTCACCCTGTGCGTGAAAACAGCTCCAATGTCAATTTTAAATGGACGCATCTCCATGAGTTTGGCTTCAAATTCTTGAGCATCTTCAAAGGAGAGATATCTGTTGTAGATGTCATCTTTCAGAGTGAACGAAAACTCGCGACACGGGTAATACGTCTTGTCAACTACAACAAATTAGTAATATTAATTAATTCAATCAATGATTGTATGTAATAAATAAATAAATTGCAATGAGGTTCAGATATTTTCATGCTAAATAGCTAAGCTTATACTAGCTTCAAATTAAAACTTTAGAATTTTAGAGTTTAGACTCTGTTAAAGTTTAAAGGTAACTAAGAGTAAAGGTTCACATTAACGCACCTCATTTCGAGAATCGGTGGAATAATACAGTCTCAGAATTCATGGAATTCGTGCAATGAAATGAAGCAAATGAAAAATAATTTTACGTTTTAAAAGTTTATATATTTAAAGCAATTTCGCCACTTATTGCCATGGTGTGCGCCTTGTCAATAGCACTGACCGTGACAGACGTTGAAATTATTTTTTTTATAATTGATAATTTTTTTTAAATAAACCTATACTAAAAAATTAAATTAAATGTTAACGAAAACTGAAACGAAAACTAGAATAGAAAGTCAAAACGAAGCTGAAATAAAAATTAGTTAGTTAGAACAAAATAGAAATAAAAAAATTTTTTTCAAAACGAAATAGAAATAAAAAATAATTTGTTAAAACGAAATAAAACAAAATTATTAAAAACAAAATTAAAATTAAATGACTATGGTACTTTCTTTTAACATGCCTTTGCCGCTACGATTGTTTATTCTTTTTCTATTGTATTTGTGTTTTGGTTTGTCATTATTTATTGAGTCAGAAATGTCAAAAGCTGGCGTTGGTTTGTCAAAAATGTTTGCTGGTCGTAAACGCGAAAGTTTAGTTTGGAATTATTTAAATATGATGTCACTTTGAACAAAAGTGTTTGTCTAGCGACTCTAGCAAAATAAGATATTAGTAACATCGAGGGTGCTTTAAAACTATAAACCAGTCCAGTTTTCAACTGGCCGGTAAAAAATTCAAAAGCGCAGTGATACAAATTTGTTTGTCTTAGCCAGTAATATACCGAACCAGACACAGCTATCTAGATATATCGACGTAATACGTATATCTAGTGCTGACCATAGCCAAGATTTGATAAGGTTTTAGATAGCTTGACAGTCTATATATCCGCTACTTTCCCTCTTGGCTTTGGACATACTGGCAGCACCTGCTTCACAGGCATATGTGGAGAAGATATTTTCATTATGTGGCCTTTTGAGCGAAATGAAGAGACATAGACTGAAAAAAAACTTAGAAATGAGTTTTTTTTTAAATTGAATAACCAGTTTTTCAATTGACTTGTGTTTAGTTACAAGTGCAAAATAGGGAGGTTGCAAACGAAACTAAAATTATTATGAATTCAAAACGAAAACGGTAATAATAATTCCTGGTGCAAAACTAAACTGAAATTAAAATTATTGAAAATTTTAAAACTAAAACAAAACGGTAATAAAAATTCATGATGCAAAACTAAACTGAAATTAAAATTATTGAAAAATTCAAAACTAAAACAAAACGATAATAATAATTCTGGTTGCAAAACGAAACTGAAACTAAATTTATTTCTGAAACTAATTAATCACTGGAACTATTTATCATTTTGAGTTTAAAATTTATGATGAATGTTGCTTTTCTTGCTTGATTTTGACAAAAACCTTTGTTTTCTTGTGTAATTGTCACCTCATTTCCTGCTTTTCAGCATTTTTAAGCAGCAGCAAAAAGGAGGGTGCCGCTAGTGTGAACCTTTACCATTTTTTTGCTAATGCTAATGGGAACCTTTACCTAACCAAGTAGTAATAAATCAGCGAAGTCAAAACACATTCACACGGACTTTGAGAAACAAAAACTTATAAAAACATATGATTAAAAATTAATAACATTGACCAAGAAAAGCAAATAAACGTCAACCTCCACCGTAATTGAGCCATCTGTAAAATAGTGCGTGGGGAAACACCCGTTTGTAATAAATAGGTAACAAATCTGACAATACACTAGGATCGTACTCCATTACCACTGTTGCCTGTTGCCCCAACCTAAATAATTTTGTTTACAATGATTGTTCGGAACTTAGCGCCAAAATAGCAAATAGAATAGGTTAACTCAGTTGCTTGATTTCGGAAAAACCCTGTCTAAGAAGTTGTAAACGCTTTAATGATATTTTGAAAATAGTTTGAATAATAAAAAAAATTAAGTTTTATATTTATTTATAAACTTGCAAGACTGTTTACAGTGGGCCCTGGGAGCCCGGAACCTCTTTGAAATAAAAGAAATTGAAATTGAATTTTTACTTTGTTTGCAATTTTACTTTGTCTGTAGCCTGAGGCTTTATTTTTACTGAGATCACCTCTCGACAAAGGCGTCGATCTGTCACAGATATTGAGGGACCCAGTCCTTCTTACTCTTCATCCCTTTCTCCCTTCGGCGGCTCTAAAGTCTAATCAAAAGTAAGCTATTTTATGGAAATTTATCTGAAAAAGTAACATTTGACAAGACTTTGTCACATTAAAAACAATTCGGTCGTTCGTTGTCAGTGATAAAAGCGAAACCATACTGAACACAGTCTTCCGAATATTTCCGTTTGTTTGACACATTTCAGTTTGAAATGCCAGTTAAAGTGATAAACAGGGAGGAATCCAGGGGGTGGGGGAATGCATCCCCCACCAGAATATCAATTGACAAATGTTTGGGTAGAATACCTGATTTTTGGAAAATGACTGTTGTTGAAAGTAAAATTACTAAAAATACGACTACCCCCGGTCATTAGCTTCTTTGAAAGGAAAAAAGGAAAAAGTGTAAGTTTTTCAATTTTTTTGAACATTATCCCACTCCCCAATTTTGGAATTGCATCCCCTACCAAGAATTCAATTTAATAAAATGTAAAGTCCACAGTAACAAACAAACCCACCAAATTTCAACTCGATTGGATAACGGAAAGTTAGTTTTTTTAGTGGAAAAGGGTCACAAGAAAACAAACACGGTGAAGTTAAAGTAAAGGATTTAAGAATACAACCCATTGCCAAAATTAAAGATGTTTAAAGTTTTCTAATTATTCTCTGCAAAAGTTAAATTTTTTTAGAATATTTGTTTCAAATTTAAATATTTAATTTTACAAACTTTTATTTTTCGCACCCCCTAAACTAGAATGTCACCCCCTCTTGAGGGGGGGGGGGGGGGTTCACAACACCGGTTAAGAACCTCTGCATTAAAGCGCTGAAAAGTCATCATCATTTAAAGTCGTAGGTACTAGCTGTTCTACGGCAGTGTAGAAATTGAACAATTTTTCCAGGGGGGGTCGAAGTCAGAGGTTGTAGAATGAAGGTGAATGCCCTGGTATATATATATATATATATATATATATATATATATATATATATATATATATATATATATATATATATATATATATATATATATATATATATATATATATATATATATATATATATATATATATATATATATATATATATATATATATATATATATATATACCAGGGCATTCACCTTCATTCTACAACCTCGGACTTCGACCCCCGAATATATATATATATATATATATATATATATATATATATATATATATATATATATATATATATATATATATATATATATATATATATATATATATATATATATATATATATATATATATATATATATATATATATATATATATATATATATATATATATATAATGTACACATATTTAACCACTTTATTTTTTTCATGTTATGTTCAACAAAATTAAAAAAGATGTTTTACTATCCTTTTAAAAAATGTTACAAAACCTTCGTTGACATTAATTAATAACTATACACAAGAAATTGTTTAAGTTAAAATATAATTCTTTAGCTGAAAAAGTCAATATATCTATTTCTAAGATGAAAAATGATATTTTTCATTTAAAAATCATATGGTTTAAAGAGTGTTACTATTTCAAACAAAATGCCATAAATATATTTTCTTTATATAATGAGTTGCCTTGTCTATTGCTGAATGTCTATTTTTTTGAAGCCATGAGATAACATATTTTTGTAGTTGAACATCTCTTATTTCTGGCCCATTAATTTCAATGAAGAGAAGAAATCTAAGAGTGCCCTGCTGAAGCCTATTTCTATCGTCAGATTGCTGTCGATTCATTGCTGAAAAACCACGCTCACACTAGGTTGAACTGATAGGAAATATGCAGAGATCATTTTTAAGTTTTTGTACCAGGGAAGGACATGATCTTGGCCTAATCTTCAGTTTGTAAATTCTGAATTGCATTAAGATCTCAGCCTGAGAGTTAATATCAAATTTAACCAATTTAGCTAAATTCATTATTTCTTGATCACCAAACATTGCCCTGTCAATTTCATTTTCTGGCCAAACATTTACATCTAAGACACTTACACTTTTTAAAATTTGATCAGGGTAACGGGACAAAATGTTGTCAACAAGTCCTTGTAGAAATTGCTTTCTGAAATTGTCAAAAGTACTTTTGTCTCTTTCTGAAGGAGTTTGAAGAGATATCAGTGTATTGTCGTAACCTGAAATTAATAACACTTTCTTGGCATTATCTATGTTACCATCTCTGACTGATTCAATTATGCTTTTTAGCTTTGGGCCACATTTGTCTTTCATTGAAAGTAAAGTGAGAACAGTGGCTTCTAAGCGATCACCAACAGTCAAGATGGTTGTATCTCGATGCTGTAAGTGCAGACTAAATTGAGAAAGTACCTGAAGAGAATCTACCATTAAAGTAAGTTCTGCAATAACCAACCAATTTTTGAGTTTTCGATGTAATCCAGAATATTTTGATTTTTCTCTGCCGTTTAGTGTGCTTTCATTTGTCAGTTTGCTCATATGTTCTTGTAGAGATGACAAGTTTTTCCACAGGGCATTCACAGCATTAAAAAATGACATAAGCCAGCGAATATCAAACACTTTTCCAATTTTAAAAATTTCAGCTGAAAGTTCATTGGCAACTGCTTCAAGTTCTACTAACCTTTTTCAAAACATTACACTGGGGGGGTCAGGCGGGGTCAAAACCCGACCCCCCCAGTGTAATGTTTTGATTTTCTTAGGGAGGGTCGGCAATGTGTCTAGGGGGGGTCGAACCCCCCCAACCCCCCGGCAATTTTTACCCTGTTCTACGGTTTAGAAGAGTTTGCAAACTTCTGGTACCATGTTCTGAAAAATAGTTTTAGCTCTAGCATGGGCAAGTTTATGGGTTTTATATTGTAAAGCTTACAAATAAAGCAAACATCCTCGAAAATGTTGTCAAAAGATCTTCTGCATGTAAATATATTAGTGTAGTTTAGCTGTGTCCACTGCAGCCCGCTGAGTTTGGTTGACAACGATTGCAAAGACCAATTTTATATTTGTTGGAGCATCAGAAGCTTAGATTTGAATCGTAAAATTTTTGGCAAAAGCTGTTGAGAGTCTGGTCGCAGAGACGGCTGAGTCAGTGGTGGACACGGTTCTGGACCAGCGTATTGATGGGGAAGAAAATATTGTGGGTTGCTGCGGTGAAACTCAGTTTGAACCGGAGTCCACCAGCTGTATCTCAGAACATGTGCCAGAAATCAGTTGGGGTACGAGGAAAACAAAGAAAAGACAGCTTTGTTGGGGCAGCTGTGAACCCGACGTCCGTGTACACCTCATTCGTTTGTGAGTGAGGGTGTTGAAATGGCAACTGCACTCACTCTACCTAACATCTAATTATAACTTCCCCTTTGAAAATCCTATTGAAGTTCGCATAGTTTTCTCCTTTTATTTGAGTCGGTTTGATTAAAATAAGCAATGAAGTTTTCAAGTATTTAAATGGAATAAACAGAGAGTATAAGGATTTAGCTATCAGGAATTAAAAGATCACTGGGAAAAATGAATTTATTGAAATGAAAATAAATAGGATTGAAAAGGGACTCAGGTTTGAGCGTTTAAGATCAGAGATGAGTAAATAAGATATTATGATGGAGAAAAACATTGATGGTTTTAATCGTAAAAAATCATGTCATGAAAAGTAATTCATGCTTTGAGGACAGCTAAAATAAATTTGTGGAATAAAACCGTGGTAGCACTATGGAAGCAGGGATTATTTTAAAGGTGGAGTCTAACCAATTTGTGGAGTCCAAACCAACAATTGTGGACTCCAAGGCATGACAATATGGAGTCCAATTTTATCTATTTTAAAGATTGTGTGTACCGATCTCAACGCTTGCTGGTCGGTCCCACCTTCGATCGGCGGCTGCTGGCGACTTGTTCGTTCCATCGTCAAAGACAACGACTCTCGGCGGGCGCGGATTCTCCACTGCTGGTCCAGTTGTTTGGAACAGCCTATCTGCTGACCTGAGGAATCCAGCTTTGGACCTCGGCGGTTTCAGGAAGCTGCTTAAGACAGAACTTTATTCTTAAATTTATGATTTGACGCGACGCGCTTTTGTGACTTTTTAAAAAAAGCGCATTATAAATTTACATTTACATTACAAAGTGTCGTCGCTGAATCTACCTACTTCAATTTTAAAATTTTATTTGTTTCTTTGTTTTTTTATTTTGTTTTATTTCTAGATATCAGCAACAGAAACAAGACTCTTACTTAACCACTACTTTAATTTACTGTCTATAATTTAGTTATCTAAAATCACTTTTAAAATGTTACTTCTCTGAACTTGAACTTTGTATGTCTAGTTTTAGAGTGCAGAAGATGGCAAACTACTCGGTTAAATTTTTATTGAATTAATTTTTAGTGAATTTTAATTGAAATAAATTCGATTAAATTGTGTAAATAAGTATGAAAAGAACAATAACAGGTTAAGGGCCATTGGATACTCTTTCGCGAAAAAGGTTTGTAATGCTTATAAAATAATGCTCGCAACAATGTTTTATTTTAAATTATTACAACATAAATGCCGTTCCAAGTGTCCAAAAGTGGGCTCCATTATAGTCCATTTACACCTAAATGCTCCCAAAAGTTTACAACGTTCCCCAGACCCCCTAGTTGCGGATGGCTCGCTTCGCTCATTTTTTCAACATTGTAGGGAATGTTGAGTCCAAAAAATTCCTTAAAATAATCCCTGCATGGAAGTAAGGAATGCCCTGCAAAGAATGCGGACTGCACCGGGTAACACTCTTACAGGGGTAACCCAAACATTAAAATAATTTTCTATTTTTTAATGTCAAAATGATTAAAAAATTGTTAATTAAGAATATTCTTGTTTGATTCGTTTTTTCCAGGAGTTAGGTAAACTCCTGCATTTAGCGATATAAAGATGTGGAAACTAATTGAGCTTCTTTTGCAAATCATCTCAGTAGTGACGCTGAGTTTCATGTGCTTCACAGAAAACCAGTGATGGGTAGTTACTAACTATAAATAGTTAACTACTAGTTATTAACTACTCTACAGTAGTTAAGAAATAGTTAATAACTACTTTTTGTTAAACTAGTTAACAACTAGTAGTTAACTACTTTTTTAAATAGTTATTAACTACAGTAGTTAACTATTTTTTTAACTACTTTACTTTTTTGGTGGCTGAAAAAACTCTATAGATCATGAAACTGAAGTGGATGAGCCAGTATATGACATGTATGTAAATAATGAAGATCTAGTGGTGAAAATATATCAGATTAAATAGAAAGTGAGCAAGATAATAATGATAATTTGACGATGTGCTATTTTGCCTCCTCATAAACACTGTGGTAATCTACATACATAATTTCCTATGTCTGTATGTATGTATGTATGTTAGCAATTTTGCATAACGCAGAGGCCGCGGTGGGCAGCAGTCAGCAATTGGTAAAATTAGTGCGCGCAGGCGTGTGATTAAAGTTATTACGCAATTGCACACTATCAGTTCCAAATATCCAAAACGTTTTTCCTAAGCTTTTATGCAAGAGGTTATCCGATTGCATGTAATAAAAGTTTTAATAAAAGTTGTACACTGTCAGTAGGTAAAGATCAAAAACGTTTTTCTTAGGCTTATTATGCAAGAGTTTTATCCGATTGCATCAAACATAATGCTGGATTTAAAGTTTAAAATAAAACATCGCTAGATTTGAAACTGTCTTACTAAGGTACGCATGAAATTCAGTGATTTTAATCTGCTTAAACCTGGTTCGATCCAAAGCATTGAACATTTTTTTGATATTGCTGAGCATCCACATTTAATAATGGTAGAGAAGAAAACGTTCTTTATTTAATATCTGATAGTTCGATAAAAATCACAAAAACGGTCATTTTTGACGGGCTACTTCTAGTTATACCTTAAATTTTGTGGCAAGTGTTGGTGCATTGACAGTAAGGGATAATTTGAAATACAAACAACTTTATGATAGATCAATGGCAAAAGTTGTATCATTATCAAACTCCATTCATCGCAATGTAAAAAATGCTGAGGTTGTACAGGACGGTAACAGGACGTTTCGCCCCCTGGACGATTCGCACCCTGGACGATTCGCCCCCTCCCTAGACGATTCGCCCCCTGGTCGATTCGCACTCTGGACGATTCGCCCTCTGGTCGATTCGCACCCTGGACGATTCGCCCCCTGGTCGATTCGCACCCTGGACGATTCGCCCCCTGGTCGATTCGCACTCTGGACGTTTCGCCCCCTGGTCGATACGCCCTCTGGACGATTCGCCCCCTGGTCGATTCGCACTCTGGACGATTCGCCCCCTGGACCATTCGCCCTCTGGTTGACTGTCTATTAGATTTAAATATTTTTTTTTATTATTTCTAGATGGCAGATGGTTAGTTTGAGTAAACGGTTCCTCACGTTTTAAGTTTTAACAAAATATGGCTTGTTTGTTATACGAATGTCCATAATTAATGCATGACTCCATCAAGACATTTCTCACATAGCCCAGAGAAAAATTATTTTCTTCTTTTGGTTAACAAAAATGTGCTATTTTAAAGAGTTTTGTTTATTTATATTTGTATATACGTTATTTTAAAGTTTCAAAAATAAATTATGGAACATATTTGCATTAAATTTTTTCTCTGTATTTTGTTTGAATGATTAATTATTTTAAACTATAGAAATTACGATGAAGTGGACTGATGAGAAAGTGCTTAAATTGATCAGTCTTTTCAAAAAAAATCCGAATCCTTATGACATAATAAAAAGTTCATTATATTATAAGCCAGTAGAAAAGCGGCTTGCAGTTAAAACAATTGCATAAAGCGTCGGAAGTGCTGCTAGTGTGCTACGAAGTATTTTATGCTAATTATAAATGGTAAATTAGACTACCTGCCGCTGTTTTGTTTCATTATAATACGTTTGAAGTTTTGGACTTTTCTTCACGTAACCGCCACCTTTTGGATGGCACACGCGCTTAAATAGCCGTGCCAGGCGTGGTAAGTTGGATTTGTACCAACTGGCGCCGCTCCTCTTCAACGAAGCGGAATATGTTACCCTGCAAGTCAACCTGATATCCGAGAAAAGACTTCGCAGGTACCAAAGGACTACCTATGCCAGACTGCAGAGAAAATTATCCGACGTGTGGGAGAAGTATGCGGAACATGAAATAACAACTTCTAAACTTCTGCGTGCCTGTGCGCACATATATGGGCCAGGCGGAAAATGATCAATAAAATTTACAACAAAAATGCAGTGTCTATCATTTGTTAATCTGTTTTCAAACATCATTATATACTTATTATAAAGTGAGATAAACAATGTCAAACCTCATAAAATTGAGTTCCACTTAAAAGATTTGTAAATAAAAAAAAATATTTAAACCATAGGCGTAGAGTTCGGGAAGGGGTCATCAAGAAATCGCAAAAGAAATTGAAATTGATATTAACATTTTGAAAAAGTACATTAATAGCACTTTTGAAGAAGTACCTTCTTAACTTTCCTTCCCTGTATGAGAACTACCTCCATAGTAAAAATAACAATAAAATAATATTTAAGCAAGTTAAAAAAACGTGGTAGAAATGTTAAAAAAATTATATTTAACTCTAATAAACCGTCAAACACGCAGGGAGCAAATTGTCCAGAATGCGAATCGACCAGGAAGCGAATCGTCCATGGTGCGAATTGACCAGGGGGCGAACCGTCCAGGGTGCGAATGGACCAGGGGGCGAACCGTCCAGGGTGCGAATCGACCAGGGGGCAAACCGTCCAGAGTGCGAATCGACCAGGGGGCGAACCGTCCAGAGTGCGAATCGACCAGGGGGCGAACCGTCCAGAGTGCGAATCGACCAGGGGGCGAAACGTCTAGGGAGGGGGCGAACCGTCCAGGGTGCGAACCGTCCAGGGGGCGAATCGTCTGGAAACCGTACAGGACATTAGTGGTTCAACATTTATAAAGCCAAATGTTACACGGCGGTGCTCAAAATTCTATTCGGTTGAAAAGATTGTTAATATAGCTTTCAATAATGTTTGTGATTGTCAGAAGAAGTTAGGGCAAGTTGCATTTAAAGAAATTAAGTTTGCTTTTTTGAAATCGTTCATTCAGATTATAAAACCAATAGTCACCGCAATGGATATTTTCTAAAGTGAAAAGTCATATATTGGTCACATTATTCAAACCATTATAGGATTTAAAAAAATAATATCATATTCAGATAAAACCATCAATGCTCTTTTACAAGCACTATCTCAAGGTATAGAAAAACGATTTGGTCCTGTTTTGGAAAATGAAGAATATCTTTTAGCAACAGCGATAATTCCCCAATTTAAATTAAATTTTTTGAATAATGAACAAAAAATATTTGATCAAAGAAAATTTGTTGACATACATAAATGAAATGAACCAAAAGTTTGAAAAATAAGATTTATTTAACTTGTATTTAATTGCAAATGTTTAAAGGTTTTTTGGTTAATGTTAAAAAGTAGTTAACTACTAGTTAACTACTAGACAGCAGTTAAGAGGTAGTTAATAACTACTGCTGTTAAAAGTAGTTAGGAAATAGTTACTAACTACTTTTTTTATGAGTAGTTAAATAAAGTAGTTAACTACTTTTAAAGTAGTTAAAACCCATCACTGCAGAAAACCATTTTATTTCTTAAATTCTTGTAACATCTCTATTAAACAGCGAATGAAAATCGAACTAAGGTTCTCATGGTTCGCACAGTTTAACCTTAATCATCTACTTAACAGTTCTCTCCGACTGAGTATTTAATTGTTTTCATTCATTCTATTATTCTGTAATTCTGTCTCATGACCATTATTATTGCTCTATTGCAATATAAATAACAGATTGATGATGTATAATTAGGGAATTTTTCTTCTTTTCTGTTCCCAGAGCTGATCAATTACATCTTCCATTTGTGATGCTGACTTTGATGACAAGCGATATATCCGTTTAAATTCCACCCGGCAGGAAAAAAGAGGAGAAAGTGAGTGCAAAAAAGTGAAAGGAAGGAAGAAACACAGAGAGTGAGAAAGAGAGAGAGAGAGAGAGAGAGAGAGAGAAAGAGAGAGAAGCCCGGACGTGATTTATTTTCCTTACTTTTCATGCCCAATTAGCTCCAAAAAAAGCATGAATCACAGCGACCGGCTCCATTCAACTGGTTCGCCAAAGCGTGAAGTTCCTGCGTCGGGTTGAAAAATGATGGAACGAGCAGTATATGAATGCACTCTGTCTAATTATTACAACTGAGCAGTATATGAATGCACTGTCTAATTATTACAACTGAGCAGTATATGAATGCACTCTGTCTAATTATTACAACTGAGCAGTATATGAATGCACTCTGTCTAATTATTACAACTGAGCAGTATATGAATGCACTCTGTCTAATTATTACAACTGAGCAGTATATGAATGCACTCTGTCTAATTATTACAACTGAAGAGAACATGAAAAAAACAAACGCTTGTGTAACAATACAACTACAATTTTATTTTCAAGTTTAATATTAATAAGTTGTATCCATCCGCGCTCCTCTTACGCAAAGGTAAAAGGTTGAATGTGAAATAAATGCATTAAGGCTCTTCTTTTGAACAAACAAACAAAAGGCTCTAACAACAGTTCCAGAAAACGTTTGTGCATTTGAAGCGTCACACAAATTAACCGGCCATCTGAACGAGTGTCCGAAGTCGAAATACGCCAAATGTTATTCCATCAAGCTGTGAAGTTGGTACTAATTACACCGAGCAATAAAAGTCAAAAGTTCAATATGATATTTGGAAGCAGATTTGTGTTTAATTAACTTCAAGTCATCAGTAGATGTGCTATGAGCCTTTATATATAAAAATTTCATTTTGTATATTTTCAAAATTTCTTCTGCTACTTTAATGCTGATGATTCATTCATTCATTCGTTGACCAATCAAGCTTTAATTTAAACGGTAATTTCTTCTTAAACACTGTCTAAATGAACTAATCTTCTGAATGTTTTTTCGGTAGCTGAAATTAAAATTTCAAGAACAAACACTAGCTTCGTTTGATAGGATTAACGAACTTATACTTAATTTCTCTTCTACAATCATTTATTCTTGCACAATGTTTTTACTGTGACTTGGTTTTGTTTGGTTTTGAAACCAAAACTGAAATCGGCGTTTACCCCTAAACTTTTGAACAAAAATGATTTTCTTTAAAAATTTAATTTACATGCCTTTGATTGAAACTGGTTAGTCATTTGAAAATAAATGTGATACAACATGGGTTGTAATTCATCTATATATATATAAAAGATTATGTCCTGACTGACTGACTGACTGATAATCAACGCCGAGCTCAAACGCCTCATCCTAGGAACGTGAAATTTGGAACTTATATTACTTTTATTGCGTAAGCATCTATTAAGAAAGGATTTTTGAAAATTTTGCTCCTGAGAGAAAGAAACTGAAAAACAAATTTTTTTCTAAAACAATGTATATCTCGAAAACCAAAAATGAGGAGATTTTGAAATTTGGTATATGGATTCTTCTTAAAAAATAAAAAGATACGTGTTTCACCATTTTTTGAAAATTTGGTTTCCCGGACCTCAAATGTGGGTTGGAAAATTGGGTTATTTGGTTTTTAAAGTAGCTGCTACTCAAAAACTGTGAATGCTACAGGAGTAAAAATTAGTATTTAGTTTTTACTCCAAAAATAATGAAATACGTGTTTCACCATTTTTTACTAATTTGGTTTCCAGGACTTCAAATGTGGGGTGGAAAATAGGGTTATTTGGTTTTTAAAGTAACTGCTACTCAACAACTGTAATTGCTACAGATGTAAAAATTAATACTTAGTATCTACACAAAAAAAGGATATACGTGTTTCACCATTTTTTTAAACTTTGGTTTCCATGACTTCAAACGTGGGGTCAAAATAAGGGTTATTTGATTTTAAAATAACTGCTACTCAACAACTGCAAGCATTACAGATGTAAAACTTAGTATTTTGAGGTTTTGTGCCGGTTAAAAGTAGCTGAGTCCAGTTTATCACCGGTCGGGCCAAGCCGTTATTTTAGGGTCTTTTTACGGGCCAGGCTAAACCTTAAATCAAAGTGGTACGGGCCGAGGTTTTTCACTAAGCATATAGACATTTTATTGATTTTAGGGTCTTCAAACCTGAAGTCAAGGTGGGACGGGCCGAAGTTTTTCATCAAGTATATAGAATTTCGAGGCCTGTAAAAACGGGCCGGGCCCAAATTAGACGGGCCGTGCCGGGACAGGAATTTTGGTTTTGAAACGGGCTGGGCCAAGTTGTCGACGGGCCGAGCCGACACCTATGGATGCACGGTTCAAATCCTCTAATTTCATGCGAGCGAAGCCGCTACGGGCACTGCTAGTTAAGTAGTAAATGATTTAATTTATCCCAGGAATCACCGGCCGTTAATTTCTGGCATTGATAAAATCCATACACCTACTTTCAAATATACAAAATCATCGCTTTTTAAATTGAATTTTTTTAAGAGTTTTTCAAGCGATGGAAGTCAGTTATTTTTGGTCAAATAGCTGAATGAAATTTTGAAATAATCAATTGAGTCGTTAAATAACTTACTAACTGATGCGCAAACCATATTGGCTCACTCCTAACTGAGGAAATTTATTAAGTTTGTACAACTAGGAGCTGACCAACAAGAAAAATGCAATTTAGCATTATGTAAACATCGATAATAGTTTCTTGGATAGTTTGAACCGTAAAGTAACCGTCAAGTTAAAAATCAGCCAACTTAAATACTCTACTAACAGACTCAATGTTCAATAGAAGTGAAAGCTCGACTATACTTAAAATAACATAAATCTATTACTGAATGTGAAGCACTTTCCAGCACTAAGTTTTTAAAATAAAAAAAAACTTTATCTATATATATATAAATGAATGTTTGTATGTATGTCCTTTATGCATTGCTACACCATTCATCAGATCGTAATGAAATTTTCACACAACCTTATTTTCACACAACCTTGAGAGTCAAGGGGATTCAAATATAGAGAAAAAAATTTGAAATCCGTCACAAAGCGAGCGGAGCGGAGCGGGTGAGCGAGCGGGAACTATATACATATATATACATATATATACATATATACATACATATACATACATAAATGAGCGAAAACGGGAAGCCAACTGAGAGCGAAAGATAGAGCGGGAAAGGGAAAGCGACAGAGAAC
>OZ022242.1:13317406-13357406 GCA_963978895.1 Erpobdella octoculata
GACTGGATGACCGGAAGTTGATGATGCCATGCAGATGGTCACGTGACGTGTTTCCTTTTATAGGCCATGTAACCTTTCTTTTATGCATTTTTAAATGTTTTTTTGTATTTGCCGATTATAGATTCTGTTCATTGATGGTTTTTTTAGAATAATTGTTAAATTTATCAATTGAAGTTGTAATTATTAATTCAATTTTATTTGTTTTTATTAGTTTTACTTTTAAAACAAATAACAGTTTTACGTTTTTATTTGCTTTTCTGTTACAATTTTTTTACGGTTTCAACTTTTTATGGCTGTCTTGTTAATAAGTCTTAAGTAAACCTTTGTTGTACCACACCTATAATTTATTATCTGAAAAGGGATTAAAATTCATATATGCGTAAACAAAAAGTAAATATAAATTTTGTTCTAATTAACTAATATTTCCACCTTTGCATACATTTTCAAATAAATTCATCTATTTAATTTTTTTATCAGCCACAAAACCAAATCCCGCTAAAAATATGTCAACGAAGAAGTTATCAGCGATGATGACTCATGATACCTCATCTTTCTCAGGATAATCTCCGGTCAGACGGAACGCTTCTTCCGTGCTAAACCCGCCATTTTATTTTGACCAAAAACTACAAATAATATAAAATATTAAAAGAAGATTTTCCAATGAACTCCACTGTCATGGCTTCCGTTTGAGATTTGGAAGAAAAAATTTATAATTTGCTAAATTTGCCGTTGAAACACGTCGTACGTAGGTGGTGAGTGCATGTGAATTTGTGGTGGTGATGATGGTGGTGATAATGTTGGTAATCATGATAGTGGTGATAGTAATGGTGATAGTAATGGTGATGTTAGTATTGATGGTTGTAGTGATAGTTGTGATGATAATAGTAATGATGATAGTAGTGATGGTAGTGGTGATGGTAGGGAAAATGGTAGGGGTGATGGTAGAGGTGATGGTAGAGTTTATGGTAATAGTTTTAAAATATAGGAGAATTATACTCTAATCACGACGTTTCAAGCTGCTCACAAACCTGTGCTGTTACCGAAAAATGTTTTTACACCGCAAACATGAAGTTATAGCATTTTAATTGAAACTTTAGGAGTACAACTTTAAAAAAACTTAGACTCGTTTACAGAAAATATGAAATTTTTTTCATCCCTGATTTGCATGATGGCTTTGTCCCCGCACCCAGAAAAAATAATCAATCCATGGTTGTGAAAACTTCCCTAACATTGGGTAGCTCACCTCGAACTATGGCCAGTGCCGTAGTTACCACACATCCCGAATTTATTCTTTTGAGAAAATTTTTTAAAAATAAGGTACGACAACCCCCCCCCCAGTTATCAATTATTTTTGAAAAAAAAAAAACTTGGTGCAAACAAGCAAGTTTGTAACTCACATCATAGCCCAGGCACTGACTTTGACTACCTTCAAAGTTGGTTGGATCCGCCAGTGATGGTATTGATGATGATAAAAGTAATGGCAATGAAGATGGTAGTGATGATGTTAGAAGTGATGGTAGTGATGATGGTAGTGAGGATGGTAGTGATGATGGTAGAGATGATGTTAGAAGTGATGGTAGTGATGATGGTAGAGATGATGTTAGAAGTGATGGTAGTGATGATGGTAGAGATGATGTTAGAAGTGATGGTAGTGATGATGGTAAAGATGATGTTAGAAGTGATGTTAGTGATGATGGTAGAGATGATGTTAGAAGTGATGGTAGTGATGATGTTAGAAGTGATGGTAGTGATGATGGTAGAGATGATGTTAGAAGTGATGTTAGTGATGATGGTAGAGATGATGTTAGAAGTGATGGTAGTGATGATGTTAGAAGTGATGGTAGTGATGATGGTAAAGATGATGTTAGAAGTGATGTTAGTGATGATGGTAGAGATGATGTTAGAAGTGATGGTAGTGATGATGTTAGAAGTGATGGTAGTGATGATGGTAGAGATGATGTTAGAAGTGATGTTAGTGATGATGGTAGAGATGATGTTAGAAGTGATGTTAGTGATGATGTTAGAAGTGATGGTAGTGATGATGGTAGAGATGATGTTAGAAGTGATGGTAGTGATGATGGTAGAGATGATGTTAGAAGTGATGGTAGTGATGATGGTAAAGATGATGTTAGAAGTGATGGTAGTGATGATGGTAAAGATGATGTTAGAAGTGATGGTAGTGATGATGGTAGAGATGATGGTAAAGATGATGGTAACGGCGATGGTTTATTTTCTAATTACAATTTTGTAAACTGAAAATTATTAAAAAAAAACGAAAAAAAGTATGAGTAATGGACAAGTATAAAATAACGACAATTTCCATTTAAATAATTTGATATGTGTTTGTTTTTTTTGTTATTTAGCAATAAAATGTTTTTTTAAACTTCTTCAGTGGTTACATGTTATTTACGCTTGAATCTGGATTTTATGTTTTCTATGTTTATTTGGTGTTGTGAGTTTTTTCGACAGCAATACAAATATTTGTATTTGCTAAACAATCATTTGTTTTATAGTGGGGTAATATATAATTTGATTTTTATTATGGTTTTGTTTAATTATTTAAGAAAACGTAGATAAATAATTTTAACAAAATATTATTTTATGTTTAAATTAAAAATTATTTTATTATAAAAATAAAACAATTAAAAAAAAATTCAGCTGAGAAACACCGCTATAAATAAAAGATGGGTTTTGAAACCTTTGTACTCTGCAACTCCAACTCCCAGATGTTGCCGTCAAGACACGTTGGCGTTGCTGGTTGTTGGAAGGAAAAAGAACTTGTCGAGGTAATGCAAAACGTTTGTATTTACACCTCTGAGGGAAAGAAAATGGAAAGTGGTGGGTGGTAGGTGGTAGGTGGTAGGTGATGTCTGATTTTTGCAGTTAGGAGGTTGAGTCGTGTGTTCAGTGAAAACTTAATGGTTTTTAGGCTTGAATAAACTTTAAAAAAACTTAATATTTTATTCAGTTTGAAAAATAAAGCAGTTTAACAGAGGTATAAAAATATGTAAACAAGACTTTTGTTTTGCTTAAGTGTGTCGTTAAATGACAGTTGTGTTTCATTGTACAACACTTTAAAGAATGTAACCAAGGCGGATAAACAATAAATCAAAAAATGTTGATAAACTGGGGAAACTTCAAAATTAAGAGGCTCCAGACAAGCACCCACTTTGCCATGACATGAGGTAAATTGATTTGTGGTAGCATGAGTTAAATTGATTGATGGTAGCATGAGGTGTATTGATTGCTGGTAGCATGATGTGTATTGATTGATGGTAGCATGAGATATATTGATTGGTGGTAGCATGAGGTATATTCATTGGTGGTAGCATGAGGTGTATTGATTGATGGTAGCATGAGGTATATTGATTGGTGGTAGCATGAGATATATTGATTGGTGGTAGCATGAGATATATTGATTGGTGGTAGCATGAGATATAATCATTAGTGGTAGCATGAGGTGTATTGGTTGGTGGTAGCATGAGATATATTGATTGGTGGTAGCACAATGTATATTGATTGGTGGTAGTAATGTGTGTTTGAAAATGATGAACTTCAAACCATCACGCACGTTCCGATAGAAGAAAAGAGTCGTCGTTGTGCCTGCATAACTTGGCCCCAGTTTTACATTTAAACAAAATCTTAAACATAATTTATAATGTTTCAAAATGATAAAACATACAGACAAACAAACTACTAAACCTAGACGGATAGGCAGACAGACAGAGAAGATAAATCAACTAATGAACCATTAAAAATGTCTTAAGAAAAAACAAACAAATTTGGAACAATGGATACAGGATCAGTTTGTATAAATATTGATAGACAAAACTGATAGATATAAAAAATCATATTGTTAATTAACATAGATTTAATATAAGTAAAATAACAAAAACATAAAAATAAAATAATATAGATCTATAAAAATTTAGAAAGATCTTTTGTTATTTGTTAGTGTGATTTTAATTGTATTGTTTCGAGGTTTAGAAAACGTTATGAAAAGCATTTTTGTATTTATTGGTAATAAATATAGAAATAAAAAAAGGAAAGAGTTAGAACACTTTGAATAAGAGACGTCCTTACAAACACCTGCTTCAAAATTCTAACCAGAAAAAAATGTTTTCCTTCAAATTTTTCCAGCCATGAGATAAAACTCATTTGAAGTTGCTTTGAACTGCATGATTTGAAAAAAGGTAAAAAAACAATAACTGTAACAGTAATAATAGAAATAATGTTAATAATAATAGTAATAGTAATGATAATGATAATAATAATTAAAAATAATAAAATAAGACTTGCATGAGTAATAATTTTACATTCAATCGTATTTTTTCTGAATTTTTATATTAGTTTGTTTATTATTGAAAAACAGTTTATTAATAATGATTAAAAGTTTGTTGTTTGCAAGGAGAAAGAAGAAACGCGTGTGTGCAATGTGTATGTGCGCAATGTGTATGTGCGCGTGAAAATAAATAAATAAAATAAAACAGAGAAAATGAGAAAAAGGGAAGGATGGAGAGAACACAACTAAAATATAGTGATAGTGGAGCAGGGAGAGAACACAACTAAAATATAGTGATAGTGGAGCAGGGAGAGAACACAACTAATATATAGTGATAGTGGAGCAGGGAGAGAAAGAAAGACAGAGACAGAGCTTAACTAAGTGATGAATGGACATCGGTAGAAGCTCTTTGTTACTTCAGGAAATTATCAACAACTACATCTTTCTTTTTCCACCTTGACCGTCCACTGTCAGCGCTCTAACTGACCGCAGCATCTCCGTTAAAATGAAAACTAAAAAGTTGAAGAAAACATATATCAATGAATTATATAAACAAATAAAAAATTTTCTTTTCAAGAAATTCTTCTAACATTACTTCATATAGTTCAGTGGTTCTGAAGTTTCATCCGAAATGTAAAGTTACTTTAAGTAAGCTTTTTCTTAATTTCGTAATAAAAAGATTGTTAACATTCTTTATCAAATAAAATTAATAATTGTTGCAGGTAGAAAAAAGTAAATTTATATTTTAAATAATAAATACAGCCACACAATTTGAATTAAAATTGATTTTTAGGGCAACGTAAATATTAAGTAAACAAAAACTATAAGGCACTGAAATGATTAAAAATATTAGATGACTAAAACTACGTTGCTAGACCAATTGTTGATTTATATATACGCTTGTTTATTTATGTGTATATGCATGTGCAAGTGTGGATACAATGCCTTATGACGCAAAAGGATGGGCTTTGTGATCGTTGAACCCGTTAATCGACGTGGCCTGGGCGTTGTTCGAAAAAGATTTTCTGATGACGAACTTCTGAAGTCACCTCAACCCGCAGAACACATTTTTTTTCATCATTTTTCAAACAGAAACCCCATATTGGGTGCGCCACTTTGTTCTTAAGTGAGTTTCTGAATAAGTGAGTGATTTATATAATTATAAGTAGATTTAAGTTTTTTTTCAAACTAAATTCATGTCTTTAAGATTATTTGACTATTTTTGCACACTATTTCGGTCTGTCTTTTCTCTGCTAATTTTTCTTATGAAGTTCGATAATAAGAAATTATATGACTAACCACTTTTTAATTCTGTTTGTCCCGAACAGTTTCATTGCCTCCAAAATACTTGGCAAGGTGGTCAACATAAATTACTTTCATTTTAGTACGTGGGCCTTTTTGAATCCGGTAGATGACATCATTGATCTTTTTAATAATTTGATATGGTCCTTCCCAGTCTTGTTGAAGTTTAGGTGATTTTCAAATTCTGTGTTGTGGGTTGTAAAACCATACCAAATCATTTTCTTTAAATTCTTTAAATTTTGACTGTCGATCATACCGAGTTTTTATTCTGTCGCTGGCGGCTTTAATCTTATTTTGGGCTGCCAAATCAATTTTATTTAATTGAGCCGCAATTGTGTTTCCCGGACTTCCAAACATAAGATCGCAAGGAAGTCGTACCTCCCGCCCAAATAATATTTTACTTGGGGTAACCTCTGTCGTATTGTGAGCCGATCCCCTGTAAGCCATCAAGAATAATGAAATGTGTTTACCCAGTCAACTTGGTTTTCGCCAACTATTTTAGACAAATGTTGCTATATAGTTCGGTTGAATCGTTCCACTATTCCGTCACACTGTGGGTGATGAATACAGAGAGCCTCCATTTTCACTCGCGCCTTTGTCCGCCGTCTTTGAGCGACATCGTCAGTTCTTTTTACATTTTTAATTAGTCTTTTTCAATTTTTTTGGAGTCCATGTGATCTTCCAAATCGTTTTTTTAATTGTTTTCTCACTTGATTGCTGATCACAGCATGCGAAGTTCACAAGTTCTTCCATAAAACTCATTGTCACCCGAACAGCCTCATGAAGCACTCTGAGATCATCATACATCTAACAGCATCTCAACATTTTCATCATGCCCAAATTGTTTGATGTGTCCCGTGGCATCAAAGCTGTCAACCTCATCATGCAAAATGCCTCCACCACAACTCCACATCTGAACCATGTTTTCGACGCACAAAGACCCATCAGCAGAACTGAAATCATATCGACACAACTCCTCTACAGCCTGCTCACAAAAATTTTGGCGGTTCCCTTAACACGCCAGGAGTTGTCTGCAACCAAGAGTTTCTGAGGAAGTTGTCAGATCTGTCAAAGTTTCGGAGGAACAAGGTGGTGCCAACTTCCTCAGAATCTGTCAGAGTTGAGCAACACTCAGCTACAAAGCCCACCTCAGTGGCGCTCCGCCATAAAACTAGATCAATTTCCTTTTTTTTGTTTTTCTGGTGCCATTCCTGATTTGCGCAGTTTGTCCAGCCATCATCTGTCACATGTTCTCGGTCTTCCAGCACAAATCAACATAACATAGGACTCACTGGCATACACACTCAAGTCTTAATTTGAACGAAACTTTCAACAAACACACATTATACATACCCTAGAAACAAAGAAGCAAACACCGACTATTTCTAGAGCATAGAAATGTTTGACAGTTGTATTTTGGAATTTTCGGCCAACTTCATGGACAAAATATCGACGTCTGCTACAGAGAATCCCAAAACCGATCCAGGTAGAACCTCCAAATGAAAGTTTTCAAGCCGCTTAAAAGTATGAAAAAGTATTGAAAAACTCATAATTATATTCAGGTTATATAGATTATAGGAAGAAGGAAAGTTCTGTGTATATGAAAATATGAAGTAAGCAAAAACAGCACACACTGGCCAATCCGTGTAATGATGGATGGATGAATAACTTGGCCTCTTTCCATTATTTGAATTGGCCTTTCAAACGAAATTTCGACTATACATCCAACATGTTATAGGTGTTCGTTCTTTTCAAATAATATAACGTTATTTTTGTTTTATGTAAAAAATATATTTTGAATAAAAGTGTGGTTTTTAATATGTCGAATTTTTGTTTGGATTTTATCGCTAAAATTTTTAAATTACGATCAAATTATTATTTAAACTTGATGTTTTTGATTGAAGTTTAAAATATCAAACGTTGAAAGTTTTGAAAATATTTTGATAATTTTTAATTAAACTATTTTTCCATCCTAATTATAAATTTTGATTTGCTGATCTTTGATATTTTAATCGTTGCAGGGTTTTTCTTTTAATTTTAAATTTAATTGCTCGTGATCATTCGGAAGTTTGTATTTTTTTTTGCGTTTCAACTCATTTCTACTATTTAAAAACAAAAACTTTATTAGTTTAATGTGGCATTGAAGTAAAAAAAAGTTGAATGTTTTTTAATTGGATTTGGTAAAAAAGACGAAAAAATCATGCTTTTGCTATTAATTTTTAAAGTTTTAATTAATATTGTTAAAATGATCAAAACAATGCAATTTAAAACAAAATTAAAGTTAAAAAACCCCAAAAAAATTCAGTTCTGCTGTTTGCCTCTTCCATGTATTATGAACTATTGAACTTCCCATCGACTTCACCTACGAGGTCTCCAGCATTGTCTTCCAGTCTTCTGGTTTTTCGATTTCTTCCACGACAATCATCGGCAGATCTTCTTGTTCAGACAAAAAAAAACTCAAATCTAGTCGGATTGCTTTTAACTGTTTAATTCGCTGGCTCGAAGCTGAACGAACAGATTAATGACAAAATCTGTTGACACGATCACAATTTTTCTTCCAAACGGAAAATCCGTATTTCTTTCCATCCAACTGCGTGCAACAGTTCATTTATATATATTATGCGATGCAATATTTATGCAATTCAATATTTATGTAGTGGTATTTGTTATGCAGTGTAATCTATATGTAATGGTATTTCTTCTACAGTCTCATATGTAATGGTATTTGTTTTACAGTGTCATAGACTTCTTATTAAGAAGTCCAGCAAACTTTATGCTACGTTATTATAATGCAATGTACCTATAATATTGTTTTATGCAGCGTAATTTATTTCATTATGCATTCATATGTTATTATGCAATGCAGACAATATTGTAATGCATAGACTGTTCTATTGTAATTTGTTATTACATATGTGTAATAATCAAAAATCAATGCAATCCTGTTCGACAGCTTCAGCTGATCCAGGTTCACAATTAAGCTGATTTCTGGGTAAAAAAGTAGTGGATTCGCTTGCTTCAACAAAATACTTAAACCCGTTACCAATAAAAAATTATCGAAACTGGTTTAATGCTAAAAATGAGAAGCGGTCCGACAAGTAAGTTGGTCAAATATGCGTATGATGTGCCTACAGGGTGATACTTAAAAATAAATATGTATAATATATATTCCATAATTACATAAGCTCCATTTTTTTCTAAAATCAGAACCGAAGAAAAGTGATTGAAAATTGGCGCTATCGTTCATGCAGTTGATGAACTGTAACATCCAGCTGTTACGTTTTTATCTGCAGCGTCATCGGCCATTTATATTTCGTAACGATGATAAAGAGACTGCTGTTATAAAGCTCAGACGGAAAGAGATGATGCTTTGACAAGATCGTTCGTCGAATCGCATTGCTCCGTCGCCACTGATGAAGATGTATAACAAAAGAATGGAAAACAGCCGCCCGAACATTTCTCATAATTTCTTTTCTTCCACACGAGCCGTGACAGTCCGCGAGAATTGCAACGCAACGTTACATCATGCGAGGTCGTACCGACAACCCGGAATGAAGCCGCTTAACATTAGCGGTGACGGGCAGGACGAGGTAGAATAATAATCGACCGGGTAATTACGCGGTTGTGATTCTGCGGTACACAAGCGCGTACAACCTGACTGCGCTTCACTGTCGCATTCGGGCGCACGAAACAGGGACGGTGCGTGGATCAAAAAAGTGATAAATTTTCATCACAGATGCGCGCTTTTTTCTGTAGATCTGCTGGCTCTGGATAAATAATAAACTGCTTCTTAGGTGGCCTCTGAACACGTGTTGCCATCACGACTATCCTGACTCGGTGTGTTGGTTGTTTGCATACCTGTGTATGTGTCCATGTGTCCATGTTGGATGTTTGCATACCTGTGTATATGTCCATGTGTCCATGTTGGATGTTTGCATACCTGTGCATGTGTCCATGTGTCCATGTTGGATGTTTGCATACCTGTGTATGTGTCCATGTGTCCATGGTGGATGTTTGCATACCTGTGTATGAAGTGTATGTGTCCATGTGTCCATGTTGGATGTTTGCAGACCTGTGTATGTGTCCATGTAAATTTTCGCGTTGTTTTTTTTATGTAGATATGTATAGATGCTTCTCTGTCTGCTTGAGTTTGTTTAAATATTTGTAGAAGTATGCGTGGATATAGATGTAAATAGTTTGCCAAAGTAACCCTTGTAGCACCTGTCCGTCAACTTATAGGGTTGGAGACGATCACACCTCATAGTACAAAATTAAAACTTTTAAAAATGGAAGCTCAACAATAACATTTATATTCCTCGTTTACGATTTGATTAGCAGAACAAAAAGTTTGACTTTTGACAATTTCGTACCGCTAAGAGAATTTTTTTAATGGTTTACCGTGTACCCCACCCAAACTTCCTTGTTCACATTTTAATAGCAGGCTTGCTTATTAGCTTGTATTTATGTATTGTCATAAATATTAATTCTTCAAGTTTTTTTTTGGTAAAGCAGCCGAAAGTAGCCTAAAGAACTTTGTCGTAGAAAGATATTGTAACGGCATTTACTGATGGTTTGAGCAAATTGGCATCCAATCTTTCAACTATGCTATAACTACATAACTGTAACGTTGAACTTGTAATTTCATGACTGATTGTAATTGAGCTATACCTCCATGCCAAATTTCGTTAAAATTGGTCCAGCGGTTTAGTTTTTCATAAAATACAGACAGACAAACAAACAAACAAACATCATTTATATTTATATAGATACATGGACATGTATTTATTTTGTTTTTTAGTTTTATATTTCCTAAAGCCACAATGATATTATAATTTAAGGTTAGTTTATCACGTTTGTAAATAAAATAAGAGCGACAAATCTTTCACATGACATAAAAAAGCACCTTTCAGGAAGACACGTCCACACATCCACGCATCGAGTGGGAGCGGAAGAACGAGCGGGAACGGGAGAGCGAGCAGGAAAGGGAAAGGAAGCAGGAGAGCGAGAAGGAGCAGGAGAGCAAGTGGGAAGCAAGTAGAGATGGAAACTGTGGCGAGAGAGAAATATAGAGAGAGAAAGCCAAAGAGACACAGAGAGAGAAACGATAGAAAAACCTCTAAAAATCATGGGCCACAACGGTCATCCCGTTAGTTATTTGATAATGAATGAATGAATGAATTATTTATATAATCACTTATATTAACTTCACCGCCGCTCTTGTTTGCTTGCATGCCTGCTTGCTTGCATAGGTACTTGCTAGCTTATTTGCTTGAAAGTTCAACTTAACTAACTTCCCGTCATCCGATCGAGCTGAAATTTAAAATTGTCATGACAATGCATTTTAATAAAGTTTGAAAAATGTTTGAATTTTTTTGTAATTAAAAATAATAATTATCTATGTTTTAAAACAAAAACAAATTAAATACAGTTAAATAAATGTTTCCATATACACGTATAAATTCAAAAAAACGTAATTTTAAAAGAAAATGTTTTGCAATGAATGAAAGCCGGCAACCGCAAATCCAGAAATATAAGGGATTTGTTAAAAAACCTGTTTTTTACGGCTTACTTGTTTTAAATTATTTGTGTCTTGTTTGTATTTATACACATATTTGTTTTATCTATATATATAAAAGAACATGTCCTGACTGACTGACTGACTGACTGACTGACTGACTGACTGACTGACTGACTGACAGATGACTGACTGATAATCAACGCCGAGCTCAAACGCCTCATCCTAGGAACGTGAAATTTGGAACTTATATTACTTTTATAGCGTAAACATCCGCTAAGAAAGGATTTTTGAAAACTTTGCTCCTGAGGGGAAAAAACTGGAAAACAACCTTTTTTCTAAAATTTTTTCTAAAGTTTTTTTCTGAAATTTGGTATATAGATTCTTTTTGAAAAATAAAAAGATACGTGTTTCACCATTTTTTGAAAATTCGGTTTCCCGGACCTCAAATGTGGGTTGGAAAATTGAGTTATTTGGTTTTTAAAGTAGCTTCTACTCAAAAACTGTTAATGCTACAGGAGTAAAAATTAGTATTTAGTTTCTACTCCAACAATAATGAAATACGTGTTTTAGCATTTTTTGAAAATTTGGTTTCCAGGACTTCAAATGTGGGGTGGAATATAGGGCAAATTGTCTTTTATAGTAACTGCTACTCAAAAACAGTAAATGCCACAGTTGTAAAAATTATTATTTAGTTTCTTTTCTAAAAATAAAGATATACGTGTTTCACCATTTTTTACAAATTTGGTTTCCCGGACCTCAAATGTGGGTTGGAAAATTGGGTTATTTGGTTTTTAAAGTAGCTTCTACTCAAAAACTGTTAATGCTACAAAAGTAAAAATTAGTATTTAGTTTCTACTCTAAAAATAAGGATATATGTGTTTCACCATTTTTTGAAATTTTGGTTTTCAGGACCTCAAATGTGGGGTGGAAAAAAGGTTTCTTTGGTTTTTAAAGTAACTGCTACTCAAAAACTATGAATGCTACAGATGTCAAAATTAGTATTTAGTATTTACTCAAAAAATTATGATATAAGTGTTTCAACATTTTTTTAAAAATTTTGTTTCCAGGACATCAAATGTGGGGTGGAAAAAAGGGTTATTTGATTTCAAAATAACTGCTACTCACAAACTGTAAGTGCTACAAATGTAAAAATTAGTATTTTGAAGTTTTGTGCCGGTTAAAAGTAGCTAAGTTCAGTTTATCACCGGCCGGGCCAAGCTGTTATTTTAGAGTCTTCACACGGGCTAGGCCAAACCTTAAATCAAAGTGGAACGGGCCGAGGTTTTTCACCAAGTATATAGATATTTTAGTGATTTTAGGGTCTTCAGTTGGGCCGGGCCAAACCTGAAGTCAAGGTGGGACGGGCCGAAGTTTTTCATCAAGTATATAGAACTTCTAAGCCTGTAAGAATGGGCCGGGCCTAATTCAGACGGGCTGTGCCGGGCCAGGAATTTGGGTTTTTAAAACGGGCTGGGCTAAGTTGTCGACGGGCCGAGCCGAGACCTAAAAAATTGATCTCTACTATGGATGCACGGTTCAAACTCTCTAATTTCATGCGAGCGAAGCCGCTACGGGCACTGCTAGTTTATTTATATACATACTTGTTTTATTTATTCATATACATACTTGTATGTATTCATATACATACTTGTATGTATTCATATACATACGTGTTTGTATTTCTATACATACTTGTTTGTTTGTATTTATATACATACTAGTTTGTTTTGTATAAATACTTGCTTGTATTTGTATAGATACTTGTTTGTATTTATATACATACATGTTTGTTTTGTATACATACTTGCTTGTAGTTGTATAGATACTTGTTTGTATTTATTCATATACATATTTGTTTGTTTTGTATACATACTTGCTTGTATTTGTATACGTACTCTTTTGTATTTAGATATATAGTTGTTTGTATTTATATGCATACTTGTTTGGATTTATACACATACTTGTAAGAAAAGAATGGAGAGATATCTTGGTCATAGAAAAGCAAATTTCTTGAGCAAACAACTTAACACGCGTGCATAATTTATGATATTTGTTACGACAAAAACTTTTCTTTTAGTTTGTTCATTTTAGAAAGTGCCAGCGTCTATTTCTTTTCGTTTGTTTGTAAAATCACTTTTTTTGTAAGCAAGTAAACCACGTTTGAAGAGAAAAATTGCAGAGAAAGGTGGCAAATTAATGGAATGTGTTGCCATGTGAAGCATCTGAGAAAGGAGTTATTAATATTTAAACTCATAAAAATTGTGCGCATGAGAAGAGAAAGGTCGGGAAAAAAGAAATTAAAAGATATGGACTCGTAGGAGTTTTGGTGGAAGATTGAAGAAGTGCACGAGCTGATAAGTGAGAGAGTTCATGAGTGATGAGTGAGGGAGTGCAAGAATTGGTGAGTGAGGGAGTGCATGAGTGATGACTAAGGTATCATGAAATTTATCATGAGTTGATGAATTAAGGAGTTCATGCTCTGATGAGTGAGGGATTGCATGGGTTGATGAGTGAGGGATTGCATGGGTTGATGAGTGAGGGATTGCATGGGTTGATGAGTGATGGAGTACAAGAGTGAATGAACAAGAGATATGCATGTATTTATGAATAAAAAAAATGAATAAGGTGATGAGTGAAGAAGTGAACAAACGGACTGTAGAATGTATAAATGACTGGGTGAATGATTGAGTAAAATTGAAAAACTGGATGGCATCCTGAGAATGAATAGAGACTCGTGTGACTCACAAGTTTCATTTTCTTTGCCGCTAATGAGTTTAATAAAATCAACACAAAGCTACAAACAGCTTCATATTAGAATCAATCTGTTTCTTGTTCTGTGTATTAATTTAAATTTCTTTGTTTCTATGTGCGTGAATCTATGCTTGTAAATAAATTTGTTTTTTGTTGTTGATACTGTAAGAAAACTAACTGACAACTGGAATGACCAGGAAATTACAGAATGAAAAATGCACGAGCTTCAAAAAAAAAAACGTGTGAAATGAAGAAGAGCTAATAAAAAAAACTAAAATGAAATGAATAAATAAACAAAAAAAAAGAAAAAAGAAAAAATGATTGAACAGCCCACACGTCCCTTGCGGGTGGATGCGCCATTGTGTGCAGGTGTGCATCGCGTGCCTGCCAAGGTCTTCATGTTTAGACGATTATCCCCGTCGTAAGGCCGGCGTATAGCGGTAGTACGTGGACCTCTTTCGTGCTCTTGTGTGCAAAGTGAGTGTTAGTATGTGTGTGTGCATGTGTGTGTGTGTGTACATGTAAATATGTGGCTATAAACATATGCATCTGTATTGATGTTATGTATCTGTGGCATCTGTGCTATCTCCAGTCTTCCAGAAATGACATCAAGTAATGTTCTTTGGAGACATTTTAAACGCACATACATACCTCTGTGCATTTCATCTTATAATTACGTCTGTATCATTTAAGCTTCACCTTTCTTACGACGTTGATGGGCGGCTCGTACGCTGGTTGTGTATTTGTATACTGCGCAAATAGAGCTCGGTAGTTTTGTACTTAACACTTCACTGGCTTCCTTATAGAAACTCCAGCTTGCCGGCATGTTTGTTTATTTGTGTGTTTTTATATATTTTCATTTGATGTTTCGAGTTACAAATCATAAAATTTCTTACGTCTCAGAAATGTTGAAACTGTTTGCACAGCGTCGATCTCAGATTCCATCCCCCCCACGCACTGTTTTTTTTCTGTTTGTAAGTAACCAAAGAGCAAAAATACTAAATAAATATTCGTAGAACGTTGTTAAAAAATTATGTAATTATTACTTAAACAATTTATTCATATTATAAAAAACATATTTAAATCTATATATAAAAAAGACTGTCTTTTTGTTTGTTTGTTTCTCTGTCTGTCTTCTATACAAATTCAAGCCGCTGGACCAATTTAAACAAAATTTGGCATGGAGAAAGATCTCAAAGATGAAAAAAAGATAGGGTAGTTTTTAATATGTTGTATGATAAAAACACCTTTCAGGCCCAACATACCTATTATTACCTATATACGAACATCAAAGGTTATTGCACAACAAAATTTAAAGTAGGGTTACGCAACAAAATTTGAAGAGAGTTTCAAACAATTTTTAACATCTATTTATTTTAGTTTTATGGGCAAAAAGTAGTTAGGAGAAAGAGGAAGGAAGAAAGCAACCAAAAAACAAGCGAGAGAACGAGCAAACGGGATTGGGAAAGCGAGTGGTAGCGGGAGAGCAAGCGGATAATGGAGAGTGAACGGGATCAGAAAAACGAACGGAAAATAGAGAGAAAGCGGGAAAGCCAGAAGGAGCAGGAGAGCGATCGGGAAAGTGAGGGGGAAGGAGAAAACCTCTAAAAACATGGCAACGCCTGGTGACCCCTTTAGTGTTTAAATAAAAATTATGAATTTACTTCAATAATTTTTATTTTATTTAATTAAATTTTTTTTATCAAAATTTGATTTTATATTTATCTGGAAAAGATGCGACCTGTTAATAAACGCAATTCAGGAAAAGTTCATAAAGTAAGATCAAACGATATAATCACAAACCTTCAATACCATAGTTTACACTTTCTAATGATTCCGTAACACGAGTTCTTTTACTTATTGAGTAATAATACCTATAATACATACTATTACGTAGAGTTCATTTTAAGCTGGTCTTTTTCGTTAGTCTTTGGTGAGAAGGAAGTTCATCGATTGTGAGAATTTAGTGGATGATGAGTAGAATATAGGGAATGCTGAGTAGAATTTATGGATGATGAGTAGAATATAGTGGATGGAGAGTAGAATATAGTGGATGGTGAGTAGTATATAATGGATGGTGAGTAGAATATAGTGGATGGTAAGAAGAATATAGTGGATGGTGAGTAGAATATAATGGATGATGAGTAGAATATAGTGGATGGCAAGTAGAATATAATGGATGATGAGTAGAATATAATGGATGATGAGTAGAATATAGTGGATGGTGAGTAGAATATAGTGGATGGAGAGTAGAATATAGTGGATGGTAAATAGAATATAATGGATGATGAGTAGAATATAATGGATGGTGAGTAGAATATAATGGATGGTGAGTAGAATATAATGGATGATGAGTAGAATATAGTAGATGGTGAGTAGGATATAGTGAATGCTGAGTAGGATATAGTGAATGCTGAGTAGAATATAGTGGATGGTGAGTAGAATATAGTGGATGCTGAGTAGGATATAGTGGATGCTGAGTAGAATATAATGGATGATGAGTAGAATATAGTGGATGGTGAGTAGAATATAATGGATGGTGAGTAGAATATAGTGGATGGTGAGTAGAATATAGTGGATGATGAGTAGAATATAGTAGATGGTGAGTAGAATATAGTGGATGATGAGAAGAATATAGTGGATGGAGAGTAGAATATAGTGGATGGTAAGTAGAATATAATGGATGATGAGTAGAATATAATGGATGGTGAGTAGAATATAATGGATGGTGAGTAGAATATAGTGGATGATGAGTAGAATATAGTAGATGGTGAGTAGAATATAGTGAATGCTGAGTAGAATATAGTGGATGCTGAGTAGAATATAGTGGATGGTGAGTAGAATATAGTGGATGGTGAGTAGAATATAGTGGATGGTGAGTTTAAACATTTAAAAAATAGGATATTAGATTGCGATCTGTTGCTACACTTTTACGACTATGCAATTGCTAAAATGAAATTTAAACTGCATAAGCCATAAAAATGGTCAACAAAATCTTTTCTCCATATTTTCATTTTCTTCGTGAAGTAATTAGGTTTCAAATTTTGTTTTTTTTTCTGAATATAAAATCAAAAATTAAGAATTTAACAAAAAAGTATTAAACAAAATTATTATTTAATTTTCTTAGCTAGAGATGATTGGTTTGAGAATGAAAAAAATATTCGGAGGACAAGTATTTTCGGCAGGTGCTCTGAAATAAAATTCATTTTTAGATAAATATAATTATTTTTGTTAGCAGTTAATGTAATATAATATTTTTGTATGAAAATAACACTACTTAAAAAGTTTATTATAACCGAACAAAATATTTTAAAAAATATTACAAACATATAAAATAGGTAAGAAATATGAAAATTTATAAGTAAGGAATTATTTAAAAGTTATTTTATTTATTTTCATACCTGAATATTATTGAAAGTGATAAACTTTAGGTCTTTGTATTTGGAGCTTCGTTACAAAATGCACTGAAAATAAGTTAAAATGAAAACTTTAGTTTGAAAAAAAAATTAAAGTCAACACAAACACATAAAAATATTAAAAACAAAAATTAGTTAAGTTTTTAATATATAAATTTTAAATTTGCAATAAAAAATATAAAAAAAACCATCCGTGTAGTGGACAGCGACATCTGCTTGTGTTCTTTGCAGTATTTAATGGAAGAAGAAGAAATGCTCTTCTTCTCTTTCATGTCTTCCTCGTCTGCTAAATAAAATTCAAGATTGAATCATGCAAATATTTTTTAGAGATTTATTTATTCAAACAATTTAAATAATATCTATTTAAATTATAATTATTTATTCAAACAATTTAAATTTTATATATTTAATCAAACAATTTAAATTATATTTATTTATACATTCAAACAATTTAAATTATATTTATTTATTCATTCAAACAATTTAAATTATATTTATTTATTAATTCAAACAATTAAACTTATATTTACGCATTCAAGCCATTCAATTTTAATTTATATATTCAAACAATTTAAATTATATTTACTTATTCAAGCCATTCAATTTTAATTTGTTTATTCAAACAATTTAAATTATATTTAATTATTTGAACAGTTTAAGTATATTTATTTATTCAAGCAATTTAAATTATATGCATTTATTTAAGCAATTTAAACTATATGTATTTATTTCAATAATTGTTATTAAATTTTCATTTATTTAATTTATTGAAACACATTTTATTTTTACAATGTGAACAGTTATATCACAAAACAAAGTTTTTTCTATTTCAGCATCTATCTTATTCTACCTACTCCAACATTCTTTTACATTTTTTTATGAAGCAATAAATTCATCATCAAGTTTCATCGCAATTTTAAATTTAAATTAAAAGTCATTCGTCCTTCCTTATTACCAACTATCAGCAAACCATATTGTCGGATATTTTACTTAATAATAAAAAACTCATAGAAGCGATATCAAAACTAATATAAAGCACACCGCAGCAATAGAAAAGGGAGTCATGATAACGATAAAAGATCACAGAGATAAAATAATTTCTTTTCTGTGGGGACGTTCAATGTGTAGTACACGAAGCTCTGCTCGCCTAAACTCTTCTTTATTGCTTCTTGCTATTCGGAGCTGTAAGAACATGGAAAACACGAAGAACAACGACATCAGAATTGTTGAAATAGAAATCAACAACGTGAACACTAGTGAGCAGTTTCATATAACAACAGCAACAATAATAAAACATATAAATAACAATAATGAAAACAAAAAAATTATTACCTACAACATGTAATCATCTACTACAACGGTAATACGGTAATATAGTAGGCACCACCACAATTCTAGCCACATTTGTTTTGAATTTTTTTAATCTTCTTATATATATATATATATATATATATATATATATATATATATATATATATATATATATATATATATATATATATGCATGTTTTTCACTAAGGTTCGTACGTCGTAGGTTTCAATAAAGCTAAGGTATATCACATCATGCGTATTAGATGCGCAAATGCTCCGCACGGGTACTGCTACAAGAATTAAATTTTTCCGAAGATTCAGTTTGAAATAAAAGTTACGTTTTTGATTAATGACTAATTTTTAAATAATGTTTTTATTTAAACCGGAAACACATTTTTTAGCCCGTAGTTTATTTTAAGCTAGCGGGGTACCAGGCGTTGCTTTCCCGCTCACTCTTTCGCTCTCAGTTGCCCCCCCCCTAGATCCGATACTGCATCCGATACATACCGGTACATACATACATACATACATACATACATACATACATACATACATACATACATACATACATACATACATACATACATACATACATACATACATACATACATACATATATATATAAATATATATATATATACACATATATATATATATATACTAGAAGTAGAAAAAAACAAGAGTGATATGAGAAGCTTTAAGAACTTCAAAAACTAGGCTGTCCACATTGAGAGAAAAATATTAAAGAAATTAGGAGTCTAGCAAAATGGATGTAAAAACAGTTTAAAGTATTAATTTTGAAGATTTGTCTATATATATTTTTTAAAGCTCTTCAAACATTAAAAAACTATAATTATTATTTGATAAATCAAAACGTCTACTTCAAACTAATTTATGAAATCAGAAATAAATTATTAAATGACGAATATTTAAAACGCGACATGAATAACATTTTGGCCGGGTCGACATCACAAAAGTTGCATATTGATTTTGTATTTTTGACCATATCGACATTTTGATGTTTCGTTTAGACCGAATTTATTAACTGCCAATATCTCTTTATATCTAGGCAGACATAGTGGCAATTAATGCCACAACCACCTCCCACAATCATCATCAGAATCACTGTCACATGCAACCCGACAGTACTCCCTCTAGTCACCCCCAACACCAGCGTCACAGCCATTATCATCATCATTACCACTTCTACCAGCATTATCACCGTCATATTCATCATTGAAGAGGAAATGATCCATTCTCATCAATATTACATTTCCTCATTACAACAGCCAGCGTAACGATCGCGTCGACACAGCTTCCACTACCATCATCGACGTACATTTATTATCACACTCCACTAGTATTAGTGTTTATATTATTGTATGCTCATTATCATCATCATTACTAGTATCTCAGATCTACTCATGATTGTCTTCGTTACTTTTCTATTTTTTTACAGAGTGCTAGTAAGTCATCCTTCTTTTCACAGTAATCGCCTTCGCCACTACGAGACGAGCATAATTTTCTATTTAAAACACCACTATCAATATCATCATAACCATCATTATCATAACCGTCATCATCATTATCTTCACCGTCCTTCTCATCTTCATCATCACCCTTAACATCATTATCATCATCAACTGCAACATCGTTGTCGTCAGCAAACAAGAGAAAAAGCAACAAAGATGCGTAAAACGATGCTAATCATCGGAACAGGTGACCGTCGCATCCCATTTGTGCTCTCCTCCTCTCTTCGTCTCTTTTTTCTCTCTTCTTTTTTACAATCTCTCTTGGCTTTCTCTTTATCTTATATTTTTTTTCTCAGTTGATTTTCTCACATCCTTATTTATTTCTACACGTACGTTCATTCGTGTACTACTATATAGTTATTTCTATTTAGTTATTCACGGATACTTTAATCATTTTTTTGATGGTACACTTTGGTAATTATTTTGTATACATTTTTGTTGTACGTAAATCGTAAATGTACAAACTAGTGTACAGGTTTATATATATATATATATATATATATATATATATATATATATTTATATTTATATTTATATTTATATTTATATTTATATTTATATTTATATTTATATTTATATTTATATTTATATTTATATTTATATTTATATTTATATTTATATTTATATTTATATTTATATTTATATTTATATTTATATTTATATTTATATTTATATTTATATTTATATTTATATTTATATTTATATTTATATTTATATTTATATTTATATTTATATTTATATTTATATTTATATTTATATTTATATTTATATTTATATTTATATTTATATTTATATTTATATTTATATTTATATTTATATTTATATTTATATTTATATTTATATTTATATTTATATTTATATTTATATTTATATTTATATTTATATTTATATTTATATTTATATTTATATTTATATTTATATTTATATTTATATTTATATTTATATTTATATTTATATTTATATTTATATTTATATTTATATTTATATTTATATTTATATTTATATTTATATTTATATTTATATTTATATTTATATTTATATTTATATTTATATTTATATTTATATTTATATTTATATTTATATTTATATTTATATTTATATTTATATTTATATTTATATTTATATTTATATTTATATTTATATTTATATTTATATTTATATTTATATTTATATTTATATTTATATTTATATTTATATTTATATTTATATTTATATTTATATTTATATTTATATTTATATTTATATTTATATTTATATTTATATTTATATTTATATTTATATTTATATTTATATTTATATTTATATTTATATTTATATTTATATTTATATTTATATTTATATTTATATTTATATTTATATTTATATTTATATTTATATTTATATTTATATTTATATTTATATTTATATTTATATTTATATTTATATTTATATTTATATTTATATTTATATTTATATTTATATTTATATTTATATTTATATTTATATTTATATTTATATTTATATTTATATTTATATTTATATTTATATTTATATTTATATTTATATTTATATTTATATTTATATTTATATTTATATTTATATTTATATTTATATTTATATTTATATTTATATTTATATTTATATTTATATTTATATTTATATTTATATTTATATTTATATTTATATTTATATTTATATTTATATTTATATTTATATTTATATTTATATTTATATTTATATTTATATTTATATTTATATTTATATTTATATTTATATTTATATTTATATTTATATTTATATTTATATTTATATTTATATTTATATTTATATTTATATTTATATTTATATTTATATTTATATTTATATTTATATTTATATTTATATTTATATTTATATTTATATTTATATTTATATTTATATTTATATTTATATTTATATTTATATTTATATTTATATTTATATTTATATTTATATTTATATTTATATTTATATTTATATTTATATTTATATTTATATTTATATTTATATTTATATTTATATTTATATTTATATTTATATTTATATTTATATTTATATTTATATTTATATTTATATTTATATTTATATTTATATTTATATTTATATTTATATTTATATTTATATTTATATTTATATTTATATTTATATTTATATTTATATTTATATTTATATTTATATTTATATTTATATTTATATTTATATTTATATTTATATTTATATTTATATTTATATTTATATTTATATTTATATTTATATTTATATTTATATTTATATTTATATTTATATTTATATTTATATTTATATTTATATTTATATTTATATTTATATTTATATTTATATTTATATTTATATTTATATTTATATTTATATTTATATTTATATTTATATTTATATTTATATTTATATTTATATTTATATTTATATTTATATTTATATTTATATTTATATTTATATTTATATTTATATTTATATTTATATTTATATTTATATTTATATTTATATTTATATTTATATTTATATTTATATTTATATTTATATTTATATTTATATTTATATTTATATTTATATTTATATTTATATTTATATTTATATTTATATTTATATTTATGTATATATACATATAAACATGTAGATTACTGTATATAAATGTTTAGCTTTTGTTTCCTATTTTACAAAGTGTGCAAAAAACTGAATAGGTTATTTCCTAGCGTACGATAAACATGTACACACGAACACACGCACACAATACTACCTCAGCGCAGTTTTGTTTCTTCTTTTCTCCTTAGGAAGTTATTTATTAAATGACCTGACCTTTTAATTATTCATCTTCTGCTTTACACTACTCTTATTTTTTCTAGTACAATTCCCTTCTCTAATACTCTCCTTCCATGTACTAACTAAGGAATGTCAAGCATTGAATATATTTGTACGCATAACTCTTGCTTTCTCTACTACATCCTCTTTTGGGATTTTACTTTTGTATGATGCTGATTTTTTCCAGCAAGTTTTAATAGTATTGAGTTAAATCCATTCAGCTGCGATAATTTGTTTATGTTAGCATGTTTGCTATTATGTTAGCATGTTTGCTAATACGTTAGTATGTTTGCTATTATCTTTTTTTTCCAATCGATTTTCTGTAGCTGTTCCCACCGGTTAGTAACTCGAAGTATAATCAATAAATCCTTTTGTAATTGTTCTCTAGTTTTCTGGAATTCAGTACCACCATTTATTATTATTATTATTAATATTATTATTATTATTATTATTATTATTATTATTATTATTATTATTATTATTATTATTATTATTATTATTATTATTATTATTATTATTATTATTATTATTATTATTATTATTATTATTATTATTATTATTATTATTATTATTATTATTATTATTATTATTATTATTATTATTATTATTATTATTATTATTATTATTATTATTATTATTATTTATCAATTTCTAAAAAAAGTTCGATTTAATAACATAAACATAAGGCAGTTATTTTAATTGTATAATATATCGATACTTTCTATTGCCATATTTGTTTTACACTTTTGTTTTATGGAGATTTATTTCAAATTTAAAAAAATGTATTAACTACATTTTTAAAACTTAAAATTTCTTACATTGAGGTTTCTTCTTATCTATTTTATAACAACGTTTTTATTAGGTCACTTAGTTGTTTAAGACAGTGTCTGTCCGCGAATATAGAATTAAATTAAAATGTTGCGTACATACTGCGCATAAATGTCTATTTCTTACTAGCTTATATATGTTACTAGGTGTCAAATCCATTACGATGGTGTTTTTTTTAAACATGTACCCGATTTTACCACCAAACGAAAAAAAGTTATAAGATTTTAAATTCAACGGGCACCTAGCGAAAAAAAACTAAAAAACTCAAATGCTTACAAAATTTCACCCATCAAAAACAAAAAATTAGAAAATAATTTTTACATCATAAAAATACATTAAAAAACAACGTTTTTCTTGCTCCCTAAAAAGTATAAAATAATATTCCTATAATTCATATGCAACGGAAAACGTTGCGGGAACATTATAGGCTACAACATCAGAATTTCAATAAAATAAATAGTTATTAAAAATAATTATTATTTTATACTTTTTAGGGCGCAAGAAAAACATTGTTTTTAAAAAATGTATTTTTTGTGATGTACAAATTATTTTAAATTTTGTTTTTGTTTGTGTTTCCGTTCTGCTGCACTTCTTTTCCATCTTACAACTCTTCTTCCTACTGTCGCATGTTAACATCTCCATAGAGATATATTTTAGGTTCATATATATATATATATATATATATATATATATATATATATATATATATATAATCTCGTGTTATAGTGTTTGAAATTGAACTCCTCCAAAACGGCTGAACCGATATTTATTAAATTTTTTGTGTACATTTGGTAGGTCTGAGGATAGGTCCATGGTTATTTTGAATATTTTTTAAAATTATTTGAAAAAGGTTATTTGGAAAAGAAAGGACAAACAGACAGACAGAGAGACAAACAAACAAACAGACACTCATATATATATATATATATATATATATATACTAGCAGTGCCCGTAGCGGCTTCGCTCGCATAAAATTATAGAATTTGAACCGTGCATCCATAGGTGTCGGCTTGGTCCGTCGACAACTTGGCCCAGCCCGTTTCAAAACCAAAATTCCTGGCTCGGCACGGCCCATCTAATTTTTGTCCTGCCCGTTTTTACAGGCCTAGAAATTCTAATTAATAGTTGAAAAACTTTGGCCCGCCCCACCTTGAGTTCAGGTTTGGCCCGGCCCGTCTGAAGACCCTAAAATCACTAAAATGTCGATATGCTTAGTGAAAAACCTCGGCCCGTACCACTTTGATTTAAGGTTTAGCCTGGCCCGTAAAAAGACCCTAAAATAACGGCTTGGCCCGACCGGTGATAAACTGGACTCAGCTACTTTTAACCGGCACAAAACCTCAAAATACTAAGTTGTACATCTGTAATGCTTGCAGTTGTTGAGTAGCAGTTATTTTAAAATCAAATAACCCTTATTTTGACCCCACATTTGAAGTCATGGAAACCAAAGTTTTAAAAAATGGTGAAAGTGGCAAAATTTTTTTTTTGAGTAGATACTAAGTATTAATTTTTACATCTGTAGCAATTACAGTTGTTGAGTAGCAGTTACTTTAAAAACCAAACAACCCTATTTTCCACCCCACATTTGAAGTCCTGGAAACCAAATTTTCAAAAAATGGTGAAACACGTATATCATTATTTTTAGAGTAGATACTAAACTAAATACTAATTTTTACTTTTGTAGCATTCACAGTTTTTGAGTAGCAGCTACTTTAAAAACCAAGTAATCCTATTGTCCACCCCACATTTAAGGTCCTGGAAACCAAATTTGTAAAAAATGGTGAAACACGTATATCTTTATTTTTAGAATAGAAACTAAATACTAATTTTTACATCTGTGTTATTTACAGTTTTTGAGTAGCAGTTACTTTAAAAAACAAATAACCCTATTTTCCACCCCACATTTGAAGTCCTGGAAACCAAATTTTCAAAAAATGCTAAAACACGTATTTCATTATTTTTGGAGTAGAAACTAAATACTAATTTTTACTCATGTAGCATTCACAGTTTTTGAGTAGCAGCTACTTTAAAAACCAAATAACACAATTTTCCAACCGACATTTGAGGTCCGGGAAACCGAATTTTCAAACAATGGTGAAACACTTATCTTTTTATTTTTCAAGAAGAATCCATATACCAAATTTCAAAATCTCCTCATTTTTGGTTTTCGAGATATACATTGTTTTAGAAAAAAGTTTGTTTTCCAGTTTCTACCCCTCAGGAGCAAAATTTTCAAAAATCCGTTCTTAGTGGATGCTTACGCAATAAAAATAATATAAGTTCCAAATTTCACGTTCCTAGGATGAGGCGTTTGAGCTCGGCGTTGATTATGAGTCAGTCAGTCAGGACATGTTCTTTTATATATATAGATATATATATATATATATATATATATATATATATATATATATATATATATATATATATATATATATATATATATATATATATATATATATATATATATATATATATATATATATATATATATATATATATATATATATATATATATATATATATATATTAATATAAAATCGCTGATTTTACGATAGGTTTTCCCATTGATAGACGTTAAAGGACTTGGAATAACTATTATGGACATTATTAATAGAACAGAAGGTATAACTAGTCCTAACAAAGCTTCATTTATTATTTTCCAATAAAACTGCAAAACCATTCTATTGAGCCCGGTATACGTTTGGTGATATCGTAACATTGGTGATCAGAAGTAGGATACAAGAATGGTTTTGAAATCATTGGATGAGCTTTGGGCGAGTGAAATGAAAGACGAGCTGGAGAAACGTGGCCTGAGCGATACAGGTAAAAAGGACGAACTTATGGAACGCCTCTTAGCCGCGTTAGTGAATGAGGGCTATGGGCCTGACGACGACGAATATCTATTCGACATTGACGAGGAAGCTGTGGTCAAGCGAAGGAAATTAAAAAACAAATTGCTGGAGGAAGAAAGACAACGAGCGAAAGAAAACATGGCAGCACAGAAGAAGACAGGAGTAGGAATGATTCTTGGCCACGGAAACAAAGTAGCAGCAGCCGGTACAACTGTTGAGAGTTTGGTCGCAGGGTTGGCTGAGGCAGTGGTGGACACGGTTCTGGACCAGCGGGCTGCTGGTGATGTGGGTTGCTGCGGCGAAACCCAATTTGAACTGGAGTCCACCCGCTGTGTCTCAGAGCATGTGACGGATGACGGACGTACAGACTGCACAAGTCAGGTGGGTCATAATGATGAGCCTGTCAAAGACGGTCATGATAAGGAAACTTGCAAAGATGGTGATGACGAGCCTGGCAAAGATGGTGACAATGATAGAGTCGGTATGGACGTCGACAACAAATCTAAAGAAAATGAAAAGAATGTTGAAAACAAAATGCAAAATGATGAGGATGAAAGTGACGATGATGATTATAATAATGGCAATAACAACTATGGTTTTCACCCATACAGCGACGGTTCTGAAACGGAAGCCTCCATAACAGACGATGGCATCGTATATTCAGGGTCAGATTTTAGTGAAGAATCTCAGTTGGAATGTGAAAAGAAAACGTTCGATTGTAGTTTGGAAGAAAACAAACATGACGACGATGAACTTCTCCAAAACAACAATAGCAATGCAGCAAGCAAAAACTCTGAAAAAGATGAGCCTAGAACAGAGAACGGTACCGAGGGTTCTAAATCAGATGAATCAACAGAGGATTCTAGATCAGATAGACTAAGAGTCAGTGTAAAATCAAATAACAGTCTGATGAAAAGATTTAATGGATTTATGGAAGGTGTTTTCGAAAAACCTCTTGAAGAGTTTCTTGAGAAAGATCTAAAAGATGTGAAGGAAGAAGAAAAAGCAGACAGTTCCGATAAACCGTGCAAAGATGTTCAGGACGAGGCATGCAAAAAAAGGCTGTGATGAACTGTGCAGAAATGGCGACGATGAGCCAAAGAAAGACTCTGTTGATGAGCCAAAGAAGGACTGGAATAAACTGTGTCAAACGGTCAAGAGACTAGACCATGTTGTTTGCGAATTGCGGTCAAAGCCACGAGTAAAGATCAAGGTATTTTGGTGTTCATGGCCGAGTCGCATTTCTCAAAAGCGACTATGCTGTTCGGGACGAACAGAATTAAGAAGGGCGTAATAATGTAAAATCGCTGATTTTACGATAGGTTTTCCCATTGATAGACGTTAAAGGACTCGGAATAACTATTATGGACATTATTAATAGAACAGAAGGTATAACTAGCCCTAACAAAGCTTCATTTATTAAAATCAATAAAACTGCAAAACCATTCTATTGAGCCCGGTATACGTTTGGTGATATCGTAACAATATATATATATATATATATATATATATATATATATATATATATATATATATATATATATATATATATATATATATATATATATATATATATATATATATATATATATATATATATATATATATATATATATATATATATATATATATACGGGAAAACAAGAGGAAACGGGAGAGCAAGGGGGACGAAAGAGCAAACGAGAGAGTAAGCGGGGAAGGAAACGGGAGGAAAAGAGAAGAACAATAAAAAACTTTCAAAAACCGTGGGCATTATACACTCGATTGTTCTTCGAGATTGATTTTTTTAAATTGTCATAATTTTGTACATTAAACATTTAAAAAAAAACAAAATAATTTAAAAGGCAAAACAACGTTTGCTGGGTCAGCTAGTATATATATATATATATATATATATATATATATATATATATATATATATATATATATATATATATATATATATATATATATATATATATATATATATATATATATATATATATATATATATATATATATATATATATGTTTTGTTTTATTCATTCATTTTACTATAGTTTTTTTCGATACCTTCACAACCTTCTTAACAGCCATCAGCAAACATCAGAGATGATATCACTTTAACTTATATTTAAATATATAAATATTTTTTTCTTTCTCTCTCTTGCTCTCTCTTTTTCTGTGTGTTTATGTGTTTGGACTTTTCTTTGGTTTTCCGTAGTGCTTGTCTTTTTACATAATGTTGATTTTAAAGAAGGCTCTGATGATGGTTTTAACCGAAAGTGGCCAGTTAGCACGTGATAATGAAAATACAAATTCAACATCAATATTTCATTTAGTTTCTAATGGAAAGAAATAACTTCACTGCATAACCTCTACAAAAAAAAACTTGTAAACGCTCAATGGACAAAAACATTTAATGAAGTTTGCTTACATGTACATATTATCCCAAAATATGCTCTCTCTCTCTATTAATAATATTTATTTGAAACAAATTTGACGTAAAATTTACAGAAGGAATTTTATATCATTTTATAGAAAACGAAACTGTTTCTGGAAGATTTATATAAGACCTAGGTAGTATTCAAGTTGGAAATTAATTATTTGCTCAGCGAGTTCTTCCGCGATTCAGAGCAAAAATTCTAGAAAGAAGAGCATGGCCAGCGAAAAGTTGTGTTCGGCTTGTAGGTTAGATCGGAAACAATTATTACACGTAGGTAATATCACAAGCGGTGAGTTAAGGACATTTAGATTGATCACTCGTTCCATTCTGGAAATAATCGTTTAACTAAATCAATTTAAACATTTCCCAATACAACCTTCAAAAGTCAAATATGGTAAGACGTAATTGCTTAACATCGAATGAAAGGACTTTTGTATAACAAAACTCTCGTGCGAAAATGACACATAATGGTGTGTACAGTTAGTGTACATCACACACTAAAAGAGATTCGTTCAGAGCAGAGGCGATCAGTAAGTGCATTGCTAAGTACTCGTGCACCGAGTCAATGACCTTTGAAAGTCTAGTTATACATTCTCGACAGCTTTTCCGAAAAAGGTCACAGAGCTGCTGGTATTTGCGACGTGGGACGTCGTCATCATCATCATCACCGGCGTTTGCTCTTTAAATTTCTTGTTGGCATTTGAAGAGTTTCAGTTCGCGGACCGATGAAGGACATGTAACATTTAAACTTCATGTTTTTTTATTTATTTATTTTATTACTTAATTTACAGTGGGCTTATAAATTTAAGAAATATTTTTTAAAGAAATTTTATTTAGATGTAAAGTGATTAAGATTATTTCTCACTAGCTTTAAAATAACAGAATTTGAACCGTGCATCCATAGTAGAGTACTGGACGGGCCGATTTTTTACGGCTCGACCCAACCCGTCGACAACTCAGCCCGGTCCGTTTCATAAGCCAAAATTCCATGCCCGGTCCGGCCCGATTTTACAGGCCTAAAATCCCTATATACTTGGTTAAAAATATCGGTCTGGTCTGGCTTGACTTCAGGTCCGGCCCGTATGAAGACCCTAAATACACGGCTCTGTCGGCCAGTGCAGTACTCTAATCCATAGCCAGTGAGTCAGTTAGTCAGTCAGGAGATGTTCTTTTATATACACTAGACCCTCGATATTACGCAGATGTTTGGGTCCAACGCCAAATTTGCGCTATATCCAATCCGCGTTATAGTGACTCACAAAACATGGTGTGCATTTGTTCATAATATTTTTATATATATATATTTATATAAATTAAAACCTTTTTTTTTTAAAAATTTGAAGTTCTAAAATAAAAATACAATGGGAATCTCAGTGCCACCGCAGACACCTGTCTGCACATTTTGTACCGTTCAAATATGACGGGCATAGACTTCCACTGGAAATGAAATTCCTCGAATCGGATATTACTCAAATTTTCACAATTCAAGTGAACTTAATTAAAAAATTTTTCAAACGTTTACAAATTTGAAAGAAAACAAATTTTTGAAATTCACCTTCGATGAGGACAATTTGTTACGAGAAATGAGAAGAAATGCATTAAAAACAATTTAACGAATTGGCCGACGGCACAGTTTCGTCCATCTCACATGCAAACTGAAAAATTCTTCTGGATAAGTTTGATGGAGCAAATTAACAGTACGCAATAATAAGATGTAGCTTCTCAAATGTTCTATTAATAATGTACATATAAGCTATTTATATAGAAACACGCAAAATAGTTCAAATTAGATATTTTTAAATATGTCGTCGATAATTATAGAAGCGAGCATATTTTTGCATGTGTGTTTCTGTGCGTGTCGGTGTACTTGTATGTGTTTGATAGTAGTACGAGTTATTTAAGGAATTCGGTGAAAATAACCTTAGACACCTGATAGATTATTTGGAGCAAGATATATGTGAATGCAGATTTCAGTTATAAAATCATTAAACCATCAACATTACTGGACACCTAAGTTTCTAAGTTGCGATGCAGTGGTTTAAAAAAGATTCCGTATGATATTTTTAGGCAAACGTTAAAATAAAAGTTATGAAAAGATTTTCAGTAGACATAAAACTAGTACAAGGTCAACAAGTTAAAAATAATTGTTATTTTGAAAAAGCGTTAAAAACAAAAAATAAAAATGAAACAAAACTAAGAAAACGAAAGTAAAAGATAACAAGACAAACATGGCGACACCGGAAGTCAGTCCAGCAGAAGAGACGGAAGTGAGAAATAATTGAAATTCAAACGAATACTTAATAAGCTTCATTTTGATGGAGGATTTTTTCTTTTTATTGTTTCCATGGTAGCCGTGTCCTTGGCAACATATCAAATACATTTTTTCACTAATTAAAAAGTCAAAGATATGAAAATGTTTTGCTGAAAACTAAAGAAAATAATGTAAAGTAAACAAAATAGTTAAGAGTTACATATTACTTTTGACGGTTCTTCATATTTGGCCAACTTTCTAACTTTCATCGGCCATGATGCACTGGTTGGATGTGCTGTCACGAGCCTATTTTGATACAAACATGACTGAGAGGTCAAGGAATAACAATTTATTTATTTGACTGCGTACAGATACAGAAATATTTTGACTTATTAATATTTTATATTAGTTTTTAAATCTATTTACGTTTTTAGTTTTTAACTTTATTTCTCTAATAAAAGAACAAGCTGACCGAAATAGACGACTGAGTAGCATGATTACAATTCAACGGCTAACTCAAGTACTTAAAAGAGCATTGATTAGGAAAAATGGGAACAATTTCGATTTATGCTAAAATATTAGTTAAAATAAGCAAACTGGTTTTACAAATATTTGAAGATTTCAGTGAAATCAAACTGAAAGCAGTCGGTCAATTATTATTTCAATTATACAAAATTGCTAGGTTTTAAACTGCCGACATAATCGGTCACGAAAAGAATGTGTGAAGAAAATTTTAAAACTTATAAAATAATGTAATAATCATAATTATGAAATTATTAATGATAGTGATCAAAATTGTAAAATAGTAATAAAAACATAAAAAACAGCATACTTTTAATATAATACCCATGGTAATAACAAAATTATTATTTTTAATAAAAATTAGGATATTAATGTTTATAAAAAAGCTTTAAAAATAATACTGCTTATAGTAATGACAACAAATTAAAGTATTTTTCATTTTATTAAAATTATTACTGTCTTTTCAATTCTATTAAATATTTTTTAAATACTTTCCTAATTGAAGGAAATTCAAGAGATGCTAAACGTCTGAAAAGCCTCGAAGAATTTTTGTCAAGTGCTGTCAGAGCTAACCTGTAGTGCACCTGTTTCTAATCTTATCACCTAAGTCCTCCCTCGCAAACATTTGTCTTTTCATTCTCATTTCTTCTTTGCTCCATCTTTTTTTCCACTTCTTTTTCCTATTTTATATTTTTAGTTTTTTTTTAATTCTTACGTTTGCTTTCTTCATTATATACATATTATATATATACATATTATATATATATATATATATATATATATATATATATATATATATATATATATATATATATATATATATATATATATATATATATATATAACACCCCCACATTTGTCAGCAGCATCCCAACAAACCTTTTCTACCTATCCCGCCACATCCGGGGTAGCAACCTCTTCAGCTGACTCATTCATAGCAGTATCACTCACATGGGCGCTCCAATCATTAGACATCACTTGGAGTTTTGTTCCATCCTTTGTAAAACCATTTTTCTTGTAAAACCAATTGTAAAACGCTCGTCATCTGGACACAACTCCTATACGGCCTGCTCACAAAAATCCCGGCTGGCCCCTATGTAAGCCTTCGGTTCTACCAACATGCCAGGAGTAGTCAACAACCGGGCACCGGAACCACCATGTGCCTCCAACATTTTTCCAACGGATCTGATGACTTTTCCAGAATCTGTGAGAGTCCAGCAACACTCAACTCGGTGGCACCCCGTCACAAAACTGGACCGTTTCTCTTTCTTTTGTTTTCTTCAAATTCCACCTGATATGTGCAGTCTGTCCGGCAGTCATCTGTCACATGTTCTAAAACACAGCTGGTAGACTCCGGTTCAAACTGGGTTTCGCGCAGCAACCCACAAAATTTTCTTCACCAGCAACACGCTGGTTGAAAACCGTGTCCACCACTGCCTCAACCATCTTTGTGACCAGACTTTTAACTGCCTTGCCATCCAGGCAACACTTAGGCAAATCACTCCCAGAAGATCTCCGGATTTCGTTTATTTGTTTGTTTGCTGTTCACTGGCAGCATCGCCGTACCAGCCGCTGTAATTCGGTTTTCAGGACAAACTTGACCACCAAAAAATTATTTTTCTTTAGTTTTATGCTACTAGGCGGTCATGGGCGCAAGTCCAAAATCAGGCTAGGTGCTTCTATCGCGTCTTTTAAGATGGCTCTGTTTACGTAAGGCAATTATCCTGTCGCGTATAGTTTCTATGTTTCTAGGTATACGTGCCTTACGTAAACATAGCCATCTTAAAAGATAGGCTCATTTTATATACTATTATATATATATATATAAATATATATATATATATATATATATATATATATATATATATATATATATATATATATATGATCCTACCGAACATTGGGAAAAATGTCCTTCTCAATGCGACGGCAACTTAGCTCACGCAGATGACATGCCGATAGACCGTCCTGTGGAGTCGTTTTTCAGCTACTTGCCTGGCTTTTCAACAACATTAACATAACAATACGACCCGGTAGACGTAACTAACCTGATTTAGACATACGCCCATGACCACCTAGTAGCATTAAAACAGTTGACCAGAGCTGTGGCTCTATCACCATGTTAGCGCTTTGTTTATAATTACTTTCAGTTTTAGTTTAACAATTCTTATACAATAGCTTCATGCTTCTTATACCTTGTGTTCCATTTTTCATACGTTGTTTTTTCACTTTAATTTTCATAAACATTGCGTTTTTAGTACAATTGCTGATATTTTTAGTTGCTTTTCACGTTTACTATTTGTATTAGAGTCAAAAAATTTCTAATTTCTAATTTTCAGGGCTCCGAAGATGCTTTTACTGTAAAACCAATTAGTCAGACTGTCCAAGGCTTATAAATGTATTAAAAACGTAGTTATCATGAAATTACGAGATTTGGAAAGCTTCTCAAGAGAAAATATCAACGCAAAGTGGTCTATCGTTTATATATATATATATATATATATATATATATATATATATATATATATATATATATATATATATATATATATATATATATATATATATATATATATATATATATATATATATATATATATATATATAATATATCCATTTTTACCAGTATATTTATTGACTGGTTTTCTAATTAAACAAAGTTTTTCACCTGTATCCTAATTGTCCTTTCATCAGATTATTTAAAAAAAACTATTTAATCAAGTAGAAATTAAGTTTTATTATTTTTTAATTTTGTTTTTAACTCGCTCAAATTCTAATGTTTAACCAGAAACACATTTTTACAAACAACATTTTCAAACACAAAACCTCTTGGTTGATTCCAAATCTTTCCGAACGTCACTCGGCAACAAAGTGTTTATACGCCGGATATTAGCAAGAAGGAATCTGCAAGCTCAGCATGAATACTAATAATAAGAAACCTTTTCTAAAGCACAGACAAAGAGTTTTGTAAGAAAATACAATTATCTTAGACATATATGCAAACATTATACGTCTTGCTTTCAACTCTGAAAGAAACCAAATTAAATAGTTTCATGTTTTTGAACTATCATGTCCTCAATTAAGTTGCTACAAATAAAGTCATAAACAGCTATTCAATTTCAACGTGTTTCTCTTTTTTTTTCTTTCGCTATATGACTAGAAGTCATAAAAGGAATTTAAATTGAAATTTTTAAATTAGAAATACAGTCTATAGTTGTATTAACTTTCATCAAATGATGAAAGGTTTTGTTGAAGTACGTTTTGTTTGTCATCTCCATTCTCCTTCCTGAGTTAGGTTTTCTATTTTTATTGTGCGTTATAATATGTTAAATTTAAAGAAAAAATAGAAATTAAATACCAGATGTTAAAATTATCTAATTTTTAAATTATTTGTGGGTAAGCTTTACACCTAAAGTGAATTAATATGTGTATTATTGATAGTCATAAATATATTGATATTCATGTATTAATGAATAGATAATAATATTTATACATTAATATTCATATATTAATATCCATACATTTAAATTTATATATTAATATTTATACATTAATATTCATGTATATTTAAAAATATGGGGTTGTTGATAACATTTGAACATCGTTAGAGCTCGAACTAAGTGTAATTCATTCAAAGAAAAAAAATGAATAAATCAATAATTAATTACTTCAATTAGATTTCAACAAACTAAAAATTTCAAGATAAAATTGTTTAAAAATCAAGGTTATTTTGAATTTAATAAAAACTTTAGATTTATAAGAAACGAATAATTTTGTGAAAAAACTAGTTTTCATAAGTAAAATATAAATATTATATATATATATATATATATATATATATATATATATATATATATATATATATATATATATATATATATATATATATATATATATATATATATATTAAATACGTAACATATTCAAAGTGTTAGCAAAACCGCTAACCTGAGCCATTAAGCCAACTAGATATTTTTATGTGACTTTGAAGCTTGATGTCTGTAGACATTTCATTTTCGGTCAAAATTAAAAAAATAGTTCTATAATTTTGCTAATTATTTGTCTAAAAACCTAAATAAGCAGGTAAGTCATAAAAATAAATAGTTGAAATAAAAAAACTACATATTAACAAATAACTTACAAATTATGTTTACGCATCACGTGTTCAATGAATTAATTGTTTTGCCTGGCTCATGGCACAAAGGTTTGTTTCTTGACTTCTTGACTTAGCGGTATCATGGCTAACTCAGCCTACTCAGGTAATAGTTTTTTTTAATCTTGTAAAGAAGGTAATAGTTTTTTTAATATTGTAAAGCATGTTTTTATTCATTAAATATGTTTGGTAGATTTCAATATACGAGCCGGAGTTGAAGTATGAAACTGAAACCTGTCGAGTCGAGTTTCATGTAATGTAGTTTCCAACGACAGGAACTATTAAGCGTCGTTTTTAGCGGATGGTATGAAGCTCAGTCTTTAAAAGCATGCTTAAATGCTTAGTACTTACAGCATTGGAGCTGATTAAAAATTAATTAATAAACAATGTAATATTATTTTATTTTTGCAATTTGGACAAAATAAAAACTCTTTATTTGATTGCATTTCTGGTTTGTAAAAACAACTATTTTTGAACTTTTTTTTATATAATTTCAAAAAAAAATTTAATTTAAAAGAAAATATATTCTACTAAACAAAAACTATCCTTTAAACTAATCATTAAAATATATTTAAAAAATTTCTAAAGCATTCTATATTTAAAACAAATATTGTTTGCCACCATCACGACCAATAAAATCGGTTGCGGCTGATATAACAGAAATTTCAAATCAATTATGCAGTTTTAGTGCGTAACATCTGATAGAATTAAAGTCATTATTATTTTTTTACTAATATAAATTAATAAACAAATGCTTTTTATTAATGTTTTAGAAGTTGAGTTGTATTTGTGAATGCTTTAGGTTATGAAGTAGCTTGCAAGTGGAGTCAGATTTATTCGGCTTATTTTATAGCATTAATGAAACTTTCCTTGTAAAACTTAAAGGTGTAAAATACAAATAACAACTTTTGGTTTTTAATCGGTCTGTCTGAAACCATGAAAAATCGGCAGACTTTAACAATTTTGGATTGAAACTTGGGAGACTTTGGAAGGATTTAAAAAATTATATAAAATATTTTTAAATAAATATAATAAAATATTGATTTGAAAAAAACTGAAGATTACATAATTATAATTTGTTGAGCGGAGCGATTGCGCCAAGGTAAAAAAAATGTTCATCTGTCGTGTGCATGCCTTTAATCATCGGTGTGATCGCTTCGTTAGATAAATCGGCGCTTTTATTTCATCTATTTCTTAGATCAATTATTACCAAAATCTCAAATTAATATATAAATTATTTTAATAATAATAATAATATTAATATTAAATATATAATATTTCTAATAAATAGAATACTGCATTGGATGTTAATTAGCGAATCTCGAGAAAATCGATTTTTGAGGTAGCTTCACGTAAGATGGGCACTCACCTATTCACATGTTTTCTGGGAAGATGACGAAGAGAAATAAGAAGAAGATGATGAAATAGAGCAATTTGATTGCTGAGGATGACGGCTTCTTTTTCTTCATCTTTTTCAAGTTTTTACTCGTCGTCATTTCTTCTTTTCAATAATTAATTAGTTTAAATTATTCAAAATCAACAAAGCTCTACTCGCTGTTGAAAAAAAAAAACAGAAAAAAAGAAGAAAGAGAAATAAACCAGCCGGCAAAGAATTAAAATAAGATAAGGTTAAATAGACGAGAAATTCAAAGAGCTGGAGCCGCATCTTGCAGGTAGTTTCTTGTCGAACCTGGTTTTGATTCACCTTTTTAAAGAAGAAGAAAGAGGTAACAATTAAGCGCTATATAATGCATCCGCCGCCACCGTCACAGCCGTCATCATCTTCTTCGTCTTCTTCCTCTTCTTTTTCTTCTCCATCTTCTTCCTCCTCTCCATCCTCATCTTCACCGCTATCACCTGCACCACCGTCATCATCATCATCATCACTGCCACCCAGAACTACCTTCGCCATCGCCATCGTTGTCGTCGTCGTCGTCTTTGAGTCATAGCTGGAGAAGATGAGAGTTGGAGAGAGATGCTGTATGTGAGGATGTATCGGATGGCGACGGTGCTCGATGGATTGGAAAGACACAGAACCCGTATGTGTAATTGTGTGCTTGTATACCTGGGAATATATATGTGTGTATCGGTGTTCGTGTGAGTGCATGTATTTCTTCATATGTATGTATATTTGTTTATATGTATCATGTATATTGCATATTTGTTCGTAGGTTTGCAGATCGGGTTTTTTTTAGAAATTAGGAATATATATATACGAATTTGAAAATAATTTTTGTATAAAAACAATCTAAAATTAAACCTTTATTTGTGTACTATAAACGCAAAATTATTTAACTCGCATCCAAGTTCATAAAGAAATAAATAAAGACGAGTCTATTTTTACTTTACACAAATTAAAGGTTTGTTTCTAAACAAGTTTTTATAAATATTTGTCAGCAAGTTATAACACAGTCTCCACATAATTTTTTATCTGCGTGGAGAAAAATTCCAAATGTTTGTCTATAAGAATTGCATAGTTACATGTAATAAAATTACAAATATAGCTATTGAAGTTATGTGAATATGTTTGTACAGATTTACAGACATGAAGTTTAAGGAAGCCTCAGCAATAATGGCACAGAACCTCACCATCAACATTAAGTCAAACTTCATCCATAATATTGTTAAACTATATGGCAATAGCCATAGATACTAAAACCATAAGAGATCTGGGAAAATTAACTAACATGGCGTTGATAGTTGCGTTGTCGGAGTAGTTGGTGATGGCGATAACATTACCAGTGGTGACCGAAAAATCACCAACCTCACTACTGCCTCCGATATTTGTAGCGACCATTCCATGTCGTGTCCCACATTTTTTCATTTAATTAATAATGACAATACAGACATTTCCAGGAGGAAAAGTCGTATCAAATAACTTTTATTATAGCTTACTGCTGTACACCTCTCATTTAGTGTGGTCTGATCTGATGCGGCATTGTATGTATCTGTACGATTTGAATGTTGGGTTCTTGAATGTTAAGTTTCAACTTTGACGTTAACCTTATTATTTTTCTTACACTAAATACTTTTTAATGTTTACCATTATTGTCAAAGGTGCCCTTGTTTTTTTATCTTGACTCTTTTTTTTACTTTTTGATTACCGTTTGTAATGTCGACTTTTACAGATGCCTAGTTTTAATTTTATATAACTTCGGTTGAACTACGTCTCGTTTTAATTGAAAACACAAAAAAGTAACTATGTGTTTCAATAGTATTTTTATTCTACTTTTTAATTTTCTAATTTAATTTTATCACATTTGTACGTAGTGTATTTTTTACTACATTTGTACATAGTATATTCTTTATTAAATTTGTACATAGTATATTCTTTATTACATTTGTACATAGTATATTCTTTACTACATTTATACATAGTATATTCTTTACTACATTTATACATAGTATGTTCTGACAATGACGACCGTCGCCGAAACCATGGCCTGATGAATAAATAAAAATTCACAGTCGGTAGTTTTTATTCTACGACAAAGGAAGAGTTTTCATAAATTAAAACACCTCGTCAGTAAAATTTCATGATGGAGCATGTTTAAACAATAACATATTGCCAAGCCATATTTTTTAATCTCGCTAAAACGTATCCTGGATATAACAGAATTTTTGGATATACCGTACCCATGGATCTTGGATCCCTTGAACTATTTTATAGCGAGATTTGGATTACGCAATGTTGACCCAGAAAAACACAAAACAAACAAATAGAAATCAAGTTAATATAAACGTGGTAAAATACAGCTTTATTTGGTATATTATATTCAAGTTTATAAATAAATATTAAATAAGAAATAGAGATTAATACAGTTCGCTTAAATACAAGCAAGCTGAAATATGTGCAAGCCGAAGTATAGAATTTAAAAGAAAATATTACTTAAGCATAAAAGAATAAGCATAATATTCGAAGACCACGTGTTTAAGAAACATTTAACAAATGCAGACGTATGTTGACAAGTATTTACTACTATTTACAGTGCGTCAGAAGTAGATAAATACAAAATATATACGCACTCACACAAACACACACAGA
>OZ022242.1:13362406-13404906 GCA_963978895.1 Erpobdella octoculata
AGTTTTGCTAAAACTTCTCAAATTCTACGTCACACACATCCATTAAACTCGACAGAACTTCTGCAGTTCTTCCAGCCGGAACCCCAATTTCATGATTATTTCATACTTTCTGACCTTTATTTTGACCTCCTAAAATGGTCATTCAGGTTTGTTTTTGGTTTCTGAGTTACCGTAATTTTTTGTCGCGTTTCAATGTTTTTTTAAATCATTTCATTGGGTTTATAGTTTCAGATTCATGGGGCTTATAATATCAGATTCAGACCAATCTGATTATTTCTTTAAAAGATTCTTCATCGAGATTGACTGCTCAGAGTTTTATTTCAACCAAATATTTGCTTGAAATCTTTTAAAAGAAAAACAACTTTTTTGCTTATTTCAACGTTAGTTAAAATTGACGACTAGAGTATATTTTAGAAAACGTGTGATATATTCGGGCAATATAATTTTTGGTATATTCAAATATCCAGGCAATCCGCCTTTTGATTTATTCAGATATTCTGACAATCCGACTGGTAGTATAAGATTTCTATAAACCAATAAATTTAATTTAAACATAAATCTACTTTTAAAAATGAAAAAATCAAATTATTTTTAGATAAAGCTGCTTTTCTCTTCCCTCCCTTGAAGCCGACAGATCTGCACCCCCCCCACCAGATTCCAAAACTCGTCTACTCCCCATGCATTTTATACCAATTACAGCGCAACCACCTTAAAAGACATTTGTAATGCTTTCTGATTTCAAAGTTTATGAAATGTCAAAAAGCTTGTAAATTCATCTTCGTTAGGGATGTTTATATAAGAAAATTATGTTTTCACCTGCGCGGTATAAATTTGTAGAAATTTAAAAAAGTGTTGGAAGTAAAATTTATTGGTCTGATAAAAAATTGTATAAAAGAGATGTTTAGAGAAAAAAAACAAAAAAAGAGAAAATGAGAGAGAGAAAGAGAAAAAGAGAAAAAGAGAGAGTACCAATGAAAATAATAAATTTGTGTAAAAGAAATAAGGCTGGAATGAGTCACTGATTAGAATTGCCAACAGCATTCATTATATTATGATCGTTCATCGATAACAATTTATTTCAATAAACAACATTTTGTAAAACGTTATTCTTCGAACACTTGCATCAACGGTTGATTTGTGAATAACTAACAAATTAGCTGAATTAAAAAATTATGCTGTTTACCATTTTATAAAATTTTGTTTATTTCAACTTTTACCAGTTGAATCGATTCTTTCTACAAACATTTTTTGCTAATTAACTTGACTCTTTAATTTCATCATTCCCTCCACCATGCGTCCATCCTTTCGTCCGTCCGTCCATCCATCCGTCTATCTATCCATCCATGCATCCATTCATCCATCCATTTATTCATTCATCCATGCATTCATCCGTCCATCCATAAAGTTTTTTTTTAATTTAATCTAACCATATCCTCTTTTATATTGCATCCAGCCGTTAAATTTTGTCTCCTCAAAGAAAAAGATTGAAATCGTGCCCAATTAAATCCTGCTAAATCTTCAGTAGTGACCGCTTCTTGACTGCTTGTCGAAGAGAAACACAATCTCCAGGCTTCCTTTCATCTTCAATTTAACTCAAAACACTGAGCTGACATGTCTCTTTCTCTCTCTCTCACTGTCTTCCTCTCTCTCCCTCTCTTTCTTTCTCTCTCTCTCTCTCCCTTTTTCTCTTTTCCTCTCTCTCCCTTTCTTTTTCCTTCTCTCTCACTATCTTCCTCCCTCTCCCTCCCCCGCTCCCTCTCTTTCTCTTTCTCTTTCTTTCTATCTTTCTCTGGTTTTTTGTTAAAAACAGTCTTTGATGTAACTATCATCCTTTTTATGTTTCCACTAAGTATATTTCTCTCTCTTGCTTCAATAAATGTTTTACTTCCTTCATATATCTTTTTCATTTTTCTCCTTTCTTCATTCACGTTTGTGTCAAAGATAATAAATTGAGTTTGTTTTACCACAAAGCTTCCTCAATTTCTTAACTTCTTCAATCATTCTAATACTTCACCTGTCTGTTTCAGAAACCACCTGCGATCACCAGGTGTTAACTACAACGCCAAGAATGACGTAGTCGATAGTAGACAGTGATTGGTAAAAACCACAGGCAGCCTATGATGAAGGGCTAACGATGCTTTCTATATGACAGTATACTATCATCTCTTATTGTTCCATTTTCTCCCAGTCTCGCTAATTTTATAAACATCCATATTACATATATCAATTTTACACGTATCAGTACACATCAATAATCGGTTATATCTCCGATATCTACATATTGGTCATATACCGGTGTTATTATATTTATAATTTTTTAGTGTTATAAATATTATCTGCTTGTTCTCCTGCATTCAAGATTTATTTTTCATAAAAAACTTTGGGCAATTCACCAGGGTCACTGGGGTCATGTCTTCATGTTAGGTTTTTGAAGGAAAATATTTTTTTCTTCAGTTTCTCAAGTCATTCATATCGTTTAAGAACTTTATTCTGTGTATTTGCTTTACATTTGATTTTCTGTACAATCCTGAAATGCAACTGAAAAGCAGTATGGTCGGACGAAATTAAAAAGCGAAATAAATAAATAAATAAATAAATAAATAAATAAATAAATAAATAAATAAATAAATAAATAAATAAATAAATAAATAAATAAATAAATAAATAAATAAATAAATAAATAAATAAATAAATAAATAAATAAATAAATAAATAAATAAATAAATAAATAAATAAATAAATGAATGAATGAATGAATGAATGAATGAATGAATGAATGAATGAATGAATGAATGAATGAATGAATGAATGAATGAATGAATGAATGAATGAATGAATGAATGAATGAATGAATGAATGAATGAATGAATGAATGAATGAATGAATGAATGAATGAATGAATGAATGAATGAATGAATGAATGAATGAATGAATGAATGAATGAATGAATGAATGAATGAATGAATGAATGAATGAATTAATGAATGAATGAATTAATTAATTAATAACGAAATAAATAAACAAACAAACAAACAAATAAATAAATAAATAATAAATAAAATTTATTCAACAACCTAATCATTCATTTTTATATATTTGAAAACACTTTTTCATGCCGCACAAATCTCCAATGTCAGTGAGCCGGCGTGCTCGGCGTTGTAATGATCCCCTGTGACGTCGGCCAATGATTTTTTTCTTCTCCGGGCAGCACTTTGCCGGCCACTCGTTTCTATTTATCTATACGTAATTAATTTGAACTTTTTTGAAAACAAAAATATTGCTGGAAATTTGTGATTTAATTAATGGCGAGTTGTCAGAAAAAAAGCTCAGCGAGTTGACAACTTGATCTTTATGATGACTTGCTTGCTTGCTTTGACGAATTTTCATCGTTTGAGATTTTTAAATAATAAAAATAAAAACAAACAGTTTAAAATTATTAAAATAATTTAATTTTAATCAATTTTTTCAAATTTGTTCAAAAAGTTAATTTTGTTGTAAAATGACGTGTGCAAGAATCCAACACGGTCCAGTTGTTGTTTTTGCTGTTCGTGTTTTTGGATTTGTTGTTTACGTTGTTGTTATATTGCTGTTTATGCTGTTTAAAACTTCGTCTAATCTCACACGTTTTCGAGATGAGACACACTTATATTAGTACGCACAATACGAACACGCTCTCACACACACTCACATTCATGCATACATACACACATTCACGCATACATATGGACATGCACACACACATGGACACATACATAAGCACATGCACGCGCACGCACTCATACACGGAAAAGTAAGAAAAAATTTGAGAAGAAACTTTTTTTTTGATTTCTCAAAGGTTGCACAAGAAAATGAACGTAAATAATTAATGGGTTTTAAAGTAGTTTATTTTATCTTTATTCGCTTATTTATATATATGTTTTAAGTCATTTATTTGTTTTTCTGTTTTATATTTATATATTCATGCGTGGTCAAGTCAAAATGAAGTGGGAGGATATGGATATGGATACCCTCCTTGCAAAAATATTCATCCTCACCCAATCCAATGTATTTGTTCTCAAATGATTATTTTGAATTTAAAGATATTTAAGCGAGACGGATGTTTTGTAATTATTGGCGTTTAAAAAAGATAGCCGAAACAGCCAACGAAGTGTTTTTGAGATCTACCGAAATTCTATGAAGCGGGTAATAAATGGACTTTTACTCAGAATATTGTTTATATTTGGTTTTTTAAGTAATTTGTATATTTTTATTTAATTTATATGTTCAACTGCAAAATTGGTGTAAGGTGAACAAAAGATAGAACTATGCTGGCTGGTTCTTGGTTTCGATTGTGGAATACCAGGAGAGGCCAATCTTCATCCGTTCACCGCGATCGTACAGGCTGCTGCTTGAATCATGAAAAAGTCATAAAAACCATCTCATAGCAACTGTATTACACCTACCATGCAACCATGTATTACACCTACCATGCAACAAGTACCCTGGCTTACATGTAAACAAAAATAATTTTTAAACTCTGTTCGAATACAGTGTCGTTCCGTTCCGCCCTCCAATAAAAACTTTTTTATACATATATACAATACGTGGATATCATAATACAACTTTATTAATTCTTTCTATTGCCGTATAAAATTGTTCGTAGAAGGTCGCATAACGTATTTTCTTCAGAAAAATATAAAATTTAGCAACGAGTAATCAGAGGTTTTTTCCAACTAGTATTTCATCCCTTTTGTGCTAAGGTTTTTGGCCCCCGTAGAAAAGGTCTAACAAATGCACTCCGAAAAATTTCCATTTGTAAACGTTTTCTCTAAAAATAGCTCATGACCGGGGGAGAGTCGCAGGTACTTTTTTCAAAGTTTTCCAAAACATAATGTACTTTTGTCTTCAACAATAACTGATAACTAAGCGGTAGTCGTATGTACTTTTTTCAAAAATGTTGGCGTCCCTTCTAAAAGGATTTGGGTGTTCTTTACAAATGGCAACCTGGACACGTGTTTCCCTTGCCCCCTAGCTACGCTTCTGAAAATGCTGGTAAAGTGAAGATTTACAACGCATATTTCCTTTGTGCAAATGGTGACGCCCCCTGTTTTTAGAATATTGTATCTGCCCCTGGAATATGTACAACATTCTTTCAAACCACGCTACTGATTATATGTCACCAACAGTAAACTTGTATACTTAATTCAAACAGAGAAAGGCGACTCCATTCGGCATCTCGTGGGAACGCAGTAAGAGTAAGCTTAAATTTCTATTTGTATAGTTTTTTGATGTCAAATTATTTGAAATCTCAATAAAAAATAAAGGTTAAATCTAAAATGTCCGGGGAAAGCCTTCATAATAACGAGGCAACATTTAATATTTGCGTGTCCTTTAATGCCGGATCAACGAAAGAGCACGCATGTGATAATCCGTATGTACGTGTGAATATTGAGTATATTACTTTAAATGAGTGTATTTCTTTAAATGAGTGTATTTCTTTAAATGAATGTATATTTTAAATGAGTATATTTCTTTAATTGAGTATCTTTTTTAAATGATTATATTTCTTTAAATGAGTGTATTTTTTAAATGAGTGTTTTTTTTAATGAGTGTATTTCTTTAAATGAGTGTGTTTCTTTAAATGAGTGTATTTCTTTAAATGAATGTATTTTTTAAATGAGTATATTTCTTTAAATGAGTGTATTTTTTAGCTAAGTGTATTTTTTAAATGAGTGTATTTCTTTAAATGAATGTATTTCTTCAAATGAGTGTATTTCTTTAAATGAGTTTAATTCTTTAAATGAGTATATTTTTTAAATGAATGTATTTCTTTAAATGATTATATTTCTTTAAATGAGTATATTTCTTTAATTGAGTATATTTTTAAATGAGTATATTTCTTTAAATGATAATTCGATCTGTGTTTGTGTATGTTCGTCCATGCGAGGTTCTGTGCAAAAGTTTCTTTAGTTAAAGAGATCCCAATAAAACTTAAAGATGATATAAGACAAAAATAGCTGTAAGTAGAAAATAATAAGATATTCTCTGCAGCAGATGATAATTTTATTGGATTTTCTATTACTCCTCCTTCATCTTGGTGGGGAACTGACCCTCTGGTCGTTTCTTTTAAATTCTGAATGAAAATCTTAAAAAACTCCAATTTGAAAATGTTGTATTATTTAGTATTTTTTAAATATCATACATCCATATGTCTCGAGAAAAATGGGAGTGCGACCATAATTGTTCTCCAAGTTGACGCCACTGCATTGCCGGCTGTAGCTATAAAATTAAAATCTGACACTGGATTGTCATTCTCTGCACCAGTCTAAATATTTGAAAAGTAGACTAGTGTTGCCATGCAGATGCAATCTGTTTATAACACGTGCAAACCTGTACCTATAGTTATTAAAGACGTTTAAGTTGTTTGGATACATTGCTAGTGTTCGTTGGCATACTTTTGTGTGAGCCTCAGCATTTTGCCTCTGATAAACTTGAACAGTACAAAATCGCATTCACAAAATGGTATATAATGATTTTTTAAATCAGTTATTTTTAACGGGCTATCTCTAGTATATATAAAACTCATAATAAAAACAATATTAAACAAGTGAATCAAAAAACAATTTTAAAAAAAAACACACTTTTATTTAATAATACGGATTTATTTATATATTTATATTTTATATAATTCTAGATATGGGCATAGAGACATATAGTTTGCGCCCATCATTTCCTTTATGTTTATGTTTTATATATGAAGACCCTAAAATAACGGCTTGGCCCGTCCGTCCGGTGATAAACTGAACTCATCTACTTTTAACCGGCACAAAATCTCAAAATACTAATTTTCACATCTGTAGCACTTACAGTTTTTGAGTAGCAGTTATTTTAAAATCAAAAAACCCTTTTTCCACTTCACATTTGAGGTCCTGGAAACCAAATTTTCAAAAAATGGTGAAACACGTATATCATTATTTTTAGAGTAGAAACTAAATACTAATTTTACTTTTGTAGCATTTACAGTTTTTGAGTAGCAGTTACTTTAAAAACCAAGTAACCCTATTTTCCACCCCATATTTGAAGTCCTGGAAACCAAATTTTCAAAAAATGGTAAAACATGTATATCATTATTTCTGGAGTAGAAACCAAATACTAATTTTTACTCCTGTAGCATCTACAGTTTTCGAGTAGCAGTTACATTAAAAACCAAATAACCTTATTTTCCACCCCACTTTTGAGGTCCTGGAAACCAAATTTTTAAAAAATGGTAAAACACGTATATCTTTATTTTTAGAATAGAAACTAAATACTAATTTTTACATCTGTGGTATTTACAGTTTTTGAGTGCAGTTACTTTAAAAAACAAATAACCCTATTTTCCACCCCACATTTGAATTCCTGGAAACCAAATTTTCAAAAAATGCTAAAACACGTATTTCATTATTTTTGGAGTAGAAACTAAATACTAATTTTTACTCCTGTAGCATCTACAGTTTTCGAGTAGCAGTTACATTAAAAACCAAATAACCTTATTTTCCACCCCACATTTGAGGTCCTGGAAACTAAATTTTAAAAAAAATGGTAAAACACGTATATCTTTATTTTTAGAATAGAAACTAAATACTAATTTTTACATCTGTGGTATTTACAGTTTTTGAGTAGCAGCTACTTTAAAAACCAAATAACTCAATTTTCCAACCAGCATTTGAGGTCCGGGAAACCGAATTTTCAAAAAATGGTGAAACACGTATCTTTTTATTTTTTAAGAAAAATATATATACCAAACTTCAAAATCTCCTCATTTTTGGTTTTCGAGATATACATTGTTTTAGAAAATTGTTTGTTTTCCAGTTTCTTACCCTCAGGAGCAAAATTTTCAAAAACCCTTTCTTAGTGGATGCTTACGAAATCAAAATAATATAAGTTCCAAATTTCACGTTCCTAGAATGAGGCGTTTGAGCTCAGCGTTGATTATCAGTCAGTCAGTCAGTCAGTCAGGACATGTTCTTATATATATATATATATATATATATATATATATATATATATATATATATATATATATATATATATATATATATATATATATATATATATATATATATATATATATATATATATATATATATATATATATATATATATATATATATATATATATATATATATATATATATATATATATATATATATATATATATATATATATAGATTGTGTAGGCCACATTCTATTACATAAACAACGAGACAACGAGCATATTAGCATAGACAATAAATAGTTCGACACAAATATCACAAATAATTATTTATTTAAATTTGGTCCAATCGATCCGAAAATTTGATAGAAGGCTTTGTTAATCAGTTCGGAGGTATGTTTAAACTTTTTAAGTCTCTAGCTCATTGGGAAGTTAGTTTAAAATCGATTGCAAAATTTGACAACAGACAGATAGACAGATAGACAGATAGACAGATAGACAGATAGACAGATAGACAGATAGAGAGACAGACAGACAGACAGACGTAAGCTTCAAGTTTTTGAATGAGTTTGACATAGGAGACTGAGTCAAAAGCTTTCCGGAAGTCGAAGTAGATGATCAACTTTATCGGAAAACTTTGTATTAAAAAACACAAATGTTTTAAACAAAAATTTTAATTGATATAAAACAAACATTTATTTTTTTGTAGCTCCCAACGATGCCAACGACTGAGAACTACTACAATTCGTTTTTGAAGATGTTTGGTAGTCCATACGGGGAAAGAGTGGGCTTTGAACATATTTGTATGGCCGTTGATAGTCTGGATTCAAAACTAGCTTCTAATTCTTGTTTGCTTAGAACGTTTTTTGTGAACATTCAAAAAACGGCTTTGGGAAAAATAGTTGAAAATGGCTAATTAACCGACTTTACTGTTTGAGCGGGATTTTAACCGAATACATGAAAAGCATGCGATTCTGTTTTGATCTTTTTCTTCCAGAAGAATAAAGTAAAAGCATGAGTTGCATGAAATTATGATTAGCCTCAGTTATCAAGGTCTGTAAAGTTTAAATTTTATTTTAGTTTTATGTTTTTCTGTTAATAGCTAATTTTATGGAAATTTCATGTCAGCACATTACCCACTCCTGTAGACCCACTATATAGTTGTTGGTATGGTTGGTAATAATGGCAATAAAAAGACGTAACAATAATGAAAATAAGTTAATTGCAGGAGCAGGACAGAAACTAACAGCAAGATTTGAACATTATTTTGAAACATAAAACATTTAACTTTTTCAATAAAATGATTATAACACCGGATTCTTTTCAGTTCAAGAGTGATCGGCTTCACAATGGATGCAACAGGAGGTTTCAGATTTAAGCAAGAAAATAAATCAGACCAGAGTTTTCGAAGAGTCGGATCCAGAATTTGAACTCCATAGTGGGTCAGGTCAGGTCCAGAATTTGAACTTCATAGTGGGTCAGGTCGGGCACGAATTTTAAGCCCATGTCGGGTCGGGTCAATCCAATCTCGTTTTCTATTAAAAATAATTTATGTATTATTTTACCAATTTAAAATGATTTTAATTAGCTAAAGGTTCACTTTAGTTGCACAGCTATTCTCAGAACACCAGACAATCGATAACTTGAGTCTTATTTTTTATTCCCAAATCGACCGAGAACAAAAGAGCGAGCGGGAAAGGAAACGCGATCGGGAACGGGAGAGCAAGCGGGAACGGGAGATCAAGCGGGACCGGAAAGCAACCGGGAGCGGGAGAGCAAGCGGGACCGGGAAAGCAACCGGGAGCGGGAGATCAGGTGGGGAAGGAAACGGAAGCGAGAAAAAAAACGATAAAAAATATCTAAACACCCCGGGTAACACTGGGTATCCCGCTAGTCTATATATAAAAGAACATGTCCTGACTGACTGACTGACTGACTGACTGACTGACTGACTGACTGACTGACTGACTGACTGACTGACTGACTGACTGACTGACTGACTGACTGACTGACTGACTGACTGACTGACTGACTGACTGACTGACTGACATACTGACTGACTGACTGACTGACTGACTGACTGACTGACTGACTGACTGACTGACTGACTGACTGACTGACTGACTGACTGACTGACTGACTGACTGACTGACTGACTGACTGACTGACTGACTGACTGACTGACTGACTGACTGACTGACTGACTGACTGACTGACTGACTGACTGACTGACTGACTGACTGACTGACTGACTGACTGACTGACTGACTGACTGACTGACTGACTGACTGACTGACTGACTGACTGACTGACTGACTGACTGACTGACTGACTGACTGACTGACTGACTGACTGACTGACTGACTGACTGACTGACTGACTGACTGACTGACTGACTGACTGACTGACTGACTGACTGACTGACTGACTGACTGACTGACTGACTGACTGACTGACTGATAATCAACGCCGAGCTCAAACGCCTTATCCTAGGAACGTGAAATTTGGAACTTATATTACTTTTATTGCGTGAGCATCCACTAAGAAAGGATTTTTGAAAATTTTGCTTCTGAGGGCAAGAAACTAGAAAACATACTTTTTTCTAAAACAATGTATATCTCGAAAACCAAAAATGAGGAGAATTTGAAATATGGTATATGGATTCTTCCTGAAAAATAAAAAGATACTTGTTTCACCATTTTTTGAAAATTCGGTTTACGAACCTCAAATGTGGGCTGGAAAATTGGGTTTATCAGTTTTCAAAGTAGCTGCTACTCAAAACCTGTGAATGCTACAGGAGTAAAAATTGGTATTTAGTTTCTACTCCAAAATTAATGAAATATGTGTTTCAGCATTTTTTAAAAATTTGGTTTCCAGGACTTCAAATGTGGGGTGGAAAATAGGGTTATTTGTTTTTTAAAGTAATTGCTACTCAAAAACTGTAAATACCACAGATGTAAAAATTAGTATTTAGTTTTTATTCTAAAAATAAAGATAGACGTGTTTTACCATTTTTTTTTTAAATTTGGTTTCTAGGACCTCAAATGTGGTGTGGAAAATAAGGTTATTTGGTTTTTAATGTAACTGCTACTCGAAAACTGTAGATGCTACAGGAGTAAAAATTAGTATTTGGTTTCTACTCCAGAAATAATGATATACGTGTTTTACTATTTTTTGAGAATTTGGTTTCCAGGACTTCAAATATGGGGTGGAAAATAGGGTTACTTGGTTTTTAAAGTAAATGCTACAAAAGTAAAATTAGTATTTAGTTTCTACTTTAAAAATAATGATATACGTGTTTCACCATTTTTTGAAAATTTGATTTCCATGACCTCAAATGTGAAGTGGAAAAAAGGTTTTTTGATTTTAAAATAACTGCTACTCAAAAGTGCTACAGATGTGAAAATTAGTATTTTGAGGTTTTGTGCTGGTGAAAAGTAGATGAGTTCAGTTTATCACCGGACGGATGGGCCAAGTCGTTATTTTAGGGTCTTCATACGGCCCTGCCCAAACCTTAAATCAAGGTGGGACGGGCCAAGATTTGTAACCAAGTATATAGACATTTTAGTGATTTTAGGGTGTTCAGGCGGGCCGGGCTGAACCTGAAGTCATGGTGGGACGGGCCGAAGTTTTTCACCAAGTATATAGAACTTCTAGGCCTGTAAAAACGGATCGCGTCCATATAAGACGGGGCCGTGCCGGGCCAAGAATTTCGGTTTTTGAAACGGGCTGGGCCAAGTTGTCGACGGGCCGAGCCGAGACCTAAAAAATTGATCCGTGCAGTACTTTACTATGTATGCATGGTTCAAATTCTCTAATTTCATGCGAGCGAATAAAATATATATATATGGGCGTATATATATATGTATATGTATATATATATATATATATGTATATATATATATATGTATATATATATATAGATCAGTTTTTATTCTATTTCCTTCTTTATTATATCATAAGCAAACAAATTTATATTAAGAATAGATAATCAGAAAGATCTAGTAAGTGTTAGCAGCCACTTAAGTAGATTATATTATTACCATTTAATTAGAATAATAAAGATATAACATTGACGACGAGGATGTCAAAGGACCAAGATTCAAACATAGCACAATTGCTTAAGTTTCTAATTGAAAAAGAGGCTCGAGAAAAAGAAGAAAAACTTGAGAGGGAAGCTCGAGAAAAAGAAGAGAAACTTGAGAGGGAAGCTCGAGAAAAAGAAGAAAAGAGAATTGAAAAAGAAGAAACTGAAAAAAAATTTCTTCAGCTAATCTCAATGATACAGGACAATAATTCCGTCAAAGTAAGACCAGACCTCTACAAACGAATTGAGCAATTCGTTTACGATCCAGATCAAGGCCTTACATTCACTGATTGGATTGGGCGATTTGAAGAAGCTGTTCAGTCAGTCGGAGGCGAATCAATGAGCGATAAAGAAAAAAGAGCAACTCTGACCGGGAAGCTTCAACAAAACGAATACACACTACTTAAGGGTAGTATATTGCCGAGAACAATCGAGAATCTAAACTATGAAGAGACAAAAGGTTGGTTAGAAAAACTGTTTGGCAATAAAAAAAGCATTCATCAAAGACGGTTTGATTTTGAAAACGTCCAAATAAGGGACTCAGAGACTTTCAGGGCATTCGGCACAAGGGTGAACAGGCTGTGCAACGAAGCACAATGGGAAAATTTTACAAAAGAAGCCAGTATGTGCTTACATTTTATATGGGGATTGAAGGATCCGAAATATTTAAACATTAAGCACAAATTACTGCTCAGGGTAGAACAAGCGTGCTCACTGGAAGAACTTATTGAAGAATGTGAAAAGATAAAACTGTTACATACAGAACAAATGATGATTTCAGAAACCTTAGTTAATAAGGTTAATCACTATACAGAGAAATCACCTAAAAAATCTTCCAGCCAAGAAATCCGGGGTTCATCCGTAAACAAAAATGTTTGTTTTCGCTGTGGAAAACCGGGACATTTTGCTGCCAACTGCAGAACTGATGATAGAAGTCCCAAAAGATTTTTCAGTAGAAAGAGAAGTCCAAATTTAAGGAGGAGTCCAAGTCCGTCGTATAGGCGACACGAAATACGGCAAGTCAGAACAATTCCCAGCAAGCGAACAGTTATAGCAGCCAATAGAAGATACACCACTGTGAAATTTGGTGATGTCGAAATTAGGATGCAACTGGACTCCGGAGCCGATGTCACAATCATCAGTACAAAAACTTGGGTGAAGATTGGTTCACCACGGCTAGATAAGGCAACAACAAAAATTGGTGCTGCAAACGGTACTGAAATTCAAGTACTAGGTGAATTTCAAACCAAATTTTCGTGCGCAGGATTCACAGGCAATGGACGCTGTTTTGTGGCCAAAAATACGACACAGCTTCTAGGAATTGAATGGATGGATCAACTTCCACCAATGATAAAAGCGTTTGATGCAATCTGTTGTTCTGTTGCAGAAAAGCCTTCGCAGGAAGAAACCAGTTTAGCTGTTCGTTTACAAACAGAGTTTCCAATTGTTTTCAAGGAAGAATTGGGCCATTGTAGTAAAAAGAAGGCAAGATTGCTCCTTAAGTCAGAGTCTCAGCCAAAATTTTGCAGACCACGAAAAATACCTTTTGCTTACGAAGAAATAACCATTAGGGAACTTGAAAGACTGGTCAATGTAGGAGTTCTTAAAAGAGTTGAATACAGTCACTGGGCGGCACCGATTGTGGTTGTTCCAAAGAAAAGCGGAACGGTGCGCATCTGTGCTGATTTTAAAACAGGCCTTAACGACGCGCTTGAGATGCACCAACATCCACTTCCAACACCGGATGAAATTTTTTCAAAATTAAACTAAGGAGCTTGGTTTACTCAAGTAGATTTTGCTGATGCATATCTACAGTTGGAAATGGATGAATCGTCAAACGAGCTCGTTACGATCAACACTCCTAAAGGTCTATATCAGTACCAGAGACTTCCCTTTGGAGTAAAAAGTGCACCAGGTATTTTCCAGGAAACAATGGATAATTTAACTTCAGGGTTAAAAGGTTGTGCAGCTTACCTGGACGATGTAATTGTGACCGGCACTACATTGGAAGAACACAATATGAATGTTCTTGAACTATTCAAACGGATTTCAGATTTTGGTTTTAGAGTCAAGATGGACAAGTGCTCTTTTGCCAAGAAAGAGATTAAATTTCTAGGTCATATTATCAGCAAAAAAGGCCGAAAACCAGACCCAGAAAAGATAACAGCAATTGTAGAAATGCCCCCACCAAAAGACAGGAAACAGTTAAAATAGTTTTTGGGTATGGTTAGTTACTATTCTGTTTTTGTACCAAAGATGAGACAAATGAGAGGCCCACTAGATAAATTGGAAAAAAATGAGAAATTTGAATGGTTAAGAGTACACCAGGAATCTTTCACAAACCTTAAGAAGGTGTTACAATCAAATTTATTGCTGACGCATTATGATCCCAAAAGAGACATCGTAATAGCTGCTGATGCATGTGAATACGGAATTGGAGCAGTGATTTCACACCGATTTCGTAATGGAACAGAAAAAGCAGTCGCTCATGCAGGCCGGGCGCTGACCCAAGCAGAAAAGAATTACGGCCAAATAGAAAAAGAAGCTTTAGCCCTGGTTTTTGCAGTAAGGAAATTCCATAGATTTGTTTACGGAAGGCGGTTTACGCTTTTGACCGATCACAAGCCTCTCTTGTCAGTATTTGGTTCAAAAAAAGGAATATCTGCACACGCTGCAAACAGACTACAGAGATGGGAGCTGATACTTTTAGCTTATGATTTTGAGATCGAATATCGACGAACAGCAAATTTTGGTCAAGCTGATGCCTTATCAAGACTCATTGATTCCAAACAAACAACAGGAAATGAGGATTTGATAATAGCAGGTGTAAACGAAGACATCACAATGATACAAGAGGATACGATGAGACAATTACCTGTTAGTAAGAAAGATATTCAAATTATGACAGAAGAAGACTCTGAACTCAGAGAGTTAAGTGAGATCATTAAAAAAGGATTTTGGCCAAAAGTTAAACCTGGATCAAACTGGAATGCATTCCAAAGTAAAGCAACTGATTTGACTTTACATGATGGCGTTCTATTTATGGGTGTAAGAGCAGTAATTCCAAAAAAACTGCAACAGCGTATATTGAGGATGCTACATCAGGGCCATCCAGGAATTACGAGAATGAAAATGCTGGCCAGACAGTCGGTGTATTGGCATGGAATCGATAGAGATATTGAAAGTATGGTGAAAACCTGTGATGCATGTCAAAAAGCAGCTAAAATGCCTATAAAAAACACGTTGTCACCATGGCCTGAACCATCACAGGCCTGGGAGAGAATTCACATTGATTTTGCGGGACCAATGGAGAATTCAATGTTTCTGGTTGTTGTGGACGCATATTCAAAATGGCCAGAAATAATACAAATGAGTACGGCTACCTCAACAACGACAATTCGCGAGCTGAACAGATTGTTTGCTCGGTATGGATTTCCCAAGACATTGGTATCAGATAACGGAACAAAATTTACTTCTATGGAATTTGAAAGATTTTGTCAGTCAAAATTTATCAGTCATATCCGAATACCTCCTTTTCATCCACAAAGTAATGGTCAAGCAGAAAGATTTGTTGATACTTTCAAAAGAACCATACAAAAGCTAAAAGGTGAAGGAATTACCGAGGAATTAGTGCAAAAGTTTTTGTTGTGTTATAGATCTACACCATGCCCATCTAGTCCACATCAAAAATCTCCCGCAGAAAATTTTTTGGGGAGACAAATTAGAACACCACTATCAGACTTACAACTAAGTACTAAAAAAGACAAAAAGCATTCAGGAAAAAAGTATTGCATGAAGAGACAGTTCGACGAAAGGAATAGGGCAAGACCGAGAGTTTTTAAAGAACAAGATGCGGTGTACGCTAGAGATTATAAAAATCCAAACCATCCCAGATGGATACCAGGGTAGATTTTAAAAAGAATTGGAAAAACGGTTTACGAAGTCGAGATTGACAGAAGGATTACAAAAAGGCATACAAATCAATTAAGACCAAGGAATTTAGATTGGGCACTTAAAGAAATGTTTCAGACTTTCGACATGCCAGTGCCCCTTCAAGATAAAAGTGATAAAGAGAAAGCCCCGGTAAGAATTGTGTTCCCAGAAGAGGAAGAGATGTTGGAACCAGACATAAACGCAACCCCTCGGCTTACGGAGAATGAGGATGGAGCGAATAGACAAGGAGACCATGTTCCGAGCCATATAGATAATGAAGCCAATCCGGAGGAATTGTCACACATTCCAACAGGAATAGAACCAGAGGCAAGACCTAAACGTTATTGCAACCCTCCAAAACGGATAGTACTGGACCCCAGTAGAAAATCATATAATTTTCTATAAAGAGGGGGAGGTGTTATATATATATGTTTGTTTAAATATATATATATGGGCGTATATATATATGTATATGTATATATATATATATATATATATATATATATATATATATATATATATATATATATATATATATATATATATATATATATATATATATATATATATATATGTATATATATATAGATCAGTTTTTATTCTATTTCCTTCTTTATTATATCATAAGCAAACAAATTTATATTAAGAATAGATAATCAGAAAGATCTAGTAAGTGTTAGCAGCCACTTAAGTAGATTATATTATTACCATTTAATTAGAATAATAAAGATATAACAGAAAAGTAGATGAGTTCAGTTTATCACCGGACGGATGGGCCAAGTCGTTATTTTAGGGTCTTCATACGGCCCTGCCCAAACCTTAAATCAAGGTGGGACGGGCCAAGATTTGTAACCAAGTATATAGACATTTTAGTGATTTTAGGGTGTTCAGGCGGGCCGGGCTGAACCTGAAGTCAAGGTGGGACGGGCCGAAGTTTTTCACCAAGTATATAGAACTTCTAGGCCTGTAAAAACGGATCGCGTCCATATAAGACGGGCCGTGCCGGGCCAAGAATTTCGGTTTTTGAAACGGGCTGGGCCAAGTTGTCGACGGGCCGAGCCGATACCTAAAAAATTGATCCGTGCAGTACTTTACTATGTATGCATGGTTCAAATTCTCTAATTTCATGCGAGCGAAGCCGCTACGGGCACTCCTAGTATATTATATATGTTGTAACAAGAATCTGTCATTTAAAAAAAGTCCCAGAGCAGTAAAACAACAAACAATCTTATATCAAATTTTAAACCTTATTATACCAAGTTATAAGGGCTATTTATTACACAAACAATACAACTTTTTATGAGCATAAATCTACCCGGCTAGCTCAGTCGTTAGAGCATGAGACTCTTAATCTCAGTGTCGTTGGTTCGAGCCCCACGTTCGGTGCATTATTTTTAAATTTAATCCAATAACATAAGTGTTATAAAATAAGTATATTGCCCTTACCTATATAATGAATGATAATATATCTACCAACCAAAAATGATAATATATATATATATATATATATATATATATTTATATATATATATATATATATATATATATATATATATATATATATATATATATATATTTATATATATATATATATATCATATATATCATTTTTGGTTGGTAGATATATTATCATTCATTATGTACGTAAGGGCAATAATATATATATATATATATATATATATATATATATATATATATATATATATATATATATATATATATATATATATATATATATATATATATATATATATATATATATATATATTCTTTTAGGCATGCTCTGTTAAAAATGATAGACCACTTTGCGTTTATACGTTTTTTCGCCAAGCTTTCAAAATCTCTTGAATTCATGATAACTCCGCTTTTTAAATAGATTTATTAAAAACGAGGGCTGACCGATCGGTTTCGCAGAAAAGCATCTTCGGAGCCCTTTAAATTACGAAGTTAAAATGTATTATTTACTATAATGCGAAAATAGAATGAAACTATAAAACGACGAGAATAAACATTAATGAAAACTGAAATAGAAAAACAACGTATGGAAAGCAAGATATAAAAGGTAGGTAACTAACGTACAAGATTAGTAAAAACCGAAGCGGAAAATAATTTTAAACAAAACAACAACGTTAATATAACAATACGACGCGGTAGACGTACCTAGCCTGATTGCGCGCACCTGACAACAATTACCTAGCGCATAGTTGCGTAAATACCTGCGCTGCGGCCACTATCGCCATGTTTTCGTTTTGTTTACAATTATTTTCCGCTTCGGTTTTTACTAATCTTGTACGTTAGTTACCTACCTTTTATATCTTGCTTTCCACTTTCCATACGTTGTTTTTCTATTTCAGTTTTCATTAATGTTTATTCTCGTCGTTTTATAGTTTCATTCTATTTTCGGATTATAGTAAATACATTTTAACTTCGTAATTTAAAGGGCTCCGAAGATGCTTTTCTGCGAAACCGATCGGTCAGCCCTCGTTTTTAATAAATCTATTTAAAAAGCGGAGTTATCATGAATTCAAGAGATTTTGAAAGCTTGGCGAAAAAACGTATCAACGCAAAGTGGTCTATCATTTTTAACAGAGCATGCCTAAAAGAAAACATTACGCCGAAATACGTTCAAAATTATTTACGCTCTAAAAAGACATTTAACAAGAAATCTCCAATCTCAGGCAGTCAATTCATTGCCGACGAGTTGGAGGCTGCTGAAGAGAAGTTTTCTATATTAGATCAAAGATATGACCAATGTTTGACAACACTTTCTGAGGAAAATAACAGCCTGCAACAGCAAATAAAATTATTTTCTGATAACTACGACGCTAAAAAAAGAAACGCTATAACCGATAAATTGTCTAGACTTTATGGTGACCACTATCTCTTGAAAAACAACGTTCTACACTATGTTAATCTGTCTGATTACTCCTTAAAAAAAGACGAAACTGACTTTCTACAGCTGGGTTTCAACTGCCACATTGGTAGCCGTTACAATCCTCTCATTAAACAAACCGAACTTGAAATTGTATACGAGCAGATTCTACATTTGGCTGTTAGCCGCCGTGTAATCGTAAATCCTGGTTTTGAGGCATTTCTTCGTGCTGAAAGCCACTTGCATAGAAATAGAAAACTTTCAACTCTTCCAAAACGTTTCATAGAAGCTTATAAATCTATTAAAAGTAATCCCGACATCGTTTTAAGAAAATCTGACAAGTCATCTACTTACGTTGTCTTGAATAAAGTCGATTATTTTAATAAACTCAATTCTATTCTATCCGATGACACTAAGTTTCGAAAAATCAAACGCGATCCAACTTCTTTAATTAAAAAAGAAGCCAACAGGCTCATTGGACTCGCTAATTCTGACTTACAGGATAAAAAGATTTCTCAGATTATTGGCGATTATTCCCCAGCTTATCTCTATGGTAACGTCAAACTCCATAAACCCGACCATCCATTGAGGCCAATCATATCCCAATGTCCTACACCAACTTACCAATTAGCCAAAACGATCAACAAAATAATAACTCCTTATCTTCCTAGTCGCTACTCTTTGAAATCAACGAATGACTTTATTGGATTGCTTAGAACTGTTAAAAACGGTGATGGGCTTTTGGCTTCTCTCGACGTTGAAAGTCTGTTCACTAACGTTCCAGTCAGAAAAACAATCGCTATCATCATAGATTGTGTTTACGAAAACCCATCGCTAAAGGCACCTTCTATCAATAAACAAACGTTGAAGAAGATTTTGTCCTTATGCACCCTTGATACTCCTTTTCGTCATTCTAACGGTGAACTTTATGTTCAATTAGACGGCGTCGCAATGGGCTCACCCCTCGGACCCACGTTCGCTGAATATTACATGAGTCACCTTGAAAACAAGGTTTTCAGTACGTTTACAAAACCTTTGTTATACGCTCGTTACGTCGATGATATTATTGTTCTATGTCAGGACGTATCATATCTCGAAAAACTACAACAACAACTACAACTAAACTCCGTTATAAAGTTCACAACGGAGGTCAGCAATTTTAACAAGCAGTTGGCGTACCTTGATCTTTTTTTTTTTTTTTTCTTTTTTTTTTTTTTTCTTTTTTACAACGCCTTTTCCAAGACAAGTCTTGCTCGAAGGCGAGAAAGGGTACTTGCAAAGGCAGCCATTTATAGGCGCCTACCCTTTTAGCAATGCGAGTGAACTCCTTGCTTAAGGGAGTTACGCTGGTGACGCCGGTGAGGTTTGAACTGCTGACCTAACGATCGACAGGGGAACGCTCTACTGCTCTGCCACCAGCGCCACCAGATCTTCTGCTCACGCAAACCGAACACGGTTTTAGATCAACTGTATACACAAAACCAACAAGCGGTGGCGATTGTCTAAGTGGCGATAGTTACTGCCCTGAAAGGTACAAAACCAGTGTAATTACCGGTTATCTAAATCGTGCTTACAACTACTCTGACAATTGGAACGACTTTGATGCTGAACTCAAAAGAATAAAAGCTCTCCTTATTAACAACAATTTCTCAAATACAATGGTCGACGAAACTATAAAAAAGTTCGTCGCTGGAAAAGTTAATAACTCAGCAACCACAGAGCAATCTAAGAGGTCATTCCTTCCCATCTTCTATCGTGCTCAAATGCACGACAACTACAAACAGGATGAAAAAGTAATAAGAAATATAATCTATGACAACGTTAAAGTTTCCAATCCTTCATCCGAGGAGTTAAAACTGCACATCTACTACAAAAACTTGAAAACCCATAACCTGGTTCTGAGAAATAGCCCTATTAACGGCGGCGTTTTGCAGAGAAAAAACGTCGTCTACAAGTTTACTTGCCCATATGCTCACAATAATCTTGAAACCTACATCGGCCACACTCGGACAACACTCTCTCGCCGTCTGACGATGCACACACAGGGTGGGAGTCTACATGCGCATTTTATCAAATTCCACGGCTCTAAACCAAACCAAAAAATGCCGAGGTTGTCTCTTACGACCCTGATCCTAATCGTCTCAAAATTAAAGAGGCGTTGATGATCTCTCAGCAACGACCTAGCATAAATATCCATGACGACAAGTTCGGACGTACCTTGCTGCTACATTGTGGTGCAGACGGCGGCTGTGCTAACGTCTATCCCGTCACTCATAACTCCGCAAGGGAAACGACTTCGCGTGCGGATGAGCCACGCCATACTTCGAATGTGTGCGCTCACTCTCATGTTTCAAAAGTCGGTGGTGAGGTGGTTTCTACTTCCTGTGGCGACAGACCAGTCGACCCTGTAATCACCACTTGCCTTCCGTCTGCCGACGTTCTTGGCAGCATCGACCAAGATCTGGCCGTATGCAGCGAAGACAATTCCGCTTCTTGTAGTGACCAAGAAGTTGACACTCCAATTACCGTTAGCCATCAGACTACAGATGTTCTTAATGAAGTTAAAGAAGTTCAGATGGCCACCGGCGAAAACAATTCCGTTTCTTTTGGCGACCCAGAAGAAGACACTCTAATCGCCATTTGTCCTCTGACTCCGGCAACCGATGTTCTTAACAATGTTCATCTGGTTTCATCGGTGAGCGGTGAGGACAACTTTATTTCTCGTGGCAACCAAGGAGTCGGCCCTCTTACTCCTGCTCACCTTCCGATCGCCGACGTCGTCGGCAATGATGGCCAGGGCCTGTGTCCCGTCCATGGATCCCCATCACGTGATAACTCCAGTCTGGAAAGTGTGCGTGGCCGCGGCGTTGGTGACTCGTCGGATGACCGTCTTCCTGTGGAGTCCGTGTCTTCTTTCCAGCTATTTGCTCGACTCGTCAACAACGTTAATATAACAATACGACGCGGTAGACGTACCTAGCCTGATTGCGCGCACCTGACAACAATTACCTAGCGCATAGTTGCGTAAATACCTGCGCTGCGGCCACTATCGCCATGTTTTCGTTTTGTTTACAATTATTTTCCGCTTCGGTTTTTACAAATCTTGTACGTTAGTTACCTACCTTTTATATCTTGCTTTCCACTTTCCATACGTTGTTTTTCTATTTCAGTTTTCATTAATGTTTATTCTCGTCGTTTTATAGTTTCATTCTATTTTCGCATTATAGTAAATACATTTTAACTTCGTAATTTAAAGGGCTCCGAAGATGCTTTTCTGCGAAACCGATCGGTCAGCCCTCGTTTTTAATAAATCTATTTAAAAAGCGGAGTTATCATGAATTCAAGAGATTTTGAAAGCTTGGCGAGAAAACGTATCAACGCAAAGTGGTCTATCATTTTTAACAGAGCATGCCTAAAAGAAAACATTACGCCGAAATACGTTCAAATATATATATATATATATATATATATATATATATATATATATATATATATATATATATATATATATATATATATATATATATATATATATATATATATATATATATATATATATATATATATATATATATATATATATATATATATATATATATATATATATATCATTTGTCGAATCCCGCTTCGCTTTTGCGAGCCAATCTCATGCCTGGATAAAGGAGTACATACAAGTTGAAAGGATAAAATTACGATCCTCGTCACGAAGTATTTCAGTATCTCTTACATCTACTTAAATAATCTCCCAGCCTCACTCACTCACTAGTTCAGTCTGGAACGCTGATTAGTTTAACAAAGTCAACGTTAAATAAGCCATGTACTTCTTTCTATTAAGAAGTCCATGACTAAGCCCATCCTTATGTAATCATAAGCAACATTGTAACCAGACGTACACAGGCACATACACATAACTAAACAAGTAAAAAAAACGAGTTTTTCAACACAAACTTTTGTTTCAAATACACTCGATTTAGAAATACAAAAGATGTTCAAATTAGTTTTTTTAATTGAATCATGTATTGTCATCCAATATAAAGCTTTGCTGAAAGTTTCAGCTTCCTAGCTAGTCAAAAAGCTGTACTTGCAAGATTTGCGTACAGAGAAAGCCACACACACACAAACAGAGATTGTAACCTAAATACAAGTTTGTAAAAAGCTGTCTAGCAATGGTTTTCCACATCTGGTTTTACTGAATAAAAGAAATTTAAGTTAGCTTACAACGGGTTGCATTTATGACACTAATTATACAAATTATAAAAAAAATAATTTTCGGAGCCCCCCTTAGCAAATTCCTGGATTCGCCGCTGCCAACTTGTGTAGTCATGTCGTACTGGATCAAAGGTGCCCAGAGCTAGCTAGATATCGCATTGATGTAGTCCTTCAAACCAACTTATTGGAGGAACGCGCTCTTATCAGGCAGAGTTAATTCAAGAAAAGATTTGTGTCCCCTTATACTTTACGCATCGTTGGCATGCCAGATACGCCAATCATTTTTCGAGGTAGTAAAGTTTTATGATTGAACATCTGCCCGGCTAGCTCAGTCGGTAGAGCATGAGACTCTTAATTTCAGGGTCGTGGGTTCGAGCCCCACGTTGGGCGAATATATTTTAAGCAGTCAGAATGTCTAACAACAAGATGTTCTCGACCAAAGAAGGACATACCTTTGGTGGTTTGGAACTAGAGGTTTGAAATGGGAATTGTATCTTCTGGGAATTCTATGAGAATGGGAACGATCGCTGAAAGATTGTATTTTCTGGGAATTCTATGAGAATGGGAACGATCGCTGAAAGATTATGGAAATCCCATTTGGATTAAGAATTGTCGCCATGGCCCATGAAAGTGGTAATCAATGGAATATGAATTGGGAAATCCTATTTGAAAAATTTTCAGAATATTATTAGCTTTAAACTTTGCAATAAAAATTTTTAAGGTCATGATGCATAATGGTAGAATGGACAATGAGGTTAAGAGGTTTTACATAATAGTGTCGCATACACTGATGGCTTAATCCCCCAACTTGTGAAAACTTTTTAAAGGCTTAAAAAGTCTACAAGTTCATACTTCGAAGTTCATTGAGGAATTACAAACTGAATTGATCAGACAAATCAGAGGAAAGCATAATTCGGAAATGATTGCAAACGTTATTGCCACTTGACTAAAATGATCACATTTTGAAACTTTTTTCAGTTGATTAAGTCACAATTTATACTGTGGGAAACTAAAACATTGTAGAGAATATTTTGAACATTGTAATGACATTTTATTGTATTTTATAAATATTTTTTAACATTATGAATTTTATTTTGTTTATTAGTTTATTAGGCGCAGGAACAAAGCCTTTTAAATTTAAAATAACAAAAAGGTATGCATTCAAGATTCAGTTCAGTTTATATTCCATTCACACATAGTTGATGCCCATTCATCATCCAGTCTATTCTTGAATTCTTGCACGTTTCTTGCCAAAACAATGCTATTGGGCAAACTATTCCAGTGCTGCACCACTCTGTTGCTGAAAAAATACTTTCTAGCGTCTTGCTTGAAATTTCTTAAGGTTAGTTTTCTGCTGTTTCCTCTGGTACAAAAAACTGATGACTTTTTGATTAATCCCAAACAATCTGCTTCAAGATCTTCATTGAAAAGTTGAAAAACTGTAGTCATGTCGGTTCTTTTTCTGCGAGACATTAATGATGGCAAACGGAGAATTTTCAATCGTTCACTGTAATTCAAGCCTTTACATACCAGAGGTATTTTTGAAGCTTTTCTTTGTACTCTTTCAATAGCCTTGACAGGCCCGTAGCTAGCGGGGGGGCTGCAGCCCCCCCACTAAAAATGTAAGCCCCCCCACTAAAATTTTAAATAAAATTAAATAAAAATAAATAAATGAAGGTAAATTTAAATATAAAATTAATAATAATAATTTGCATGCCTGTAGAATGAATAATTGGTAAAACCCATACCAAAAAAGATCAAAAGTACAGATTAACACGCTACGTGATTCTGTAATGAGCAATATAGTGTTCACCAGAGTGGAATCAGCTTTGTGCTGTTTATTTTAGCATGTTGGATGGTATATTAGGAGAGTTGATGGAGAGCTTTGTTGATAGTTATTTAAGTTATTCTAAAGGTTTGACTTGTGCAGTGTCTGCCTTTTTACCAACATCAGACAAGTTTTTAGATGTCAACGACCTTAAACCGTTGACGCAACTGCTAAAACAAGACAGGCATGACGATGTTGAAAAATATATTGCAGACGAGGCTCTCATTGCAAGTAGGTTTCTAAAAAAAAATTTCAACCAGGCTACAGTCTCCAGGAAATGATGGATTTTATGCTGGACTATAAAGATGCATTTCCTACTCTAAATTGGCACTATTCAGCTGCAATGACTCTCGGCATCTCGATTGCCACTTGTAAAAATTCATTTTAGTGTCTAACACGAGTACTACTACCACACAGAAGATCAATGTCCCATGAGAGAAAAAGCAAACTTGTACTTCTGGCATTTGAAAAATCTCTCTGTAAAGCAATTGATATGGATACCTATCAAATACCAAGAATGCAATAAAATAAAATCGGATTCAAATAATTGTCTTGACAATGATCAAACCATATTATAATGAAATGGACTTTTTAGTTTAGTTTCTCATTTCAAGCTACTACACTTCCATTCATGTTTTACACATAAAAATTGTCATGAGTTTCATAATCAGTGCTTGGACGTAGTCTTACAATATTATAATAACTTTAATCTTACAGTTTTAGAACAGAGAAAGAAGATAATTCAGCTTAGCTGACAAACTTTAGCTTTTGATTTTTGAATGACTCTCAATAATTCAAACTATTTACATAATTTAGTATTTTTTAGTGCTAGTCTGACACTGCAATACTATTAAGCCCAATATTCTGAACTGATTAATTCAAAGAAACAATTTAAAGCTTACTGTCAAACCACACAATCTTTTCAACAATATAAGTTTAATGATAGACTTGATATATAATCTAATCTTCTATTTAGATTGTTTAGAAACTGATGACAAGTTTTATGGGTAACACATGAATGGATGTTTAGTAAGTATTAGTAACTTAAAATGAGAAAGTAAACAAATAGTACATTTTATTATAATGTGGTTTGATCTTTGTCAAAACAAATATTTAAATCCAATTTTATTTAATCAATTTCTTGCCATTTGATACAGATGTACAAGTTTTTATCAAAAATAAAATAAGTAAGTTATTGTATTGTGGACTATAACGGTTGTCTTAATCAATAATTAAATTTGGACAATTTGATTGGGAGGGGCTGAGGGGGCTACGGCCCCCCTCAAGATTTTTCCACCAAATAGAAAAAATATCTTTTCTAGCTCACCAATGATTATTTAGATTAGTTGATAAAAGCAGTATTTTATTTATCATACTTTTTGAATTATATCTACCTAGTTATATTCCTGCCAATATTTTTCTTTTAGTACCTTTGGTCCATCCGATCGGACCCGTATGAAGTTTAGCCCTAACTTGACGAACGATTAGCATATTCTTATCCCACCCGGCTTCTTGAGTTTTCTAACCAAGATTTTTTCAATTCGTTTTAAAATATTTTTAATAGCTCACACACGATTCAGTATTTAAATTAGTTGATGAAAGCAGTATTTATCATTTTTGATAAATAATACCCAGTTAGTTAAATCTCTGCTATTATTTTCCAGTGTTTTAGTACCTTCAGTCTATTTGATCTTGATGATATTGTAATAATGAAAGAACGTCGATACCCTTTATTGCATTCATAATTACAATTTTTGTCTGCATTCAATATTAAATCAAAGTTTAATTTTTCTAAACTGTTTTTAACTTATATGATGTTTTACATGAAAATACAATATACAAAATATACAAGTTTATATTCAGATGGTCATTTTTGTTTGAAGATTCTCTGGGTTAAATTTCAAAAATCTTCGCCCCCCTCAACATTTTGCTGAATCCACGCCTCTGGTGCAATGCACGCATCAAAAATCAAGATTGTGGATAACAACAAGCATACTGTTATTTGACAAAATGCCTGTGGAAATTGTTAATTTTTGTTATTACGAGCAACATATTGCAACTCTTAGAAAATCTAAAATTAAATAATAGGATATCCAAAATTGGATGCCATTTTTTGTCAAATGCTACAAAATGCTTTGGCGAATCTCCTTATCGCGAGGGGCTTCGCACCTGCGGCGCTCGCGGTCAGGCTTCTTCGGTGCCTTCGTTCGTCAGTAGCCCCCCTACTAATTTTCATAGCCCCCCACTCACTAAATCCTGCCTACGGGCCTGAGCCTTGATAAGTCCAATTCTATAAGGGTTCCAAACAACTGTACCATATTCTAGTTGCGATCTCACTAAGCTTTTGTACAAAACAACAAAAGCTTCAGTAGAAAGATTTTTAAAATTTCTTTTTAAAATTCCCAACATTTTGTTAGCTTCTTTTATTTTTCTGTGCACATGTTCTTTAAAAAACAATTTTTCGTCCAACCATATGCCCAGATCCCTGACCACCGGATCCTGGTGTAGGATAAACGTTTCTCCTTCCTTGTTTTTTTGCTGTGTATACACAATTAACAACTTGTTTGCCGAATATTCTACAAAGAAAGCCAGAAACTGAAAGACAACACTCTTTGAGAACCCTCGGGTGAATTTCGTCTGGTCCCATTGATTTATTAGCTTGAAGTTTTTTTTATTTTGTCAACAATTTTTTCAACACACACTGTTTTGTTGTCCATAACAACCATTACAATGCGGTTCTTTATTCTGGAATCAACGTCACAGTCATTGTCATCTTCCTTTATGTAAACAGATGCAAAAAATTTGGCAAATTCTTCTGCCTTATCAATATCTTCAATCAGTACCTGTTTTCCAACCACTATTGTTCCCACATTATCACGACAAGCTGTAGTTCTTTAAACAATATAAAAGAGTTTGGGATTTTTTTGTAATTGTAAGCAATCCAGTTTTGATTTTCTACTTTTAATTTACGAATTCTGTTATTAACTGAACTTCTGATTTATTTATACATATTAAGACAATGGCTTTTACCACTTTTTAAATATTTTTTCCATTATGAGTGTTTTTTTCTTATCAATTCTTTTAAACTAGTTCGTGTTTTCTGGCATAAAACGTGAAACACTGAAAATTAGGAGCTTTAATCACCAAAACGCAATGTACATACATAAAATAAAAAGCAACTCAACTTAATTCTTTTGGCTTCACAAAGTCCTCTTGTTTTTAAAACTTAAAAAAAATTTCAGAAATTTTTCTAAGTTTAATTTCGGAGCTGGCCACACGGTTGAATCGACGAACAAAAATATGGAAATATATAAATTGTTTTCTGCATTTAATAATTTTTAAAGTGGAACGTTTTGCCTGTGAACAGTTTTGAAAAGTTTTGTCGTGAAGTTTTGCCATGAATCAAAAGTGCACAGCTATAGAAGAAACACCGAGCTTTACAAAATAACTACTACAGTCTATTTGCTATACTATTTATTCTTCAGTCTTAAACAGTGATGACGAGTATTTAAGTACAATAAGTGTACTTGAGGCTTTATACTTAAGTCTTTTTGCGAATGTGTACTTTGTGATTGAAGAACTTAAGTACATTTTTGGTGTTACTTATTCAATAAGTACATTCTAAATGGAGCTAAGTACTTTAAAAAAATTGATTTATTTTTAAATCTATAACGAATTATTTAAATTATTTGCAATATAGGTAAAAATAAGTGTTTATGTAACAGATTCTATGCTTGGGCGTTAAATGTCTGTGCTTGTTGTAAAGGTTATGCCTTTCTAGTTTTAACATTAGTGTCTCCTACAAGATGGCAGATATACCGGAGCGTACCAATAACAGCAAAGTAAATCAGCTTGTTTCTAACGAACGCATCGTTCATTGGCTGACAAATGTTCCAGTTTAAGAAATGCAGCACATGAAAATTCGAAATCTGCTGAAGCTGTTCTTGATATACCTGAGCAAACACAACTTGCTGGAACTCTGAGTTTGACGGGAAACGGAAATTTTTACCACGGACATTTCCCCCGGACGTTTCCCTCCCCCGGGGTAGGACATTTCTCCCCAGGATAGAGTTAGAGTTTACGTTTTTCTAGCAAACAAAAACACTTTTTTAAAAGATTTAAAATTTTTCTATATATATAAAAATGAGATTATGTATGTATGTATATCCAGATGTCCTTTATGCATTGCTACACCATTCATCCGATCGTATTGCAATTTTTACAGAAGCTTGAAAGACAATGAGAGACAATTATAGTGAAAGAAAATTGAAATCGGTCACAAAAGAAGCGGAGCGGGAGCGGGAGAGCTAGCGGAAACAAGAATTAGAAAAGGAACGGGAACGGGAAAGCAAGAGGAAACGAAAAAGCAACTGAGAGCGGAAAAGCGAGCGGAAAGCGTCCGGGATCGGGAAAGCGACCGGGAGCGGGAAAGCAAACGAAAACGAGAGAACGGCCGGGAGCGGGAAAGTGACCGGGATCAGGAAAGCAACCGGGAGCGGGAAAGCGACCAAAAGCGGGAGAACAAGCGGGGAAGGAAACGGGAGCGATAGAGACAAACATTACAAAAACTTCTAAAAATCGCGGGCAACCCCGGATACCCCGGATACCCCGCTAGTTATTTATATTTAATTAAATATTATTCGTTAAATAAAATGTTTGTCGTGCAGCCGTAAAAAGGGTTAGGGTTAAGGTTAGCAGTATGGTGTTCCAAATGTTCAAAGTTTTTTTTGTTTTTTAGGCGTGCAGCCGTAAGGGTTAGGGCTAGGGTTTGGATAAAAATTAGGGTTAGGTCTAGGTTTAAAATTAGGATTAGGGTTAGGGTTAAGGTAAGCACCTCGCTAGTTATTTCGTTAGGGTTAGCATCCCACTAGCTACTTCATTCACCGGAAGGTAAGCAAGGAAATCCAACATTCCGAAAAAATGCTTTACACGATTTTTCTCTTTATAGGCTTTTGGCAGCCCCAGCTGCTGCACTTTAACATGGAAAAAACTCTTGCAAAACCACAAATTCATACTACTACATTACTTTATTTATTTTCATTTGTCAGAAAAAACGTCATATCACGGGAAAAAATCTTACAACAGGGGGGTAAATGTCCCACTCTGGGACGGGAGAATTGTGCGGAGGGAAAGGTCTTAGGGTCTGTCGAGGGAATGTCCGGGGGAAACGTCCGGTGAATGTCCTACATTTAAGTTTGACAGCTGCAGTACAATATACAATAGGAAGGACAAAGTCAACATTGTGATGGAACGGCTGCAGTTGCTAAAGTTTTTTGGTCAAAATTTTACATTCTGGGGAGAATGACTTTAAGTAATGAGACCAATTGCACAGGCTCTCGACAAGTTCCAAGGAGAAAATAAACCTGAGGCCTCTTTTGGTTCGATTTTGCCGACTGTGCATGTCATACAACGACGACTAATATCAACTGCATCAATATATACTGCAAGATTAATTACAGGCTCTTTAGGAGATATTTTAAAGTCTGAAGATAAAAGTTCTTGTAATAACCCTCAGCCTAACACACTCAAAGACACATATTTTTAAACATTGCTTTGTAACACTTGGTTGATGGTTGAAAGTCGAAACAAATTATTTTTTTTTTTTTATATTGTATTTTTTATTAAATTTGCAGTTTTTATCAATAAAAATATTCTATGTACTTGAGTACTTGTAAATCTGCACTTGTACGTAAGTAAAACAAAAATAATGTACATGTACCTATAAATATTTTAAAAACAGAGTAATTTCCACTTACACTTAAGTACATTTTCTGAGTACTTACGTCACCACTGGTCTTGAAACACAACATCTATAAAACTATTTATCCAAGTGGTACATTTCAAAGTTTTACATCCGCCCGGCTAGCTCAGTCGGTAGAGCATGAGACTCTTAATCTCAGGGTCGTGGGTTCGAGCCCCACGTTGGGCGATTTAAGTTTTACACGTTAAACCAAATCTGTGATAAAAAATTCCTTGTGTTCTAATCGTAAATTTGTAGCGGCATGTCATGGTTCATTCCTAATGTTTTTGTCTTCCTAGGTTAGATTTTAAATCTAAAATCAGGATTGCCAACTCAATGCAAAATTTATTGCGTGCGTACACGGGCAGCCTTGTTTATTTATACTGGCGTGTAGTATATTCACTAATCTTCTATGGTGGCCGTTTTTACACACTTTTACTTAACTTAACTTTTCTGCCTGTCTGTCTGTCTGCTATCTGTTTGTCTGTCTGTGTGTCGTAAAATTTTGGAATCGATTTTAAATTAACTTTTCGATGAGCTACAGACTTAAAAATTTAAACCTATTTCCGATTATAATTATTTGTGATATTTTCGTCGAACTATTTATTGTCTCTGCTTCTTGTTAATGTAACAGAATGTGGCCTACGCAATCGACTATATAAAAGTGTGTTTAAAAAAAAACTTTGTTTTTTGATTCACTTGTTATTTTCTCATGGCATGCTAGTTTGTTGTGTGTTCTAGGATATTTCTTTAGTTGTTGTATTATTTCATTGTTACTAAAACTGCTAAATTTGCTGTTCTTATTTTGAAACGGTAGGTAACAAGTGAAACAATGAAAAACAATTACTAAAAATAATGCTTTATTTAACAATTTTCCAATTAAAACCGTTGCATTGGAGATTTATCCAAGACACTTTTAGAGAGTTTAAAACTACACTAGTCAAGACACATTTCTCTATATGAATTATAAATAATTTAAATAAATTAATTATGAGCATTTTAAAACTTTAACATTTTTATTTTGGATCATGCCATAGAAAATAAAATGGTGTAACAAATTTGAGATATTTTACATAACGAGAAGGGCTTCAAAATTGAGTAACTGTTTTAGCGATACAGACGATATACAACGTAGTGAAATATATGCACTGTAATGAAGCATTTAAAAACACTTTTTAAAAACAGTGAATTGTTTCAGAAATTTCAAATTTAAACAGTTGCTTTGGAATAGACCTCCTAGCCGAATTTTTTTATGTTTGTGGCTGGCTGAACAAATATTTCGGCTGATATCCGGATTAGCCGAATTTACGCGTAAAATTATTATTCGGCTTGAATTTTAAATTATCCGGCTGATGATTCAAATTTGTGGCTGATAATTATTTTAAATTAGGCTAAAATTTAATATAAAATTATTTGCTAAAGTTAATAAAGTTTAAAATTTATTACCATTATATAAATTATCATAATTAATAGCAATTGTCATCAAAGTTAATTAAATCATCAAAAATGTCATATGATAAACAAAAGTACATCATAAAAAATAATATGAAAAAAAATTTTACATTGCAAATTTAAAATTGTCATGTATAAAAACAATATGATTTAATTTATCAACACTTAAGGCTGATCTGCGGCTGTTCATAACTAATCCACATGTTGAAAACATACTTTCGACTGGTACTGAGCTGGCAGATAATGTCAAATATACTTCTGCAACTTGAGATAATACAGGAAAATCATCTGCATGGTTTCTCCAAAATGTAAGACAGTCTGTATGTCTGCTATCAACAAATGACAAATACCTAGTATCTATCTTCAAAAATAGTTTTTCCTTTGTCATCTTGTAATATACCGAAATAATCCCAGCATGCTGATTTAGAATTTCCGTGTTGACTTATTGTCTTCATTTTAACCTTCAGCTGTCTCAAAAATGCATGTTCATCTCTTGTCAGAGCTGGAGTACTCACGTTTGCGTTTTCCTGCAAATTATTATAATCATTACAATAGTGAATAGATAGTAAATGTAATTGAAATTTATTAACTTATTTGTGACAAAATGAAATAACACGTAAGGTAGTAATTTTTTATTATAAAAAGTAACGATGTACGCACACAATATAATTGTAAAATACAAAAGAACGAACCTTTCGTTTGCTCATCTTTACTAATCTTCTCTAATGCTAATTCTAACTAACAGAACACCGGTCGACGTCGGTCGAAGTTAACAAAAAATATTAATATAAGTTTGTTTGTTCATGATATGATTAAGAAGGAAATAGAATAAAAAACTCATATATATATTAATGTAAAATCGCTGATTTTACGATAGGTTTTCCCATTGATAGACGTTAAAGGACTCGGAATAACTATTATGGACATTTATTATTAAACCAGAAGGTATAACTAGCCGTAACAAAGCTTCATTTATTATTTTCCAATAAAACATCAAAACCATTCTATTGAGCCCGGTATACGATTTGGTGATATCGTAACATTGGTGTCAGAATTGGGATACAAGAATGGTTTTGAAATCATTGGATGAGCTTTGGGCGAGTGAAATGAAAGACGAGCTGGAGAAACGTGGCCTGAGCGATACAGGTAAAAAGGACGAACTTATGGAACGCCTCTTAGCCGCGTTAGTGAATGAGGGCTATGGGCCTGACGACGACGAATATCTATTCGACATTGACGAGGAAGCTGTGGTCAAGAGAAGGAAATTAAAAAACAAATTGCTGGAGGAAGAAAGACAACGAGCGAAAGAAAACATGGCAGCACAGAAGAAGACAGGAGAAGGAATGATTCTTGGCCACGGAAACAAAGTGGCAGCAGCCGGTACAACTGTTGAGAGTTTGGTCGCAGGGTTGGCTGAGGCAGTGGTGGACACGGTTCTGGACCAGAGGGCTGCTGGTGATGTGGGTTGCTGCGGCGAAACCCAATTTGAACTGGAGTCCACCAGCTGTGTCTCAGAGCATGTGACGGATGACGGCCGTACAGACTGCACAAGTCAGGTGGGTCATGATGATGAGCTTGTCAAAGACGGTCATGATAAGGAACCTTGCAAAGATGCTCAAGATGAACCATGCAAAGATGGTGACAGTGATACAGTCGGTTTGGACGTCAAAAACCAAACTAAAGAAGATGAGAAGAATGTTGAAAACGAAATGCAAAACGATGAGGATGAAAGTGACGATGATGATTATAATAATGGCAATAACAACTATGGCTTTCACCCATACAGCGACGGTTCTGAAACGGAAGCCTCCATAACAGACGACGGCACCGAATATTCAGGGTCAGATTTTAGTGAAGAATCTGACTCGGATGAAGCAACCGAGGATTTAGAAACGGACGAAACTCCAATGGAAAAATACGTCAAAGTTAACTTGACAAGAAAAGAAGACACTGATTTGAGAGACGATGGCGATAATTTGAAGAAAGATCCGCTGGACGATACGAAAGTTGACACCGACGAAAGAGCCGAGATGGAATGTGAAAAGAAAACGTTCGATTGTAGCTTGGAAGAAAACAAACATGACGGCGATGAACTTTTCCAAAACAACAATAGCAATGCAGCAAGCAAAAACTCTGGAAAAAATGAGACAAGAACAGAGAACGGTACCGAGGGTTTTAAATCAGATGAATCCACAGAAGATTCTAGATCAGATAGACTAAGAGTCATTGTAAAATCAAATAACAGTGTGATGAAGGGATTTATTGGATTTATGGAACGACGTGTTTTCGAAAAACCTTTTGAAGAGTTTCTTGAGAAAAATCTAAAGGATGTGAAGGAAGAAAAAAAAGCAGACAATTCCGATAAACCGTGCAAAGATGTTCAGGACGAGGCATGCAAGAAAAGGCTGTGATGAACCGTGCAGAAATGGCGACGATGAGCCAAAAAAAGACTCTGTTGATGAGCCAAAGAAGGACTGGAAGAAACTGTGTCAAACGGTCAAGAGACTAGACCATGTTGTTTGCGAATTGCGGTCAAAGCCACGAGTAAAGATCAAGGTATTTTGGTGTTCGTGGCCGAGTCGCATTTCTCAAAAGCGACTATGCTGTTCGGGACGAACAGAATTAAGAAGGGGGTAATAATGTAAAATCGCTGATTTTACGATAGGTTTTCCCATTGATAGACGTTAAAGGACTCGGAATAACTATTATGGACATTTATTATTAAACCAGAAGGTATAACTAGCCGTAACAAAGCTTCATTTATTATTTTCCAATAAAACATCAAAACCATTCTATTGAGCCCGGTATACGATTTGGTGATATCGTAACAATATATATATATATATATATATATATATATATATATATATATATATATATATATATATATATATATATATATATATATATATATATATATATATATATATATACGTTTATATATATATATTTATACAAACATATATATAGGTTAAGCTGGCGTTCGGAAATTTTATGGCGGATTTTCGGCGTACCGTTTTCGGCTGGCCGCCGGCTAGCCGTAATTTTTTTTCGGCGGATTTACGGCGGCTGTAAAAAGTTTGGCGGCGGCGGCGGCCGGCGGTGGCTAGGAGGTCTACTTTGGAAAATTATCCAAGACACTTTTTGTCTTGGTCAAGAAACATTTTTCTATATAAATCAAAAACTTTATTTAAATTAAAAGTAAACATGTTAGAACTTTAAAACTTTTATTTTGGATCATGTAATGGAAACTAAACGTGTGCAAAATTTGGATAGATTAAATAACGGCAAAGGGTTCAAAACTTAGTAAATATGCCTTGACGATACACACGACATAGTAAAAAAATATTTCAGTTTTGCGTTTGTGTCAGTATATGATTTAATAATTCTATTCTAACACACAATTATTAGAACTAACTAACCAACTGCACAAACAATCTACTTCGGAGCTTCTAAACTCCTAACTAAACAAGTAAAGTTAAAAAATAAATTTAAAAAAATGCTTTTATTTGCTTCTTTATTTGAGTCAACGAACTAAAATTTTGAATCTAAAACAACCGATACGCTCAATCTTGTATATTGTCTATTTTTTCATATGAAATCAAAATTAATAAATATAACTCGATGTATAAATTAGTTGTTATCTAAAACACTTCATTCATATATTGTTATCGAGCTATTCTGAGAGTTTCAAAGCTCCACGTAGATGAATATTAGTAGAAATTTCGTTTACCTGTAACGGTCAACTTGAAATTCAAGTTTTTTAAGGCCTAATTCATGTCGGAAACATTCAATTCCTGTATTGTCATCCAGAATAAAGTTTTCCTAAAAGTATTAGAGCTCTAGGTGTTCGAAAAGTGGGTGAATTTTTGTTTCTAAGATTTGATCACCACAGACAAACAAACAAACAAACAGAGAGACGAGTGAAGTTAAATAAAAGCATTCAACAAAATAAATATAGTTAAAAATTACGGTAACAAGTAATTTTTGTTTTGATATTACAAATGTCCAGCTTTTTTTGCAAATCAGGCAATTTATTATCAGGTTATAGCGGAGAAGGGTAAAAATTTGTAAAGTTGGAAAATTCTTTTTATTTGGAAATAATTATTTAGTGCCATAAAAAATTCAAATCTGATATAATTCAGTGATGCAAATATATAGAAAAACTGGATTTCAATCATGTTTTGCTTGGCATTTCTAGTCTTACTCAATTTTGTTGTGGTATGTTACAATTTGATTTGTTTTTTTAAGTAAGATGTTGAATAACAAAAGCTAAATGTTATATTCAGGTTTGACTGGATTAAGCAGTTATCTAAAAATAATTATTACATAACCTGCCACAAGTTTTGAAAAGTGATAAAAAAAATTTTTATAGCCCTCTCACTACTGATATTTTTGGATTCAAAATTCTTAAAACTGAATATTTTGATTTAAAGAAAATATTGGACTTGTTAGCAAGTAAAATTGCAAATAAATATAAGTCCTGGGAGTTAATGACAGATGATTTTAAAATGTTGGCAAATGTCTGTAGTGAGTTATTAGATCTGTTTGCTCTACAACATGGTGCAAATTTCATTAATCATATTTTATAAAAACAGTTTAAGAAAACGAACTACAAATGGATTATCAAATGAAATATGTGAACTGATAAAGCTTCACCAGACCTACAGTTAGTATATGCTGGGAACGTCACCACTCATTTTTTCAATATTTTTATTAGTTTAAAAGATCTGAAGAACGTTTTGGCAAGTTTTTGAGATTTTTAAATCATATTGTTTTATTTCAAAAATATCTGAAAGATGTTTCAACAACAATATTTATTTTTGTTATTTCTAAATCTCTGTTTAATTGCTTAAATACATTCGAAATCGTGAAGATTTGGTGATGGTATTGCGGTAAAGCGCTTAAAGGTCAGTGGTTTCGAATCTCGCGGAGTCACCAGACTCCATGGAGTGTGTGGAGAGACGGGAACTTTGAGATTTTGCTTTTAGTTCTAGTTTCAGGAGAAAATAGACGTGGCAGACTCACGCAAGTAGCTCTCTTAAATAGTTTACTTTCATTGTTCAGGCTGAGTGTCTTACATAAGCAACTTAAATCCTTTCATTTATTTTGAAAAAGAAATTTTAAAAAATAGAAAAGGTGAAAAGCTAAATTAGCTTTATTTGTTTCTTTATAAACTATATTTAAGACAATGGTTGGCATGTTGAAACTCATGAATGCAAATGCATGGTAGAAAGACTCTTGAAAGTGATACAAACTACAATGCTAATATAACAATGGCCTACGCGCGTAAATTGCAATTTCAGTTGGCTGTTCTGGTCGTATATTAAGAAGTTCATGCAAGAACATAGGCTTACACAAAGTAATTGAGTAACTAACTAGGTGTTACATTTTGTGTTATAAACAGGCGTTTAACGATCTTCCACACTGGAATCACAACATATATGTTGAGCTTTAGATTCTTTCATAGTAGAGGTCTGATTCAAGGGGACTATATAAATAAAATAAAGAAATGTCTCGTATCTGATCAAACTTTCATTTTTTTCATTTGTGCAATTCGTACTCTATCGTCGTCGTCATCCACATCGTTTTCATCGTTTTCTTCATTATCATCACCATCATCACTGTCACTCTTGTGATGAAACGTAGTGGTGATAAACTGACCTTGTTTTTTGCATATAGTTTTGGTGCATATGTACTTGTGGTTATATTTGAATTTTAATAATTTAATTGAATTTTTGCATGCGTAGCGTTCTGGCTCTTGTTCGAATTTCAAATTAACATTAGCGCGGGAAGCCAATCAGCGATCTCCGTTTGAACCAAAGCTGACGCGAGAATGGATGCGCGCACGTTTTAATAAATATTTTTATTAACTTCTAATATCTGTTTCTATTTTCTACAATTAATTTTTGAGTCACTTCTTAATGATACATTTTCTTCAAATTTTTTTTTATACAGGATGACAATGCAATATTCAATAATTAGTTTTGCAATAAGTCACTTGATTTAGTTAATCTTAATTTTGCATATTGCGACTTAATTGAAAAAAATAAAAATGTAAACAATTGATTTTAAAAATTGAGTTTTAATAACGTAAAAACATCTGGTTTAAAATATTTATTTTTATCCTATTTACTTGTCGTTAGAGTGAATACAGAATGACTGTTAAAAGAGCCGTACAGAAATAGCCCCCCGACTACTGGTTACCATAATGTTGATTTTTAAATTGAGCTCTATGCTATCACGTGGCTCGGGTTATATAAGGGAGCTGTGATGCTCCTAAAGAGGACCATCTAAATTGTTTTATACAGGTGCAGACGTTAATCAATCCAACAACAAATGATTAAAGAGGACTGTAGAGCTGTATAAAGAGCGGTATAGAGTAAACTGTATGCTTCAACAGCTTGTCTTATGTATTACCGTTTTAAAACTTTGACTTTGCTTAATTCGGTTTTCCTAATAAAGCTTATAAATATATCGAATTTTCCAGTCTTTAGCAGTCGCGCACTCGTCTTTTGAGGAGTGCGTGACAATTACCACCACCATCATCATCATCATATTCATCATCAACACCACCGTCATCGTCGTCGTCATCATCATCATCATCATCATCGTCGTCGTCGTCGTCATCATCATCATCATCATCATCATCATCATCATCATCGCCACCGCCGCCGTCGTCGTCATCATCATCATCGTCATCGTCATCGTCATCGTCATCATCGATACTCTACTTTTTTTCTTATCTCGGCTAGATAAAACACATTTCAAACGGATTTTTTGTTGGGAAGACCTAAGACTACATTCACGCATTCATTAGATCATTCATTCATTTTTTCATTCAATAATTCAGGAATTCAATGCTTAATTTCATCAATTACGATGAAACCCTTTGTTGTTAAACATCCGCTACGGAGCTGCCATCACCCGTTTCAATTAAATGAAATTCAACATATTATCTAGAAGAAAGGATTAACAGCTTTGTGGAAAAAAGCTTTCTTCAATGTTGTTTTCACCAATTAGGAGATTGAAAAATTTTTTGGAATACCTTTATTTTTGACTAATTATTTTCAGTCATCATTAAACGTTTTGAAAAAAAAATTGAACAAAAAAATTAATTGAAAAAAAGAAATCTTATAAGAACATTTTTTTGAAATTGACAAAACAGTAATACAACAGATGGTGATTATGATGATGATAAAAGCATCAGCGGATTAACATCAATAGTTGGCCAAAGAATTAGGCATCCACACAGGAACAAACTAAACAAATATAAAACTAGATAAAATTAGATAATATAATCGGATCATGAAACTAGTGGGGCGTCTGAACTGAATGGTGCTGGATCACATGGAGATTGGCAGCAAATCTGGAAGAGCAATGAATGCCAGTGCTGATACGGAAATGGAACAAATAAAATAACTAAAAAAGTTAAAAAACTAGAGTGAAGATTTTATCAGCTAAATTATTTTAACTCTTGTTATATATATATATATATATATATATATATATATATATATATATATATATATATATATATATATATATATATATATATATATATATATAAGTTTTATTCTATTTCCTATTTAGTTATGTCATAAAAACAAAGCAGATATAATTTCATTAACAATCAACAAAAGATCTAATAAGTATTTAGCAACCACATTAGTTAGATTATAATTATTATCATTTAATTAGAATAATAAAGATATAACAACTCTTCCTAAGGGGATCAGTATAAAAACTTAGTTTCAGATTTTTTCAATAGTTGATAAAATGCACACAGTTGTTTAAAATAAAGAATTTATAAAAAAAATCGTTCGTTTAATAGTAAAATTTCTACTCAAATAACAAGTAAACTAAAAGCAATTAATTGCATAATGTGCAGTAATCTATTTAACGATTGTGCTGAAAGTTTCAAGCCTCTAGCTATTTGGAAAGTTGTTTAAATATTAATTACAAGATTAAGCCAAAACAGACAACAAACAAGTTTAGCTAAGTAAGGGCATGTAATAATTAATAACAGAACAAAAAAAACTGGTTTTTCTACAAATTTTTTATAACTTGGACTTGTTTTTAAGACCATACATAAAATATATTTCTTCAGTGAAAATTAAATTGTGTGCGAAAATTTCCAAAATTGTTATGAGGAGCGAGTTTCAGCTTGTTTCGATGGTGGGATTTTTGTTAATTTTTACTTCCACGATTTTTCCACAAGCTTTCAAGCAATCAAGCAGTCAAAACCGGCAGTGAAGCAAATATAAAAGATTTAAACAGTTTTAAAAGACCGATAATGTTCAGCTGGTTGTCTCAAGCTGCTTCGCGGAAGTCTACGTTTGTCTTGTCAATTAAATCAAGTAGCATGGTATTATTAAATAAAAATAAAATTTTATGTTATTATTAAAGAATAAAATAGTACTTATGCTGAACTATTAAAAATTATTACATATGTTTTATCTTTTTTACTTTATTTGAAATAAAGCTATTTTTAGTTCGTTAAAAACTTTAAAGTATCACTAAAACAAAACAAAAACTAAATACAACTATAATTATAACTGGTATATATATACCAATTATAGTTATATTTAGTTTTATAGATATTCATAATGCTGTCGTAGTGCAAGCATGTTACATTAAAATGTAACTAAAAAAATTCGATAGCTTTTTTCTAAAACTTGATTATGCATGAACCTCTTCAACTCTCTTCTAATTGGTAGAATAATTCCGAAACCGGTCAACTTACTATGGATTTGCCCAGAAAGTCCATGGGTCGTACAGCTTCTTATAACTTGACAGCAGCTATGGTTCTGGGAAGCATGTAGTTGGTCTGTGGTTATATGTTCATGATATCAAACATTGTAGGCTTCTGTGTCTGTCAAGGTTTTCTAACGTCAGAGTTGATTTATGGTCTGTGGATCGGAGCAATAGTGAGTGAATATTCTCTCTGTAAATCTTTGGCGTAGAGCGTTACAAATAATTTATTCCAATAGTCTGTCGGTAGAAACACTTATCTATATTTGTAACAGTTAACAGTTTAATTATTTTATTCTTAATGTAATGAGCTATGGTATATAATTAATTGCAAGTAAATATATAAGAACATAATTTTGGATAATATTTAAACGCAGTCCTGCCAGATTCAGCCACCCTGGGAGCAAAAAGGGGACAATTTTGAAGTTCGATATGCAGTATTACTACAGCTCTCAGACTTTCAGAGCATTTATACTGGGGGAGCAAATCCAAAGACATAATGCAAACAATTTTTCTTACAATGGGGGGGGGGTATTTTTAAAATTCTTCATATTAATTTCACGCCTGTCTTGATTGCCTGATTGCTTGTTTGCTTGAATATTTGCAAACCTTGAAAGTAAAAATTAACTAAATTCCTGTCATCCAATTGAGCTGAAATTTAAAATATAGACCCACTTCTCATAACAATGCATTTTATTAAAGTTTAAAAGATTTTTGAAGAAATAATTTGTAATTAAAAATAATAATTTTCTATGTTTTGAAACAAAGACAAATCAAATACAATTAAATAAAATTTAACATTTATAAATTACAAAAAATGTGATTTAAAAAATTGTTTGCAATAAATGAAATTCAGAATAATTAGGAATTTTGTATAAAACCTGTTTTTACGTAATTTCTTTATTATTCTTACAAAAATCTGGATGTGGCATACGTATGTATTATAATCAAACAAATTTTTAATAACAGTTTAAGCTAATCTTGACAACATTGCCCAACTTCACATGTCCATGTCTGGCAAGAAACATTTAAGTTATTTTACGTTTACTTTTTGTCGAGGCCTCAATGTTTATTTGCAAATATGTAACATATAGGACATAGGACATGCTTATACGCATAAGTCATTTTGTACAGGATGTGTTTATATGCGGACAGATAAAAGAAAAGCTTATATGCGCATGTTTAAAAGTATAACAGTATTATCATTTTTTTAAACATTTTTCTCTGAAGATTTTTCTATTTTAAAACTCGTTTTCAGTTTTTAACAGTTGGTCTGCTAGATTTTCAGTTTTTAACAGTTGGTCTGCTAGAAGTTCTTCCTGGAAAGAAAATGCCTGGAAAATTTCTGGTTTCAGTTTCATTTTTAAATTAATAAAATTGTTTTATTTATGCATTTTATGTCTTTAATTGTACAGATGGCAGCTACAAACGTCATGTCTATCGTTGCAGAATGTTCAGCTGTATTCGTTTGTCTCAATGAGAGTATCAATATCTATATGTCTAACAGTGACGGAACAAGTACTCATAACATAGCTCACCGAGTTAGTTTTACTTTATGTTTCGAATATGAACACACAAAAGGTTTTCGTGACATCTCTCTCTTTTTCTTAAAAACAATTTGTAATCAATTTTATAACTACTTAGAAATGTTAAAAACTTGTTTTAACAAA
>OZ022242.1:13409906-13417406 GCA_963978895.1 Erpobdella octoculata
AGCTCTCCACTGGTGACCGGCGATTCCATTCCATATTTCACTGCTGAAGCAACGATAACTGGTCTCACATCCACTTTAGAGTCCTGAATAAAAACTCTTTCCCAATACTCAAGCAGCTGATCGTGAGGAACCAGCCTGACCTCTTGTTCATAATCACCATTCAGAACCGAGCGAGCACCAAGAGCTAAATTTTTTTAAATAGCTGTTGTACTCTTGAATAGCACTCGCGTCTTTCTTTCTGTTTTTTAGCTCTTTTTGATGAACTGTTCTCCGTTTTGACAAACTTCCTGGTGTGATTATCAGATGCACTCAAAGCTGGATTTTTTTTTTAGTAATTTTTTTGTCGTTTCGGACTTTTGCCATTTTGAGTCTATCAGCCTCGATGAGAGGAGATATTTTATCTAAAAACCAATCATTGAATTCTTTCTCGAGGAGATTTCGTTTTGTTTCCGCACCTGTCCTGGCATTCAAAAGACTGGAGAATTCGTCTTCTGTCAATTTGAAGAGTCGATACCTTTCTATAACAAACTGTTTCAAATTCAAAAAACCCTCTCTGTCGTTGTTACTACTACTACTACTACTACTACTACTACTACTACTACTACTACTACTACTACTACTACTACTACTACTACTACTACTACTACTACTACTACTACTACTACTACTACTACTACTACTTCTACTACTACTACTACTACTACTACTACTACTACTACTACTACTACTACTACTACTACTACTACTACTACTACTACTACTACTACTACTACTACTACTACTACTACTGTTCAATCATTTATTTTCTCAGATTTCAAAAATCCAATAATTTACAGCCAGGACAAAATAAACATAAGAATAAAATGTCCTATAAACTTGACAAAAATATTTCACGTCCCCACGTGGGCCTGAGATTTCCCCGAGACGATTATAAATCTGAACCATGAAATTTCTACACTCACGAAAACATACAATTTCATGCAAATAAATAATTTAACGTTTTCCAACATTCTTCAATTTGTTGCGTCGCCGACCTACTCTCCATCTACAACATTTAAAGAATTTCCAAATATTATAAGTATTTAATAACACTGAAAGTATATAGTAAGTCAACAATTTTTTCCCGACACCAAAGCTAGTCCAAAACTTGTAGGACTTCTCTGACATCACCCCCCTCCAATTGCACACAAAAGCTGTAATGACAGGCTTTAAGTTGAGAGCCTCACCTGGGTTGTTTTCTTTCATCCATGCGTGGACGTCCCTGATATCGTACTTTCTGATTTTCCTGTCATGTTCCTCATTCAGGTTTGCAAGATCAGAAACAACAGAAACGTCGCATACAAAATATTGGTCATCCTTCCATGCACAAAGGTCCGGAATTCTCAAACCCATTTCGGTTTTAATTCGCGGTTCTACTTTTGTAATGAATCCCTTTGATTGGAATTTTTCTTCCAGTTTGCGAACGATGATGTCGTGACGTTCTCGCCTAGGTCCATCACTCTTGGGACAGATTTGAATCATGTGTCCTAATGATTCAGGTATTCTGCATCCAGCGTCGCATGACGTATCGGCCAATGGTCGTCCCCGCGACGCCCTAAGCTTGTTGTAGAGAACGGCTGCACGAACTTTAATGCACTTGATGAATACATCTGATGGCACTCTGTTCACTCCGTCTACGATCCAGTCACTCAATCCTATTCCTGATGAAAAAGACTTCAAACCATAACCATCTACAGATTTATAAAGATTTTCAGTTGTTTTGAGTTGTAGTGATTTTTGAGCACCTTCGATTCCACTCCCAAGTCTTCCGAATTTGCTAATTTCTGATAACACAGATAGACTTTCCTGCAGAACATTCATCAAAAACACATCGTTGCCATATTTAGCCTGAGTCAATAAGTTATTGAGTCTTTTTAGTCTTAGAATAGGGGCCCATTGCCTCAGCTGCAAAATTCCCAGCCCTCCGCTTCTAAGAGGAGCATGGAAGAATGACACAGGCGTATCCTTTGGCAACCTAAGCCAGCGCCTCACAGCAGCTCTAATTTGTAAGTCGGCGGCAGTTAGTGAAGACATCGTTATAAAATCGAATGTCAGATGGTGGACCAAACTTGGCAAGACATGCGTTCTGAGAATATACATTCTTTGAAATGGTTTCAGTGGTTCTCTTGATATTGCGTGTAAAGAACTTTGAATAAAACTAGCAATTGAAGTAACTATCTTTTTTGGTCCAACTTCAGTACCAAGATACTTGTACGTTTCTTCAATATTTAAAGTTCTTATATTGGAATTTTGCACTTTTAGATATGAGTGGGGGTTTACAATCCATAGTTTTTTCTTGCTTGTGACTTCAGTTCTTAACGACGCGCATTTGCTGGGATTCATGTGCAAGCCAACATTTGCTAGAGCACTTTCAACTTGTTCCACCAGCATTTGCATTCCTACGTCAGTTGACGACATGAGAACTAAACTACTACTACTACTACTACTACTACTACTACTACTACTACTACTACTACTACTACTACTACTACTACTACTACTACTACTACTACTACTACTACTACTACTACTACTACTACTACTACTACTACTACTACTACTACTACTACTACTACTACTACTACTACTACTACTACTACTACTACTACTACTACTACTACTACTACTACTACTACTACTACTACTACTACTACTACTACTACTACTACTACTACTACTACTACTACTACTACTACTACTACTACTACTACTACTACTACTACTACTACTACTACTACTACTACTACTACTACTACTACTACTACTACTACTACTACTACTACTACTACTACTACTACTACTACTACTACTACTACTACTACTACTACTACTACTACTACTACTACTACTACTACTACTACTACTACTACTACTACTACTACTACTACTACTACTACTACTACTACTACTACTACTACTACTACTACTACTACTACTACTACTACTACTACTACTACTACTACTACTACTACTACTACTACTACTACTACTACTACTACTACTACTACTACTACTACTACTACTACTACTACTACTACTACTACTACTACTACTACTACTACTACTACTACTACTACTACTACTACTACTACTACTACTACTACTACTACTACTACTACTACTACTACTACTACTACTACTACTACTACTACTACTACTACTACTACTACTACTACTACTACTACTACTACTACCACTACTACTACTATTTCAATGCATCAAGAGTGAAGAAAACTCCGTCGTAGAGGCATTAAAGCTTATTAAAATTAATTTTTACAGATTTTCATCACAAAATAGAGAAAGAAAACCGAGGCGACAAATTGGCCGATGCTCAAAAAGTCTCAAAGAAGCAAAATGCGTTAACAAAATTAAAGAATGGAAAAACGGAGAGAAAGGAGATTTAATGGAAAGAATGTGAGAAACGGTCATAAAAGAAGAAAGGGAGATGAGAATAAGATTCATAGACTTAAAAAACTCTCGCGCCTTCATTCTATGGAAGTGGAGGACATTAATTACGAACCCATTGTGGCAAGTAACGTGGTCGAACAATGGTCGAGAGATGTCTCTTTCACGTTAGAGGCTTCCACCATGCATGCAGCTGCATGCCCTCACACTGAAATTTTTCTTCTTCCATCCCTAACGAGCGGTTTTGTGAGTGAAATAATAAAAAAAATTGTAATGATAAAATTATTATATTAACTGTGAGGGGTTTTATATTGTACATCTTTCTATTAAGTTGTTCAATATTACTTTACATAGAGTTTTTAACGTAACTATATTTTTCTTTTAATCCATTAATCGATCAAATTATTTAAGCTTGCCCATCTATTGATCAGACAATCTATATAATAAATATATTCTAAATACATTCTACATTAAGTTAATTTATAGATTAAACCAGGGTTGTTCAACACACGGCCCGCTGACCAGAATCCGGCCCGCCAAAGTTTTACATTCAGCCCGCAATTTTTGTCCTTTCAAAAATAGTTCAAATGTAAATTATTTTGCGGTTTTTAATCAAGTAAAAAGACAGCTTGTCCATAAAATTTATAAACGTTTTTTTTTTACTTTTAGTAAAATTTTAATGTTTAGTCAGAAACAGATGGTTTTGAAGAAAGTTAAACATTGCACAATTTTTTCTTGTAGGCGGTTAAAAACTAGTGCAACACCGAATGTATAAAGTATATGATAAATTGATTGCTAATTAGGTTTGAAAAACCGGACCGGGCCAAATTCAGAAGGGCCAGGTTGGGCCACGAATAATTGCTCCGTGCAGTACTTTATTGCTGACTCTTTATAAGTTTTACATTTGATCAGATACGTGATTCCTAGCCTGACACTGTTTGTTCATAAGTTTATTCCTCTGTTTATTCCTACTGCTGTGAACAGCTGTTTCAAAAAATAAAAAGTTCAAAATAAATCATTATGATTTAATAAATATATGAGTTTTTAAATTTCTTATATTGAATTTACCGCCGGTGTTGCTTACTTATTTGCTTGCTTGTAGACAAAAAGGCTGGACAACACTGGATAAAACTCTCTGTATTTCTCTTTTCATCTAGTTCATTCATTAACATAACCATCTAAATTTTTCAATTACCTCGACTAGCTGTATTCTTCCATTCACTCATACATCAACAATTTTTATTCAAACGCATTAAATAAATTTATCATCAAGTTTTATAAAACATTCTGTACAAAACTGCTGGCGAGCAACTCTTTCAGCGCAGCATGACCAGATGGAAAAAGTCAACATACACATTTAAAGGTTTCCGCTAGAAGAACAGCCCGATGCCGGTTGGGAAAGTCTAGATACAAGTGTTTGTACCACTCCATGAGACGTATCATGTGGTGGGCAGCCAATGTTTTTTTTACCAGAAATGCACTGACAAAATTATATCAAATATTTTCCTGGGTTTGTAATTGGGTAATATTCTTTCAGGAATTTTGTGAGGGCCGGATACCGATGGGGAAGATCTATAAATAAGAGTTTGTACTTCTCCCTGGGATTTAGCCAAAAATACGCCGACAACCATATATTAAATTTTATTATGAGTTAATGTAGTTAAATAATACTCTCGCACTAGCTCGCCCCACCCCACCGCTTCGCAAAAAACCCGGGAAGGGAAAAAAGGAGAAGCTGTCCTGTATTTTTGGAAAAACTCTCTGGCAAACCTAGTAGTTTTATATTTGACGTTTTTTGTATAGCTGTTTTATCCAGGCCCGTAGACAGGATTTAGTGAGTGGGGGGCTATGAAAATTAGTAGGGGGGGCTACTGACGAACGAGGGCACCGAAGAAGCCTGAGCGCGAGCGCCGCAGGTGCGAAGCCCCTCGCAATAAGGAGATTCGCCAAAGCATTTTGTAGCATTTGACACAAAATGGCATCCAATTTTGGATATCCTATTATGTGATTTTAGATTTTCTAAGAGTTGCAATATTGCTGCTCGTAATAACAAAAATTAACAATTTTCACAGGCAATTTTGTCAAATAACAGTATGCTTGTTGTTATCCACAATCTTGATTTTTGATGCGTGCATGGCACACCACTGGGATGACAACACTGAATCAAATTGTCCAAATTTAATTATTGATTAAGACAACCGTTATAGTCCACAATACAATAACTTGCTTATTTTATTTTGGATAAAAACTTGTACATCTGTATCAAATGTCAAGAAATCAATTATATAAAATCGGATTTAAATATTTGTTTTGACAAAAATCAAACGACATTATAATAAAATGTACCATTTAGTTTACCTTCTCATTTTAAGTTACTAAACATCCATTCATGTGTTACACATACAACTTGTCATCAGTTTCTAAACAATCTAGATAGAAGATTAGATTATATATCAAGTCTATCATTAAACTTATATTGTTATAAAAATTGTGTGGTTTGACAGTAAGCTTTAAATTGTTTCCTCGATATAATCAGTTCAGAATATTGGGGTTAATAGTATTGCAGTGTCAGACTAGCACTAAAAAATATTAAATTATAAAAATAGTTTGAATTATTGAGAGTCATTCAAAAATCAAAAGCAAAAGTTTCTCAGCTAAGCTGAATTAGCTTCTTTCTCTGTTTTAAAACTGTAAGATTAAAGTTATTATAATATTGTAAGACTGAGTCCAAGCACTGATTATGAAACTCATGACAATTTTCATATGTAAAACATGAATGGATGTGTAATAGCTTGAAATGAGAAACTAAACTAAAAATAACATTTCATTATAATATGGTTTGATTATTGTCAAGACAATTATTTGAATCCGATTTTATTTTATTGCATTCTTGGTATTTGATAGGTATCCATATCAATTGCTTTACAGAGCAATTTTTCAAATGTCAGAAGTACAAGTTTGCTCTTTCTCTCATAGGACATTGATCTTCTATGTGGTCGTAGTACTCGTGTTAGACAAGAAAATGAATTCTCACAAGGGGCAATCGAGATGTTAAGAGTCATTGCTGCTGACTAGAATAGTGCCAATTTAGAGTAGGAAATGCATCCTAATAGTCCAGCATAAAATTCATCACTTCCTGGAGACTGCAGCCTGCTTGAAATTTGTTGTTTAGAAACCTACTTTCAATGAGAGCCTCGTCTGCAATATATTTTTCAACATCGTCATGCCTGTTTTGTTTTAGCAGTTGCGTCAACGGTTTAAGGTCATTGACATATAAAAACTTGTCTGAATTTGGTAGAAGGGCAGACACTGCACAAGTCAAACCTTTAAAATAACTTAAATAACTATCAACAAAGCTCTCCATCAACTCTCTTAATATACCGCCCAACATGCTAAAATAAACAGCACAAAGCTGATTCCACTCTGCTGAACACTATTGCTCATCACTCTGTCCAAGAGTAGACACAAATACAGAATCACGTAACGTGCTACTCTGTACTTTTGCTCTTTTTTGGTATGGGTTGTAGCAATAGTTCATTCTACAGGCATGCAAATTATTATTATTAATTTTATATTTAAATTTACCTTTATTTATTTATTTTTATTTAATTTTAATTAATACATTTAAATTTAAATTACGGATCATAACTTCATCATCACTTGGGTGGCTTAAGTGTAAATAAGGTGAAAAAACCTGCCAAAAATTTAGTGGGGGGCTTATATTTTTAGTGGGGGGGCTACAGCCCCCCCAGCCCCCCCCCCGCTAGCTACGGGCCTGGTTTTATCGTAGTGGGCATTGGTGTCTTTGGTCTATTGTTTCCTGTTTCTTTTGCGATTGTTGTTATTGTGTTAATGTAGTTGAGTGGCGTACTGTGCTGCTTTCCGATCGCAAAAATTAGTTATATTTGAAAGTATGGCAAATAAAATAGAAATACAGCGTCATTTGAGATGTTTGTGTTAATTTATTTTGCTAAGTCTGCAAGTGTAAAGAATTCGACAAATTTCACAGTTTGCCGAAATCGCCTAAAAACTTAAGTATTCAAATATGTGTTGTTC
>OZ022242.1:13422406-13532406 GCA_963978895.1 Erpobdella octoculata
TTTGCATTTTTTAAATTTGGTTGTGTTTTTTCAGAACTGGTTAAATTCTTTGTTGAATCAACTAATTCTCTCTTTGGCATCATTACTCAGTCACCTGCTGTTACGTTGGTGCCGCCATCTGGGTCACCCCCACCAGCCAAAAAGCCAAAGTTGTTTCACAAGTATTCATCGGCGTTAGATGACACCTGCCTTGATGTCGATGCACAGTTGACCAGATATCTTGAGATGAAGATCACTGGTGATGTGGATGATGCACTAACGTTTTGGCAGAATCATTCCAGTGACCTTGACAAACTGTATCACCCAGCACTTCGTGCCTTAAGTATTCCAGCTTCAATTTAACCAGTAGAACGTGTGTTCAGCCACGGCGGAATAATTTTAAGACCCCATAGGGCTAAGATGTCGGAATCTAAACTGTCGTCGCTAACTTTTCTTAAATGTAATAGTTTTTTGATGTAGAATAAACTATTATTTTGTTGACTTTAAAAAGTACTCGAAAAGTACTCGCTAAAAATTTCTTGTACTTGTACTCGTACTTGTACTCGAGACCTCAGTACTCGTACTCGTACTCGTACTCGATAACTTGATACCATGGTACTCGTACTCGTACTCGTACTCGACACCATGGTACTCGTACTCGTACTCGTACTCGGACCATATGTACTCGCAACATCTCTGGTAATTAGCATAAAATCACTATCGTTCATATACACGAGTCATTTGTGCTTAAATTTTTTTAAATGGTTTCTATTAAATATTATATACTCAGCTCAAACGTCTACTCATTATTATCAGTTAATCGCATTCACCGCACCGCTAACTACAACTGCTACCACCATTACAACCACTCGAGCTGCACCGACTACCGCTACAACCGACTACCGCTACCACAAGCACTGCAGCGACACTGCATTCAGAAGATTTAAGAGCTGAAGAATTTAGAGCTCTCAAGTGACTGCCGACAGATATTTGGCGCATTTAATAGCGTCCGTGATAATTGCGCGACTATTAAAAACCATCTCAAAAACGGCGCTCTAATTGAACGCCCCACCATTTCCCCATTCCACGCCGAAGGTTTTGAAAAAAAAAATTTTTTTCTTGTTTCGATTAATTTTTTTTAATTTTTAAGGCGTTCTGTCTTTTTTCTGGAATTTCTTTTGTTTACTCCAAAGAAGAATGACCGTTGACCTTTGATGGTTTTAAAAATATTTAAATCATTTTTTAATTTGAATAACTAAGTAATAATTATGATTTGTTACATCTCTTAAAATAGAAATAAGTAATCCTAAAAATAACTTTTTTTTTTAAATTCTATTTTTCTATTACTAGCGACCACAAATAAAATATAATATACTTATTTAAATTATAAAACATTTTATGTTTATTTATTCATAAAAAATGACAAAAGTAATCGTTTTTAATGAGCTTTACACGTACTGTGCAACAAGGCTTCGAAGGAAATACGATAGTAAACAAACAAATAAAAAAACTAGATAGAGATAGGGAAGCAAATCAACAGCAACAAATAGATAGCGATAGCAAACAAATCAATAAGCAAGTAAAGGAAAAAACAAGTTTTTTAACACAAATTTTAATTTCAAATACACTCGATTCAGAAATACAAAAGATGTTCAAATTAAGTTTTTTTTAAATAAGTCATGCATTGTCATCCAATATAAAGTGTCAGCTTTCTAGCTAATCAAAAAACTGGTTAAATTTTACTTGCAAGATTTGAGTACAGAGAAAGCTACACACACACAAACAGAGATTGTAACCTAAATAAAAGTTTGTAAAAAAGTAAATAGAGATAGGGAAGCAAATCAACAGCAAAAAATAGATAGCGATAGTAAACAAGTCAATAAAAAAGTATATAGAGATAGGGAAGCAAATCAGCAAAAAATGGATAGAGAGAGAGAGAGAGAGAGAGAGAGAGAGAGAGAGAGAGAGAGAGAGAGAGAGAGAGAGAGAGAGAGAGAGAGAAAAGCAGTATGACAACAAGAACATGAAAGGCAAATCAGCACAAACGCACAGACACACAATTACGGAAACATCCAGGTAGTCATATAAAATAAAACATAAGAAAATAAACGGCGGGAATTAATTTATAAAAAAGATTTAAGCCTATCAAAATTAAAATTTGATTTGACGTCTGCCTGCTAATTGCATTTCTGTCCAAAGTTGCTTCGACTTTTCTGTGACGTCATTTGACTTTAATTTAATTTTTAAGCAGATTTTGAACGCATTTTTCAATTTGTTTTATTATTTCATATTTCAAAATTTAAAATTATATTCTAGTGAGAAATAGTTGCACAAAAAGATGTGAAACGTTATTGGGCACAAAATTTGGCCCAGTTCGTAGGTCATGTCTGCATCCAGTGGCCTTTGTTTGAAGCTCCCTTGCAAGTGTAGCCCCCCCACGTATTTTCTTTCTACACAGAAAAACTCTGTGACCACGAAAAATTCATTTTAGCACAAACCATTCGAAATTGGACATAATATTATCTTTCATTTATCTTTCTAACAGCACAACAGTTTATTTGAGGAAAAAACTTTTATTTTCAAGTGTTTTAATATTAATTGAAAAAAAGATCTTACAAACTGTCTAATTATATTTACTAGACAACTGCAGCACTGTAATCATTTGATTTAAAGACAATAGTACTTGTGGAAATTATTACTAGCGTTACAATGATATCGTCGTTGCTATGGAAACTGATGGAAACGTGACAGCAAATTTAATGTCACTTTGAGGTGTGCAGATTGGTCGTTATATAACATGAAGCGATTCTCAGACGTGTTGAATTAAACTTCAAACGGATTGAAAATAAATGACGACCACTCCCGCGATGATGATGATGATGATGATGATGATGATGATGATGATGATGATGATGATGATGATGATGATGATGATGATGATGATGATGATGATGATGATGATGATGATGATGATGATGATGATGATGATGATGATGGTGGTGGTGGTGATGGTGATGATGATGATGATGGTGATGATGATGATGATGATGATGGCGACTACGATAATAATGTCATTTGATGATGGTAGTATGGTTTTGGTGATGATACTGACGGTGAATGACAGGAACGCTTGTAGGTTAAGATATGTGTTGTAGATAATAATAAAATGTGTTGTATATGATAATATAATGTGTTGTAGATAATAATATAATGTGTTGTAGATAATAATATAATGTCTTGTAGATAATAATATAATGTGTTGTAGATAATAATAATATAATGTCTTGTAGATAATAATATAATGTGTTGTAGATAATAATATAATGTGTTGTAGATAATAATATAATGTGTTGTAGATAATAATATAATGTGTTGTAGATAATAATATAATGTGTTGTAGATAATAATATAATGTGTTGTAGATAATAATATAATGTGTTGTAGATAATAATATAATGTGTTGTAGATAATAATATATTGTGTTGTAGATAATAATATAATGTGTTGTAGATAATAATATATTGTGTTGTAGATAATAATATAATGTGTTGTAGATAATAATATAATGTGTTGTACATAACAATATAATGTGTTGTAGATAATAATATAATGTGTTGTATATAACAATATAATGTGTTGTAGATAATAATATAATGTGTTGTAGATAATAATATGTTGTGTTGTAGATAATAGTATAATGTGTTGTAGATAATAATATAATGTGTTGTAGATAATAATATAATGTGTTGTAGATAATAATATATTGTGTTGTAGATAATAATATAATGTGTTGTAGATAATAATATAATGTGTTGTAGATAATAATATAATGTGTTGTAGATAATAATATAATGTGTTGTACATAACAATATAATGTGTTGTAGATAATAATATAATGTGTTGTATATAACAATATAATGTGTTGTAGATAATAATATAATGTGTTGTAGATAATAATATATTGTGTTGTAGATAATAGTATAATGTGTTGTAGATAATAATATAATGTGTTGCACATAACAATATAATGTGTTGTAGATAATAATATAATGTGTTGTACATAACAATATAATGTGTTGTAGATAATAATATAATCTGTTGTATATAACAATATAATGTGTTGTAGATAATAATATAATGTGTTGTAGATAATAATATATTGTGTTGTAGATAATAGTATAATGTGTTGTAGATAATAATATAATGTGTTGTACATAACAATATAATGTGTTGTAGATAATAATATAATGTGTTGTACATAACAATATAATGTGTTGTAGATAATAATATAATGGAGATTGTGTTAATCCAGACGCGTTATTCAAGACGAGATTAGATCAACATTTGAGTCTTTGAAAGCATTTTGCTATTAAAAAAAACTTGAAGTTTGAAAAAACCAAGAAAACTTTTATACGTTTTTGTTCCGTTTTTTCTTACTTTGAACAAAACTTTCACGCTAAACTTTGAACAATAATCGCGTTTATGCAAAATTAAAAAGTGAATTTTAAAAGGAAAACATAGATGAGAATAAGAGAGTAGTGAACAAGAAGTTTGGTGCTTAGTGGCATTAAGTTTGTGCTGGAAGATGAAAGCGTGAAAGTGTGGTTGTGAGAGAAGAAAGAGCACCTTCCATAAGAAAAAATATAATGACACCACATAGATGGGTTGGTAAATAGATAAATGGGTGGGTGGATGGATGGATGGATGGATGGACGGATGGATGGATGGATGGATGGATGGATGGATGGATGGATGGATGGATGGATGGATGGATGGATGGATGGATGGATGGATGGATGGATGGATGGATGGATGGATGGATGGATGGATGGATGGATGGATGGATGGATGGATGGATGGATGGATGGATGGATGGACGGACGGACGGACGGACGGACGGACGGACGGACGGACGGACGGACGGACGGAGTTGACGAATGGACGGATGGACGGATGGACGGGTGGACGGATGGACGGGTGGACGGATGGACGGATGGACGGATGGATGGTTGGACGGATGGGAGGATGGAAAGATGAACGGATAGACGGATGGACGGATGGACGTATGGACGGATGGACGGATGGACGGATAGACGGATGGACGGATAGACGGATGATCGGGTGGACGGATGGACGGACGGATGGACGGATGGACGACAGACGTATGGATTGATGGGCAAAACCATTTAACCATGCTTTAAAAACTAGATAATGTGAGAAAAATTAGTAAGATTTATTAGAAAGGATTTAATACAGTTTTTTAAAACAGAAAAGTATGAATTAAAAATATAAGACGAATAAACTTTGTAAAATGCTGGAGGTGCAACATGGAAAATAAAATATATTGAAAATATATGTGCGTGTGTGTGTGGCATGTTTGTGAATACTTGTGTGCGTGTTTTCATGTCAAATAAACAAATGAGATGACAGTCCATCACAACATCAGCTGTTGCAGTTACTCACAGGACAGGCCGACATGGTGAATAGTTTAGCCAGGCGTTGTCGGACTATCTGGTTTCATCATGGCAGAATCGTGAACTTAAAGTGAGAAAAGATGGAAGTGAAGGGCATGATTAAATGATCTCATTTTGGGAAGAAATTCAGGAATGTGTTTGTGCTGTCATGTCTTTGGTGGCTTATTTGTCACATTTGTTCTTAAAGATAATTTTCTGATTAAAAAACTGATAGATTACCATAAGATCGATAATCATAGCTTAAAAATGTCAATTAAATAAAAAATAAAAGCAAAAAAGGTTTCAAATGGCTTAAAAGCGCTTAATGTTGAACTAATATTTTCATAAAAACAATGAAACTAAAAATTATAACAGAATCAAACAAATTAGTTAATCACATATACTTATGTTGTCGTCAATATGAGCTGCGGATTCCGAAGGATTTTTTGAAATGCAAATCTGGAACTTTCAAGTGAACCAGCCAACAAATTAAATAAGAGCTGTACATAGGATATTATATTATGGAAAAATAAAAACTGAATGCTTTTGTATAAAATGATATCATTTCTCAGCACCGACATTGTATACATTGAAAGTTATCATCCAGTAACAGGCCAATAGAAAACCACAGTTTGACTTGTTTAGCTCTAGTCCTTATAACTCTTAAGCCAAAATCATTTATCTAACTTTTACTCATTCGGAAGTATGTCATGGGATGTCAAATACTTGAAATATAGAAAATTATGGATGGAATGTTTGGAAGAAAAGAAAAATGTAAATTAAAAATCATACAAAACGGTCATATTGTTGAAAATAAAAAATTCCGAACGAGTCTAATAAGTTCTTTATCAACAAAGTATTTAAACTCTCAAGTCAGATTCCCACAACAAATGGGGACCCTTTTCAATTTGCAACCACCAAAGCGAATCAACTCAAGATCGGAAAAAATGAATTTTCTTTTGAAGAAGTTTCCTATCATTCAGTTCGAAGAACTATTTGAAAAAATGAAAAAATCAACCTCTCTGGAGCCTGACGGCATAACTAACGAATTGTTGAAGTTATACGGGGAAGTTATAGTTATACCTCTCACACAAATTATAAATAAATCTTTCCAATCAAGTGTTTTTCTACATGATTGGCAGCATTCCAAAGTCGGTAAGTACAAGAAAAATCTAAATCTAATATTGAAAACTTTCGCCCATTTAGCCTTATCAATGCATTATCAAAAATTGCTGAAGAAATAGCTAGATCACAACTTTCTGAATACTTGGAACATTTACAAATACTGCCAACCAGACAACATAGTATTAGTGCATCTAATATTTGGACAACTTCTTTACACAATCTTAAGTTTACAGGAGCCTTATTTTTTGACCTTAGTAGTGCGTTTGACATGGTAGAGGTTTCTATTCTAGTTGGAAAGTTGACACTTTATGGTCTATCTGAACAAACTTATTCTGGATAATTTCTTGTATGTCTAATCGAACCCAAACTGTAAATGTCGGAAAAGAAATTAGTACAATTAGGGTGTCGGCAGGGTTCAGTACTATCTCTGTTGCTTTTTATTGTTCTGGCCAGTGATATGCCCGAAGCAGTACTAGCTCATCAAATGATTTATGATGATGACACTTCAGCAATAGTGGTTGCAGATTCCTTCAGCAAATTGAACGATTAGTTAGACAAAACAGCTGAAAATGTTTTACATTCTATGGATATAAACAATCTAGTGTCAAATCATGAGAAAACTAAACTAGTCATAACAGTCATTTTTAAAACTGGTTGACCAAGGTCAGATAAATTAGCAGTAAACTGTCGTAGTTCTCTGATAACAAAAAGTTGAAATGAAACTTTATTAGGATTGTCTGTTTCTAGCAACTCAAGCTAGAATGACTACATTTCTAGCTTACTTTCAGAGCTGGACAAAAGAATAAAAGTTATAACAAGATTACGATATAATTTACCAAGGTCAGTGTGTGTTCAGCTCATTACGTCTCTGGTTCTTTCAAAAATACCTTGGACGTTTATACTGATCCAACAATACAATGGATTGATGGTAAATATTTTGGTGAAAGCATCAATGTTTTTCAAAAGAAGCTAAATAAAACCGCTCGTGTTGCACTTGGTCTGCGTTTAATAGATTAGACCTCCGTAGAGGATCTTATGAAGAAATGTAATCTAAAGACCATATTGCAACACAGCATAATTGCTAAAGCTATTTTAGCATGGAAAACGCATAAAGATCAACAGTTCCGGGAAGATATACAACCTAAAAGCAGATGCACCAGATCAAAGACAAGAGATGATATCACTGTATCGGATGTCCCTGGAAGTTTTCTTAGACATACAGGCCAGGAAAGATCTGGAATGGTCTGCCACCTAAAATAAGATCTGAAAGAGTCTTATAAGTGTTAAAAAATGATCAAAAATGAAGTCAATCAGTTGGAGACAGATTTCAGTAAATTCAATGGATTGAGTTTTTAACGTTAATTTGTTCAATATGTATTTTTTATTACTAAGAACTGCATGAGCACTTAAATAAACGACCTCAAAATCAATGTATTTTAATGTAATAAAATATAATTATATATCCTCTTCTCACAGTAGAAATTGTTACCAAAACGCTTTACAAGAAACAAAATCATCAAAAACATGGATAAAGCTGAAAGAAAGCAAAAGAAAACAAGTCCAAGCAAAAAACAAAGTTTGTTAAAAACACACTTTTATATTTGTACATTATGCCGATCGATTTCTAAATATAGTAATAGTTTTGCCATTTTTTTATAGTAGTACTTTCGTGAAAGTTTTAATAAGTTTTTGACAGTCATGATTACCTAAAAGCTCATTTAATTGACGCTATTTAGTGAATAATTTTAAGTTCGTTGCAAAATAATTTGAAATAATGATTAAATCACTTAAAAATGATTAAATATTGTTTTTGTAGGTGGCTAAAATCTAGGCTGGAAGTTTCAAAGTTCTAAGTAATCTAAAAGTTGGTGAAAAATCAATCCAAAAATTTGACAACAGACTGACAGAGAAGTTAAGTAAAATAAAAGAGTTTAAAATGAATAAGTAAATAAATTTTATTTATTTAAAAAAATTATTAGATTATCTGAATTAGTGTGTTTAATAATTGTTTAAAAGAGTTTAAAATGAATAAGTAAATAAATTTTATTTATTTAAAAAAAGTATTAGATTATCTGAATTAGTGTGTTTAATAATTGTTTGTAATAATGAAAATAAAAAAAAATAATTTAAATGGGATGCAATTCAAAAACTATTAGGAAAAATGTTTTACTAAAAAATAAAAAAAAATGTAATATTTCACAAAATCGACACACATTTGTTAGGTCTGCAAATCGGATTGGCAGCCATAGTAATAGTCGCGTCTGGAATGTCGTACATTCATTTATCTGTCTGTCTGTAGGCCTCTCCTTGTACTTTAGTTTGGTTACAAAGTTGCTTTCATATTTCTTTCTCAATCTCTTTTTCTTTCTCTCTTTCTCTCGCCCCATAATTTTTTCTCTTTATTTTTATCCTCTTTCTTATTTTGACACAGCGCCTCCCCAATCTTTCATTTTTTTAAAAGATTCTTCCATCCTGTAGGCACACCATAAAGGGAACATAGGGGCATGCACCCCGGTAGGAACTTTCATTTAAGTAGGTGATAAACGAGATAGAATGTTAGCTGAACTTGTCACTTTTCAACAAAAAATTCAACATTTTTTGCGAAACTGTAAAAATCCGTAGAACAAGTCCATGTAGGTTAAATGTTGAAACTCTTCCATATGGCATGTTTCTATGGTTACGTGCGTGGCATGTCTTTTCCTTGTGCACGTGCGTCTGTGTGTACACCAACATTTGTCCATCCGTGACACCTGTTAGCATTTTAGTTTAAATCTTCTGGTATGGAAAAAAACCAGATAACCATCAGTGACGTCAACACAGGTGTCATCCACGTCATCCACGTCATCCATGTCTTACACATCATATGTCCAAACGGTTTTTTCTTTTAAGTTTCTCGTCCTTTCATAAGCTGCGTACGCTTTTCATTTTGGACGGCATTTTGAAAAGTAAAATATAAAATATTTTAATGTTAAAACAAAAACAATTAGTTGAAAAGTTTTTTTTTAATTTTTAAATTTACTTTCATCGTCATAAACAAAAAAAAATTTCTAGAAAAAATCAAATATTATAATTTTAATCGCTAATTAAAAAACCCCATTTAAATGAAAATAAGTGAAAACATAGAGGATGGAAGATGCATCTAAGGTTGTTGCATACGGAGAGTAGAAAAGCGATTTTGAAGAGAAAGAAGACAAAAAAATGAAATGCATAAAAAGAAAGTGAGCAAGAAAATGAGATAAAAAAGATAGAAAGAAAGAGTTCTCAATTAGAGGTAAAAATAAGAAAAAAGTGAAGAGAGAAATAAAGAGAGAGAGAAAAAGAGAGAGAGAGAGAGAGAGAGAGAGAGAGAGAGAGAGAGAGAGAAAATAGGGGAGAATAAGAGGGAGAAAAAATAAAAATAAATAAAAAACGAAATATTTATAAATGTGAAAATAAAAAAAAAACTGATGATTTGAATTGTGAGCTAGAAAGTATTTTATAGTAAGAAGACCTTTTCAGTATATTTGCTTCCGTATCAGTTTCATGTTTTTTTTACTTTTTGATGTTGTGTTTGTTCATTCTATAAATAACTTGTTAAACATTTAAAACTTAATTTTTCTGCTTGACACGTGAAGTGACAATGAATTTCTAGGGTTCAAATACTATTCTCTGCTATAAAACATTTAAAGACGTTTTAATTTGACCTTTGGCTACTCAGGGGTTAATTGTTTATTTATGACCGCCTATAATATCTCATATAATTAATTAACGGAATATTAAATAACATATTGTTGGTTAAGCGAACAGACATTGCTGGATTGATGGATGGATGGATGGATGGATGGACGGATGGACTGATGGACGGATGGACGAATGGGCGGATGGACGGATGGACGGACGGACGGATGGACGGATGGACGGATGGACGGATGGACGGACGGACGGACGTACGGATGGATGGATGAACGGATTGACGGATAGACGGATAGACGGATAGACGGATGGACGGATGGACGGATGGACGGATGGACGGATGGACGGACGGACGGATGGACGGATGGACGGATGGACGGATGGACGGACGGACGGACGTACGGATGGATGGATGAACGGATTGACGGATAGACGGATAGACGGATAGACGGATAGACGGATGGATGGATGAACGGATGGATGGATGGATGGACTGATGGACGGATGGACGAATGGACGGATGGACGGATGGACGGATGGACGGATGGACGGATGGACGGATGGACGGATGGACGGATGGACGGATGGACGGATGGACGGACGGACGGACGTACGGATGGATGGATGAACGGATTGACGGATAGACGGATAGACGGATAGACGGATGGACGGATGGACGGATGGACGGATGGACGGATGGACGGATGGACGGATGGACGGATGGACGGATGGACGGATGGACGGATGGACGGATGGATGGACTGACGGATGGATGGATGGATGGATGGATGGATGGATGGATGGACGGATGAATGAACGGGTGAACGGATGGGTGTTTGGAAAAATAAATGAATGAATGGTTGGATGGAAATATGGATGAATGGAAAGACGGCTAGCGAATGGACGGGTGGATGGAAAGACGGATAAATTGAAGAACAGACGAATAAACCAGATCTGATGGTAGAAAAAAAAGAAAATTGGTGGGGAAGTTCATTATATTTTTTTTAAGTCGTGTACACGGTGACCAGCGAGTGACCGGTTGAATTGATTCATCCAACTAAATGAGGGAGAGTTGAATTTATTCTCCAACATAAGCAAACACGCACCCCGATCATTAAATTCATACGCCACGTTTCACCTTCTTTTGCTCCTCCGTTATTTTCAATCATCATCATCATCTTTTTCTTTTTCTTTGCCAACGGCATCGTCATCATCATCATCATCATCATTACCGTCCCCAGGCCAACCGTTAAGCGAAACAATTAGCAAACACCCAATAAACGATTACTTCCTGCAACTAAGAACAAGCGAGTGAAGATGAACTGCCAGAAAGGGCACAACCATTCAATTCAAACCTACGGACGAAACCTCAGACCAACCAACCGATTAAAAAGAAACAGACTGCATTTAAAATTCATTTCCTCATGCAACTAAATAAAGACATGATTAAATAATTTTTTTCATAAATATCTTCTTTTCATAGTCATCATCAAACTAACTATAGCATAATAAAACAAAACTTGAAAATTCTAAAAATATTATAAATAGTTTATAATAATTTTACAAATTGTTTTTTAACATTCTGGTGCTCATTTACGCACAAGTATATTTGCAAACGCTGCTGGCGATAGGCAAATTTCACTACTTGAACAAATTTTTTATTTTCAAACTCTTATTAAAAAAACACGTCAAAATAAAAAAAATTAAAATTATAAAACTAAAAATATTTTTTCAACAAAACATGGCCGTGTTGAGAGCGTAAGAAACTTGACTCTCCAGAGACAGGCACTGTAATGGACAATTCCACTTCAAGCAGATAGCAACTGAAGACAAGAGAAAATTTTCTTAAAATTTCTTCTAGAAATTTTTTTAGAGATTCTTTGATTGTTTTCTGTTCATTTTGCAAAATGTTTTGAGTTTGAAAAATTTTACGAAAACCTTTACGGGCAGAATCCACTTTTTCTTCTTCTTCCGAGCCGTTTTAATTGGCGTTTCGCAATTTGGATGCCATTAAATCGAGATAAAAGTTTAGAGATTTTTTATTCATTTTTTTAATGTTTTAGAAAAATTTGTTAAATTTTAGTTTAAAAACAGAATAATAAAAAATACAATAATTAGACATAAGTTTCGATAGTTAATATTGCTCAGGGGTGAACACAGGATCAGTAAATGGGGGGTCCAAAATGGGTTGAGAAGGAAATGTTTTTCAATTTAGTGTTAGATTTATAGGTTTTAACATATACATATGGTTAAGATTTAATAACTCAGAAACTGAATTTCTGTTTTAGTTTTTAGCAGATTAGCAGAGTTAATTGAATTAACTGACCATTTTTGTAGTAAAATTCTGTACAATACGGGATATACCATGATAAAGCATGATCAGTGGGAGATCCATTCATGGTGTGCCTCAAAGCGACTAAAACTCAACCCATCAAAAACAGAACTCATCTGGTTCTATCGTAGTAGCCTTGTTTCTTCTTCTCTTAGTGATTGCAGCTTCTAACTTGACCCAGATTGCAGCCTCCAACTTGACCCAGATTGCAACCTCCAACTTGACCCAGATTGCAGCAGCATCCCGGCTGAGACGGTTCGGAATCTTGATGTTATCCTAGATGGTACACTGAATATGAACGAACACATCAAATCCGTGACACAATCTTGTTAATATCACATACGACGTATCAGACAAGTAAAACAATGTCTGAAGGAACGTTGTCTACGAATTTTGGTCAAGGCCCTTGTTATTCCACCAAGCTTTGTAATAGCCCCTCTATAAATATTTGACATTGATTGATGTTTTATTTATTCTGTACTAATTAAAACTATGTCTAGGTGTTTGGACTATGTTACTGCCTTTAAACTGTAACACTGAGAAAATTGGACAAATCTTTGACGTCCATGGCCTCCAGTACCCCCTTTATGCCGACGACACTCAGATTCATGAGCACTGCACTACAGACCAAACAGCGGAATTATCAGTAAAAATGTCGGCCTGCGTCAAAGACTTTGGTCATTAGATGTTCAAGAACCGCTCGCAACTCAACCCTGACAAATCGGAAGTCATCCAAACGTATTCTCCATACTACTCCGGTCACTTAAACATGTCTTAAATAATAAATTAAACAAACTGCATTTTCTGTCAATTTACAGAAAGCATTTTTTAGGAGTAACCAGGAGTAGACAATGGGAATTTTTGAATATAAAAAGGTGTATACATGAGATTTTCTGGAAATAAAAAGGTGTAAACAGGATTGTTTCAATCTTAGGTTTGTTCGATTTGTTTTTATCACAAATGCTGTTTGTGCCTCAACCTTTAATGTGTATTGTTAGCTTCAAACTTAAACTGCAATTCTTTAACTTTGGATTTATTTGAGATGTTATTAACAGAAAGAATTCTAAATTATCTTCATATTTTTTCTGGACGTTTGGTTAGTAATGTGTGTGGAATTAGATTGTGCTTTTATGCATTGGGAGGTGTCAATCGCAGAAGAAGAAAAAACAAAAACATTACGCAAGCAGTTAAAATTTCTTTGTCGTAAAACCTTTTTTGCAAACTTGAAGTTACAAATTAAGACTGAGTGACAACGGGAAACTTCTCTCTGCATCACAAATGGAAAAACAAATCAAATTTTGTTTAGAAAGTTTTTTGCAGATTGTGTTGCGTCGAGAATGTTTTAAAAATGAGTCGGATGAAATGTTTTGTCGTTGCCATTATTGTTCAAATAATTCACAATGTGTTGTAGCTGTTGTAGTGTGTAAATTTCAAATAATCAGCAATGGGCTTTGTTTTGAAACTAAAATGGATGTTATGAAATGTCATCTTTATGGAAGACAACATTTGTTGACAAAACGCAAAAACGGCTTGACATTCAAATTTTAACATTTTGTAAATTTTGAATTTAAGATATTATTAAATACAGTCAAAACAGTAAGCTCGCAGTTAATTTATTTGGCCAACATTTATAATATTTTTATTTAGTTTTCCAAAGATAGTTAAACAAAAAATAGTTATTTAAAAAAATTAATGTTAAATAATACACTCTATATAATATGTTAACGTCACACACATAAGTTATTTCGGCTTAAATAAACAAAATATTACCGTCACAGCTTGAAAACATTTGCAATTGAGCTGACGCAAATATACATGACTTTCTGATTGTCTTGTGAAAAAGTCATTTATTATAATTAATATAGAATAATTAGTATATATTATAGAATAATATATATAATATAAAATAATTAATTTGGGTATTAAAACGTTTTTGTTATTTTCTTGCTTGAGTTAAGAAGAGAAAAAACAGATTGGTTTTTACCAGCTTTTAAAGGTTGACATTAAACTGTAACTCCCTCTTTTTCCTAGCATAATATAATAAATATAATGCAATGTATAAAAACGTATATAATAAATACAAAATAATAAAGTTATTATAATATATAAAAAATATAAAGCAATTCAGATGTTTATAGAGTATCTTTCAGAAAAGCTAGCTGACGCTGATCTTGAACATGCCTGCTGATCACCATTTCTTAAATTCTGATAGTTTGGTGACCAGCACAATTAAACCACTTTTATTGGACTTAAGTCAAACGCTCTACTAATAAGCTATTTCAGATTAAATGTTTTTATTGAAATAAGCAAAAAATTGTGTTGCATAATTTGAAAAAATATTTAATATGCGTTAAATAAAATTATTTATTATGCAAAAAAAGTATTACCGATGTGTCTGCATTTATATTTTCGTATTTTATTTGAAATTGTCTGTAACGTTTGTTTGTAAAGTTTCTTGTCAAAAAAAAATTTAGGAAGTAATTTATTTTCTAAATAAAAAGGAAATTTGATAGGAAGAATGTCATCAGACCAGAGATTGGTTTTATTATATAAAAAGAAAAAAAAACATTTATTTGTTAAATATTAATAATTATTCGCTAAAAGTTTGATAATAGATATTTAATTTAAATTTATTAAACTCTGATACAACTTATTTAATTTCTTAATAGTTGTTTCATTAATAAACTTTTCAATTAATTTTATAACTTTTTTTTATAAATTTCAAACACTTCGCCATAAAAAATAAACTATACAGTTAATTATACACAATAGCCATATTATTAAAGTTCGTCATCAGTAATTTCTTAAAGGCTGACATTTTTAACTTTTTAAGAGCATTGTTTGGCGTTTGAAGTCTGAAAACTTAATAAATATTTTTATAGTTTATAGTGGCTTTTTATACTTTTAATGATTGTGTCTTCCATCAGCCATCAATTCAGCAACGTGATTTTGCACTGAATGGCGGCCATCGAACCATCAGCACAGTTTCGCAGTTTACCGCCATCTTTCCTCTCAGCGTCGATCGTCAACAGAATGGGAAGTGGAGATGGTGGGAGCAGGTGGAGCATCCGTCCCTCTAACCCCATATTTTACAACACTGACAGGACTATTTTATCCAGGTTAATAAAGTGATGTGATGTGATACTTAGTAAATGATGTGGTGGTGATAAGTGCGATGATAGCTGTTGTTGTGGTTGCGATGGTGGTAGTTGTTGCTGTTAAGAAGTGTTAAACCTCTCCGCTAATTAGTACTACCTATACAATTTTTAATTACGTAATCTACCATCTTTTAATACAATATTTTTGCAGGGACAGAAACAGGACGAGAATCCTGGGGGTCCAGACCAGAGGTGGACATAAGTTGGGTTGGGTCGGGTCGGGATGGGTTGGGATGGATATAAAAAATTTTAAACATGCATGGGTTCGGTTCAATTAATATTTTAAGTTCATAAATCTTTTATATTAATTTTGCCTTGTCTGCTTGCTTGCATGATTGCTTGATTGAACCATACGTTGGGACCCTTTGACATTTAAAAAATTAACTTTCCGCTATCCAATCAAGCTAACATTTTGTGGGTTTATTACAAATTTTTACAAATTTTTATTTAGGTTACAATCTCTGTTTGTGTGTGTAGCCTTCTCTGTACGCAAATCTTGCAAGTAAAATTTAACCAGCTTTTTGACTAGCTAGGAAGCTGAAACTTTCAACATAGCTTTATTTTAGTTGATTTTTTAAATTGACAATTTATACGAACAAATTGGTTTTTTCCACATTGATTCGAAAGTTTCTTCTATTTTCGTCACATACTTCACTTTAGAGGTGTGCACGGGGACGACTTTTGTTTCCATCTGCCAATCATCCCCGCAAGTATCATTTCCATTATCATCCATCCCCGCAGTCTTTCTTCTCCATCCCAGCACTGTTTATCCCCATTTTCAAACAATCCTGTAGTAGTCATTATTTTTCAGTGTGTCAGTTTATCCAAATGACATATAAGTACTGATATAAAAAATTGCTATAATACTCTAATAAGACAAAATATAATTTATTTAATTATTGAAGTCTATGAGTGAATAATAGGCCATTATTACCTTTTTCACTAACTACGCTCTACGATCTTTATTAGTTAATTCACCCATAGAGAATGCTCTCTCTGAATATGTGCTTGCCAAGGGCACATTTCAAAAATGTCTTGTTACTTGAGACAATTTTGGTCATTTCTTAATGTTCTCCAGAAAATTCAACAAATTGTCTTGCGCAACTTTTTCATCAACAATTCATCTTCCACAATAATATCAGCGATAAATAAACAGCGCCACAGCCCCTTGCAAGGATATAAAATTATTAGCTAGGAAATAGTAGTACTTGATGTATTTTTGGTAAATTGAAATTGAAAAAAAAATCTAAAAAAACTTTATTTGATGCTTGTAGTAATACCGCAAAAAAATTTGTTCCCATCACGGCGGTAACCCCGCAACGTTTGTTTCCATCCCAATTTATTTAAAAAAATAACTTTGATACACAATGTTTCAAAATCAGAATGGGGCTGATTAAACAAAAATTTTCTTATCTCAGATCTTTGTGCAAATTCATGGGCAAGGTTTCTTATGTTCAGGTTATTCAGAATGCTGTGATTGATATGGCAAACAGTTACAGCAGTCAGACGTTTCCCACTCATAGGGCTTCTTAGCCAGTTTTGAGTTGTTGAAAGAGACCTCCTACTGCAACTCTCGACGGATGACCTAATTTCATAATTTGCTGATGGTGTTGACGGCAGGATAAAGTTATTTCTTAAACCTCGGTTGAAAAATAAACACTTTGAAAACTATTTTGCTAAGCCCATTTAATGTTAGCCACAAATTTTTAAGTCGGTCGTGAAAGTTTTTGCTTTTTTATTAGATTTTTTATGAATCAATAGATTTTTTTAAATTTTAACATTATTATACTGGCATTTCGACATTTGTTATATCTTCAGTAAAGTAAATTTAGGGGCTCACCGTGAGCTCCCTTTACTTCTAAATCTTGGCTTCACCCTACGCCACTGATTAGCAATCCTTTCTTGCATCAATAACAATGGCTGTTTACACTCCAGTAAAGAAATTGATTGTTACGACAACTACAACGCGTGTTTCATTAAAGCCACATAAACCAAACACAGTGTGCGGTCCTATTTAAATAAGATACATTATTAACGAGTCCATTCTTCTGCTAATCCTTTCCTTTTTGTCAGACTACAGCCGTGGACAAAGCCTGTCCACTGGACTTAAATCCGGTTGGCAGTCTTTTTAAATCTCTTTCCCACCTCCCATTTTCTTGACTTCTATCTCTCTCTTTCTCTCTCTCTCCCTTTCTTTCATTCTGTCTTTCTTTCTCTCTCTCACTTCTTATAAAAAAATGTCTGCTTACCTATCTAGTTTTGTCGGTTTACTGGCATCATCATCATCATCACCCACATCTATTTTTCCCAACGCACTTTGCATCTGCAACCGATTATATTTTTACTTTCATACAATTAATTAGAATCTTACGTAGTCAACAATGCAGGATTTCTATCAATTTCGAGTTACTTTTTCTCAGCGTATTATGATAATCGTTTAATCTATAAATATTTTTAACAATGTATTCATTACTTGTTATGTAGTCTAACGTTTTTATTTCTTGTAACTTTTATATTCAACTTTTGTATTCATTACTTGTTATGTAGTCTAACGTTTTTATTTCTTGTAACTTTAATCATCATAATCACTATCATCATCATTCTCATCATCAAAACTTTCAACAAAATCATCATTTTCATCAAAACTTTCAACACAATCACCATTCTCATCAACACTTTTAATACCATCATCATTATACGCCGCAAAGTTATTACCACATCACCAGTTTAGCCCACAACAGCCCTATATTCTACCCCACAGGTCTGCCACTCCAACCCAGTTGACGGCAGCTCTGTTCAGGCGGCTTCGTGGTCAACAATGGATTGGTGGAAGAAGTCCAAGGATCAGTCCCTCGTGGTGTTCATGGATTTCTCGGGGGTCAGATGATGGTAGGTGCAAAAAGTGTCTGGTGAAAAAAATTATTATTGGTCTGGTCGTTACCGGCGTGCTCGCCAGATTGGCTTACTCTGCCGTCAGGGGCTCTTAGCAGGATTTGAAACAAAAGCCAGAGACTATAGGAACTGTGGAATTTAATTAAGTTTTGTCATTCAAGAAAATTTTGTTTGTAGTTTTCACCGGTTGTAGTCAGTGTCAACAAATTAAAATAAAATTTTCTTGTTGACATTCCATTTAAAGTTTTTGACATTTTGAGGATTAAAATATGTCTTCGTCGATCTAAGCGATATTAGTTCAGCTTTTTTCCCTTTCCAATTTTTTTTTAAATTTAAACGATGCTCATTAAAACATGACTTTTTCTATATGAGTTTTAATTTTATTTCTGACGTTGTTTCAAATTTGTCATCCTTCATCGTTTTTGATCTTCCAAATAAATAAATGGTTACACTCCAGTAGGCACGAGCCACAAAATTTAGAAATTAAAAAAGAGAAAAATAAGAAGTTGAAAAAATTAGTTTTACAAAAACAGATAATTGTCATAATATTCCGCTTCCCTATATATTGTATATAGTATATACCTATACATAACATTCTCCGAAAACTGAAACATTGCCCGAGCTCAATTTCGCAATTTATTTAAACAACTTATTTCGACGGGTTCTGGTCCGTTGACATTTAATGACAATTGCATACAAGACGACATTTAATGACAACTGCATACAAGACGACATTTAATGACAACTGCATACAAGATGACATTCTCCAAAAACTGAAACATTGCTGACCTCAATTTCGCTGCCAATTCAACCGATGACAAAATTATATTAATTCTGGAAATGGGGTCATAATACGAGTTCCACTGTGTTTCACATTGGGTGATCAACAGTATGCCAAGAAAATCTGTTACAGCCTCGGTTGCTTGACTAGTACGGTTTTGTTTTTTCCAGAGCACCAACAATTCTGAGAAAGTTTGAATTGACGTTTTTTTCAACTGACCACTCAGTTGGGCAGTAGTGGAAGTACTTCACATATCTCATTTTGTGATTTCTGGCTAGTTTCAGACATCTGTGATAAATGCAAGAAGTTAATCGAACTCACCAAACGCCACAGGCGTAGCAATAAAAAAGACTTGGACAAATGAGTTTACTTATGGCGGCATGGCAATAGAATGTCAAAGATATATAGTTTGACAATTTACAAATTAAATTTTGTTAAGCATCGATATCAAATTGTCGAGAAAAATGGCTATACAAATATCGTAAATAAACGTTTTTAGAAAGTATCGTCGATACCGATTTCGATAAACAAAATATATTGTCGATATTATCGATAATCGACATCGATATTCGATATTAACAACCCTGCATATAGACCTAAAAAATTAAGCGTGTTTTATAATCGAGTTTAATAAAATAAATCACGATAAGAATACCAGCGAACCAAAACGGAAACAAATGACAAATCGATTATTAGAGAAATATAAAAAGGGGGAGAAATAAAAAAATACAAAAAAAGAAAGACAGAGAAATGAAAAGAAAAAGAAGTGGACTCAGCAGAAACTAGAGGAAAGTCACGCGGTCAAATAAACTCGGACGAACGAACAAACACATCACCTTAGATGAATAAAACTATTTTACAAACACCACCCATCCAGCATTCATGGATCCGTCAGTTCATTCATCTAACCCTCTACAAAACTCTCCGTCCATCAACCTATTTGTTTATCCATCCATTAATCAACAATTCAACCAAACTATCCACCTCTACTCATTCATACAATCACGGGCGTAGATTTCCCATTTTCCCGGAGGGCAAGGGGCAAGACTCGGGACAACTTTTCTGTCAGATGAATCTATTAAAAATCGCTGACCATAAGGCTTTGAATGAAATCTAAGAAAAAGCAGTTGCGGACATGTCATTGCACAACATATTTCTATAAAAGTGCTATTATTGTTATTTTCTAATGAAATCATCGATTAAAGTGTTAATATCAATTTCTTTTGCGATTTCTTGACTACTGCTCATTAAAGTAACAGCATTTAACCTTGTCTGCTTCATTGTAATTCGGCTTTTTTCTTTGGCTTGAACAGGGAAATAATACAGATGTACATACCCATAAATTATTAAAAATGCAATATTCCTATTTTTCTGGGGCAGACACTTTTTCCGGTGGGTAAGATTTGATCCGGGGGCAGCTTGCCCCGTTGCCCCCCCCCCCCCCCCCCCCGAACTCTACGCCTATGCATACAATCCATCAGTCCAGCTGTTTCAACTTTTGTCCAAAAATATGTAATTACATTTTTTGGCTATATTGAAAGTTTACCAATTATTTTTCGTTGTTTAATACTAAAACTCATATCTATCTTAGACTGCAAACGAGTCCCATAATAAATGACAACAGCTTCTCTGTACTTGACGACTGAAAGTCATATGGTTGTGACGTCTATGTCCACATCAAAGAATTGGAACTAAATTCTCACTTATGTAGAAATTCATTATAGAAATTTAAAATAAAATTTTTATTTATAATTTCATTCTATAATATTATATATAAATTACATACTATTAATACTATATTTATAACAATATTGGGATGACAACTTGTAATAAATGAAAAAAGTTAAACTTGAAGTAACATTTTCATATATTAGGTAAATTATTAAGTTATTAAAGTGCTTTATCCGACCCTCGGTCTCATACGCGGCTTCAGACAGCAATACTCGAAGAAATGGGAAGCACGAATAAAATGTTTCTGTGAAAAGATTTTGGTCTCTTGGACGAAGAGACTTTGGGATAATTTGTATTTTGGTCTTATATGATATTGCTCAATATATACTTTTTACGACACATTGGTGTAAAGTTTACAACATCTTTAGTAGTTATATCATTCTTGAGGAAGTATTGTTGACGTGCCTGGGGATGATGTTAAAAAAGTGACTTCAAATTAGAAAATAAAAATTAATAAAAACTATTTTCAATAAAGTTTTGACGACGTTTCACATATCCGCATTGTCTGATTTGAAGAAAAACATCTTTTTTATAACCTCTCGTTATCTATCAATTAATGAAAATACTTAAAGTATACCTGATGGAAAAATTCAACTAAGGTTGATATTAAATAAACAGTAAAATAAAATCTTGATAAGGGAGATGTTTTATTTATATAAACAAATGTTCCTGGAGAATCTTTCTGAAAAGTTTAACAGTGATTGTGAATGTTACAAAATCTCGTTATAGATACTTTTAGTGCACGAAAATTGCCAATCACAGTCAACGGAGAGCAAAACAGTTAGAAATTATTAAAAACTCAATAACTACCTCATTTAAACATTATTAAATTGCAACTAATTATAGGTTATTACTTCAATTTTTAAAGCTGTCCAGCAAAAAATATCTCCAAACGCTATGGTTTCAGCTATCCTCACTTATACAAGATCCGTTCAAAGATCGTGTTTCGGACAAACAGGGTGAGAATAAGAAAAAAGTAAATTTAAGAGAAAATCCGGAAAAAAGAGAGAGATAGGCAAACTGCGTAAAAATGGAAAACAATAAGAGAAAAGAATAATAGTGAGAGAAATAACAAGGAAACAGCCGAACAACGCAATCTGGTTGCTGTGACAAAAGCTGTCTTGAATCTTGCTGCTTTATAAGTTACTACCAAGGTTACCCAGGGTTTTTTGCTTTTTCATCATTTTTTGCAATAAAATATAAAATAAAGAGCAAATTGTTTTCCTTATACTTTAAAACCTCGTTTTTAATGAAGACAACCTCCATGACAATTTTTGTTCCAATTGCTCCAGCTGTTAAGATGTGATAAGCAAACACCCACCACATACATTGCCTGTTATATATATATATATCTACATTTATAAAAAGCTAAGTGTGTTCACTTATCACATCTGAACCGCTAGAGCTATTTGAACGAATTTTATCATTGAGGGAAGAAGGTTAGAAGCCATAAAACAAATTCAATTTATTATTTTATGTTTTATCATCAAAAAACCGGGAAAAACCTGGTTAGCCTTGCTAGTTAACCATAATTATTGTCAGCTTGGCTTATAAGAAATCTTGAAAATGTGCTGACGCCGACAATGCTTTTTCACGACATCGTAAGGTTTTTTATTGTTTTTACTAGAGAAAACAAACGTTCGAAGTGATGTCTCGATTTATAACAATTTCACAGCTCTATTATATATATATATATATATATATATATATATATATATATATATATATATGTTTCTAACAAAATAATTTCATCTCAAAGCAGTGTTTGTATAATAAATGAATAAACAATGCTCATTTCAGAAATATATAATTGAAAGTTGTAAATATTTGTTGGCGTGTTTGAACAACTGCTAGTTTGTTAGTGAAAAATAGCATGTGACATCATAAAATGTCTATCTTCACTCTCTCTATCAAGGGCAACAAGTTAACAATCGATACTTTTTTGTGTAATCCATTGATGTTGTGAAAAGAATAAACTGAGATACTATCAAATCCAGCTTTTGGTCTAAATGATGATAAATTGAAGTATTGATAATGAAACTACATGTTAAACGATTTTTGGACGACATTATTACATAAAATTTCACCTTCTAAAATCTAAAAAGAATCTAAATGATGACCAATAAAACAAGCTAATTGATCTTAAATCTATTATGACTGCTATAAAATTATTTTTCTTTATGCCTACATACAATGCATACATTAGCTATGTGTAGGTATGTGTGTGCATGCATAGTGTGACACACAGCTGCTAACCCAACCTATTTAAGCCAGTTGAAAATTAGAACTACAGAAACATTGAACGCAATGATGAAATACCTATGCAGTGCTATAATAAAACAAATTATATATAGAAACAATAGCAATTTCACTCTTTAATCCATGGCCAGAAAATACTAAAAAATTAAATGCATCAACACAACTTTGACTATAAAAACAGCAAAAACGATTAAATGTCATCAAATCCCAACCACCATATAAGGAAATATTAAAAATAAAGCATGCAATATTATCAATTTTTATTATCTTTCCACCCTCTATTGGATCTCTGATGTCAAATGTCATGCATGCTCACCTGTTGGTTTCTCATTGTAACAAAAATTAAAAAAAGAAATAAAGCCAATTAACTCATATGCGAGAAAAAAATGTAAATTAAAAAGAGAGAGTATTTTCAATGAAGTTTGTTTTATCGATTGAGTTTACATAAAGAGATTACAAAAACAATTTACATGTACACTGCAGTAACGATAGTTAGAATAAAAAAAAGATATATGGCTTGATATCTTGAACATGGAAGGCATGGTTCACCTATGAAAATCAAAATTGTAAAACAAAAATAATCTTAAATTAGTTGTTGATGGTCAGAGTTTAATATCAGAAGAGTAAAATAAAGTAAACAAAAAATAGATAGTCAAGTTCAAATCTGTGAAGACAGAACAAAAGTAAAAGAAAGAAAAAAATACTTTATTGCTGAAAGTAACTGAAAACAAACCGAAGTTCTAAAAAAAGAAGAAAAAACAAGTTTTGAGTTTAGAAATTGATTCTCGATAAATAAATTTGATTATATAACCTATTAGTAAGATCTATTAAAACTGTATGATTTATGTAAATTAAACCACAAGTGATGTATACTCACCAACCATCCGCCCACTCTGTCATTCATTCACTTTTTCATCCATCCATCCACTAATTCAACCACAGAAACATGTTTTCCAGAAAAAGATGGATGTCGAATTGATTGTGTGATACAAAAACTGTTTTTTTTTTAAAAGACAAAAGTATTTCACTCAGAAACAATTAACATCAGGAAATTGAAAAAAAAAGTTACGGAAGTTGATCAGATGGTGTATCTGGGAAAGAATTTGATTCTATTACAACAGCACAATAAGAGAATGAAATGAAAGATAAGCAAATTGCTTTTCAGGGTAGATAACGATGGAGTCTGATTTTACAACTAAATAATAAATAAAAACACTTTTAGCTTTAACCCTTTACCAATCAGCCAGCACCCACAACTCAAATGTTTAACTAAACATTCAATAACCATATTTAATAGATCAATCATTCAATCAACCAAACAACCAACCAATTAACACATTCAATAAAACATCCAGCCAACCAAGTAACACAGAAAATAAAATGATAACTTCCTCAACCACTATTTCATCTAAAAAATACATTTTCCAATAAGGAAATAATTCATTGCAATGAACAAGCTATGAACTTGAAAAGATACAAACCAATACAAAAAATATTTCAAGTAAACCAAAGATCCTGATGAATATGGTGATGCAACCATGCCATGTTCCTTTGATCCACTTATTAATTAAACTCCATTCTTCTGTCATCCATTCATTCTTCCTGCAATCACTTTATCAATTCTTCCTGCAATCACTTTATCAATTCTTCCTGCAATCACTTTATCAATTCTTCCTGCAATCACTTTATCAATTCCTCCATCATTCATTTCAGTTCTTCAATCCATCATTCATTTCAGTTCTTCAATCCATCATTCATTCAAATACCCCTTTTTTTATCTGCTCGATCAGTCAACAAGAGCAGTAACAAGTCCCATAACAGAAATTCCCGTGCAGACCAAGATCAGCTGTTTCATGGAGTTTCTTGGAAAGAAAAAAAAGAAAAATCATGTCAAATTAATTGATAATTTATGCAATTTAAAAAAAACAGAAGTTTGCATACAAATGAGCAGGCGGGCCTGACATAATGATAATAGAATAATCATTAAAAAACAGTTGTCAAAAGCACTAACATTTTAAGCAGTGCACAACATTTTAAGCATGTGCACAACAGCCCCCCTCCACACAAACACATACGCACACACAATAGATAATTTTCAATCATGTGTATCCTCTATCAATTAACAGAAAGCATTTATAACTACAGTCAGGCCCTGTAACCAGTGGGGGGTTCATTCGGGGAACATTGCAATCTTTATTGCCGTCAATAAATTAATAAATTATCGGAGTACTCTCCTTTTGAGTTCATCCACACTGCCCCGAGCAGCACAGCAATTCAACAACTGCATTTTTACTTAGATTTTATTCATTACTAATAGCTTGCTTTTAAAAATTTATTATAACTTTGGTTGATTTATTCTTCTGAGGTCATTGTCATGAAAATTAATTTTAGCTCAAAATGAACCAATATATTCTCTTTTTTTTATGAATATTGATGGTAAGAATGTTTAAAGAAGCACTCTGGACCAGCTAGATCTCTGTATTATTAATAAAATATATTGAGAGTCAGTGCTATAAAAGTGCCAATGTTATGAGTGGATAACAAGAAAAACAACAATAAATACAGAATGACATTAGAAAAATATTTCTATGACAGACATGCACAACAAAACAAGATTTTTGTTCTATTTGCAAACAAATTCAGTCTAATTGTTTGTGGAGGTGCAACTCTAAAACAACATTTTGATTTATTGATTGAAACAATAGGCTTGAAGAAAAAACAATAATGATATGGATAAAGATTACTTTATCCAAATATTTCCAAAAGAGAACTAATAGTTTAAATGCAACCTTGATATAAAATTAAAAATTAAAATTTTTTATAAGAAACTTAGTTAAAAAAACCTACCTGGAAAACTCCGTCCCTAAGAATATTTAGATATTTCAGCCCCCATTCATAAAATACTAGCTACAGGCTTATTACAGCCAGTGTCCAATCTTATTTGCATAACTAGCAAACAATATAAGCATAACTTCATTAACATAATAAACAAAGAGAGCTAAGTGATAATTCTGCATGAATCTCACTTTGCTTTGGTTTCCTTCAAGAGATCAGGCACTATGGCAACAAGAGCAATGTTTACAAATCCCCCAGCAGTGAACGGCAAGATCCAAGCCGTCGAATCACCTACAAATCATGAATGACAACATATGAGAATTTATTTTTATATCTCAACAGTAATTAAAAGTTATAAATCATCTTTAAAATAGTATAAATAACTAATTCATTGATTGGTAATTAGCCAAACAACTTGGAAGTTGTTGCATAAGCATAATTATAGAAATCATTATGTGTAGGTTTTTAAATAACTAATTCATTGATTGGTAATTAGCCAAACAACTTGGAAGTTGTTGCATAAGCATAATTATAGAAATCATTATGTGTATAAATAACTAATTCATTGATTGGTAATTAGCCAAACAACTTGGAAGTTGTTGCATAAGCATAATTATAGAAATCATTATGTGTAGGTTTTTAAATAACTAATTCATTGATTGGTAATTAGCCAAACAACTTGGAAGTTGTTGCATAAGCATAATTATAGAAATCATTATGTGTAAAATAAAATAATAAAAGCATCATCAGTGAACACTTACAATAGAAAATCTATTCAGCCATTTGAAAAATAACCATTTTAAAAATAATATATTAAAATAAGAAATGAACTAAGAACATTTTTTTATAAAGAGTTCACAAAAAAATATAGCTTTTGTGAAAAATCACAGCAGTACAAGCAACCACAGAATACATATGCATGCATATGCCACTAATTATATGCATGCATATGCCACTAATTATATGCATGCATATGCCACTAATTATATGCATGCATATGCTACTAATTATATGCATGCATATGCCACTAATTATATGCATGCATATGCCACTAATTATATGCATGCATATAATGCATAAACTACTAAAATAAAACATGGAAAGCTATTAATAACTTTTTACATTGGTTAAAATATATATAGATACACTACACACTCATTTATGATACACACACTGACCTGCAATTTTAACAGACTCAGCACTCAGTGCTAGCATAGCTCCAATGATGCCTCCAGAAGCTGTCAGAATCTGTTCGATAGAAATTGGTCAACACCAAAAACTAAATTTTAATTAAAATATGAATAAACTTAATTAAATTATTATCAACAACAAAAAAGTTCAGCAAAAATTAAAAGTACATATTAATATCAGCCAGCTAACTCCTTTTGAGTTATATTACAACATGAGTAACAAGAACACAAAAATTAGTTATAATGAAGTAAAGAACTGGAAATAAATGGTTTGCATTTGTCATTCAATTACTGTTTTTAAAACTGTCTACTAACCGCTGGTAAAAAGTAAAAATTTGCAAACTATATTTTCCCACTAACATGCAAGTCTACTAATTTACTATTACCTCATTACCAACTAATTGCTGAGTATTTGAAAAATGCTCTAACATTATTATTATCATCATGATTAAAGACTGATCATCATTATCATCGCCATCTATACAACTATAATCAAGATCACCCACCTGGGCTTTTGCAGCCTTCCACCTGTCAAATCCAGCCTGCAGAAGAATTGCAAAGTCTCCAATTTCATGGGGGATTTCATGGAGCAGAATGGCAAATGTTGTCAGCACTCCCATCTTGAATATTCAAATCATTTAGTTTGTTTTTTTTAAAGTATTCTTGAATAATTAATTCAACTCAAATATTGTCACCATCATTCACTAATTTACAACAAATTCAAATCAACTAAAACTTTCTTTACTTCTTTGCCTTGTCATTTGTACATTGCAAAAACATAAACATTCTTGAAATAGTTCTATTAAGGTTGCGATGACACAGATGACGAAACTTATCATTCAAAATCATTTATAATTTCAACAATCACACAGCAAAATATATGATTTTATAAATAACTTAAATATTCAAATAATAAAATCCAACAATTGAATAACTCTTATAAATCATCAAAATATTTTCAAAGTAACAAGTTTACTAATCAATTTTATCAACTGAACATTAATTGAATCTAATTTTTAATTTTTTAAATGCTTTTATTTAACTTAACTCATCTCTCTGTTTGTTTGTTTGTTTGTCTGTGGTGATCAAATCTTAGAAACAAAAATTCACCCTCTTTTCGACCACCTAGAGCTCTAAAACTTTCAGGAGAGCTTTATTCTGGATGACAATACATGAATTGAATGTTTCCCACATGAAATAGGCCTTAAATCAATTAAAATTAATCAAAGTTGTCCGTTAGGGTTAGATAACAACTAATCCATACATCAAGTTAAATTTATGAATTTTGATTTCATATGAAAGAAATAAACAATGTACAAGATTGAGCGTAATGGTTGTTTTAGATTCAAAAATTTTAGTTCGTTGACTCAGATAAAGAGGCAAATAAAAGCATTTTTTTTAATTTATTTTTTTATCTTTACTTGTTTAAATCTTTTATAATAACTTCACTGTGTTTGCTTGCAGAAATGCGATCAAAATTTTTGATGGTTAAAAACATACTTTCCATCATCCAATCGAGCTAAAATTTGGTGTATTGATTTGTTGTTGTTGTTGACAATGCATTGAACTAAATTTTAGAATCTTTTAGTCAAAATTTATTTACAACTTTAAAAAAATTAAAATCCCAGATTTTCATCAAAGAAACTATTAATTTCAAGTTCATTCAAAGAAAGCGAGAATTGATTTTTCAAATAAAAGATTTATTTGGCTTTTATGGCTTGATTATTATCAGCTACATCATCATCATCATTATCAGCATCATCATTGCTATATTTATTTATTCTAATTTTTAATAATCAATACTTTTGTAGAAAGACACAGAAGTAATTGAAAATTGAATGAATAATAACCTTGCTACTGATGCAGTAACTCCCAGCAACTGCCAAACCATGTGTGAAGTTGTCAACCACATTTGCCAGCAAGTTTAACCAGCCACTCACCTGTTATAAAGCAATTCAACAAACTAATCAATAAATATAGTTATTATTAAAGTACTTGTTCCAGAATTCAGTAATGCTGATTTTTACAAATTACCCAAAAAATGTCTTAATCGTGGTGATGCAAGCTAGTAAGCAATTGTTGAATTTAAACTTGAATATTGTCAATGTTCTACTTCTGCGCACGACGAATAAATATTGAATTCAATTGTCAAAATATCATGAGCATTGAACCTTAATGTGACCATCACCATTGCTATTATCCTTCTTCTTCAATGATGCTGATGATGATTTGATAGATGGCAAAGATGATGCAGATAGTGAGACTTCCAAAGGCACTGATTGGATGGCAGTCGAGCCAATACTGGTCGAGGACAGAGAAGATAAGACAGAAGATTCATTGATGCTTCTATCGCTTGCCCCACTCACTTTCTTCTTTAGTTTTTTCTGAGATTTATTCACTCTTTTGATGCAATTAGGATGACCTTTATAATTATAAAAAAATATTTTCTTCTCCAACTAATATTAAAACACAAATGATATTAGATGATCGATTTCTATATGAAACCATTAAAATATCCCCCAATCTGTTACCCATATATGACAACTTTTACCACCTTCACCGCATAAATATTCCAACATACCACTTTTACCACCTTCACTGCATAAATACTCCAACATACCACTTTTACCAACTTCACTGCATAAATACTCCAACAACAAACCAGCTCTTTCCTTCCTGACCGATCGAGCAAATCCATGACTCGAGTCACACTCGCTTGAATCATCAGATCCGACCGATGACGTTTCTTCCGATACCTCGTTGTTGTTTGCTTCGATGGTTTTGTTCTCATTCTCTTCAATCTTGTCTTCGCACTCAACAAAGAGTTTCTCGATGAAGAAAAAGGATAACAAACCAGCTAGGAACCACAGTCCAATACATCGGTAACCGTACAAGTGACTTGAATCTATAATTAATAGATCAAGGTAAATTTATTTCAGCTGGTAAAAATAAAAAACATCATCTATTTCAGGTTATTTTAAATAACTAGTTTCAATATTGAAACATTATTTTAAAATAATAACTTACTAAAATACATTCTTTCTGACAAATAATTTCACCATTTAGTGTCGGAGTTATTTTATCAAGACATAAGTTTAAAAGCTTAAATTATTACAAAATGATAACAAAACCCCAAAATAAAGATACAGCACAAAATTGTAACTAACATGTTAGTAAATGAAGTCAATAATTCAAAAAGTAAGTATTTTGTTTCAAAAAACAGCCAATAAGAACTGAAGTAAAAAATGAAAAACTGAGAAATTTTGTGGCAAAAAATAAAAACTATTGCATTGAACTTATTGTAATCTCATTAAAATAATAAATGCTTACAAAAATTTTAACATTATCAACAATTATAAAAAAGCTTTAATTTAAAGTTTTTAATTTAATTATAATTTAAAAAAACTGTATGGCTATTTTATTAAAACACTTTCATTGTAAGAAATGATATTTCATATTGATTTTAAGCATATATGAGAGCAAAATATTTAAACAAAAGAAACTCTAAGACAATATATTACAATTAGATGTATCAAAAAAAAAACAAACAAATACAAAACTTTGATAAGCCTTAATAAACTAGGTAATCATTTACTTTGACGGTTTTGGCCTACAGTAGTCCCGTTACAAACCTTTCCCTAACCCCCTCAACTCGTCAAAGTACATGATTGCCAAAAACTAAATAAAACAAAAACAAAATAATTAAACAAAACAACTTATAATTTAAATAACTGACAGTTTCCAGCATGTGCCCAGGCCTCAGGAAGCAGATGAAGAAAGACATCTCCCAACAAACCTCCAACCGCAAAACTCAACAGCATCTTCAGCTTGCTACCAGATGCTTAAGTTTATATAAATAAATATTTAAATTATTAACAATGCGTTTATAACTTTTATTGCTGAAATATGTGATGTTACTGTTAAAATCTTGATAAAAATGAAAAAAGTAAAATTTGACTAGCAATTAATTCTTAACAGATAAATAAACTGACCATGTATATTTAATGTTGATGAATATAAACTCAAAGAATAGAAAATAGCTCACAAGAGAAAACAAATGTAATTGAAGTATACAGTAAAGTCTAAAGTATAAAGTACCTTCACTCCTAAGAGCAGATCCACAGTTTGCAGGTATGACCAGCAGTGGAAACAACCCAGTCAGACCCACAAGACCAGCAGATACAAAAGAAAACAACCAGACCCGCCTAGGATGTCCCCACACATTCTCTTCCAGCCATTTGGTCCACTCCATCGACAATTCGGTTGGTGTTTGTTGGTTTACGGACGGTTTGCCATTTGAATCAACGTTGCGAAATCGGTGCTTAAAAGTTTGTACAGACCTGGCTCTATGAATTTCAGCATGCAGAGGACATAGACAGATTATAATTGTTAACGTGATGAGCAGCAGATAGCAAGAAGAGGATGACATTATTAATTGGATTTGCTTCAGATGACTTCAGAGCTAAAATCAGTAAATTGTAAAGTAATCACACGTCCTAAACATCAACCTACTTAAGCAGAATCAAATCTAATCATTTTATATAGATTTATATCGATTTTCGCCCGTACCAACCGACCGACAACGTACGTCAACCAGATGTATCAGCAGGCCAGTGCTGGCAACATCGATGGACTGATTTTGGAGCAATTAGATAATTTTCTACTTTAAATTTTATATAATTACAAAATTAGTTAATTTAGTAAGTTTAGTACTTAAGATTGCTACATCGAAAGTTGTCTAACAAGTAACAGGCTAGACTATAGACATGCTATTCAATATTACAAATAGAAATCAGCTTCTATTCAACACCTATTCACTCGCTCACCATAATGACTTTATTGATTACTGTATTAGCGTTGAATGCGTGAAGACTATTTCTTCTTTGTTGGAGTTCAAAAGAATTGAAAATAATCAAAGCTGTAACATTTTCCTTTCGACACGTTGAACTCATATTTCTTTGTCATACCGCAACTAATATAAAGACCCAACGGACCCGACCGAATTAGCCCTCGAAGCTTGCGTGAAACGAGAGCTTTTCGATCCATATGCATTTTAAGTCTTAGAGAACTTTTTATATTGCTTTAGGAATTTATATAATCATTAGAAGTTGAAGCGAGATATAAATTTTAACCCGTGGTGTCACAGGCAAGGATGGATCTATTATAGGCAGTGCGATGCTTTGAAGGGCCCACAAAAGGATCGCTTTTAAGGATCGCCAACAAAAATAAAGAATCGTCCTCAACCATTTTAGAGAAAAAGTATCATACCTTTTTTTAAAAACTCTGAAAATACGGTACGACGACCTTCCTTAGGATCATCAACTATTTTTGGAAAAAAATGAGTACGACAGCCAACCAATAAAAAAGGCTTCACTGCCTTCACTTATGTTTTGGGGGGCACTCAAAGTTTGTTAATATCGCAGTATCGGTACAATCGTCAATACGTTTTTACTATCGCCATTGCTATTGCTATTACAAAAACTTTGCGTTTTCAGTATCGCAACGGTTATCACATATACATTTGGGAGCTATTGAAAGTCGAATAGTAACAGTTTTTTTAGTTTGTTAAAAATATGAGTCATGTTTGTGGCTTAATTTGTATCTTTATCTGTCTGTGGCATAGACTTATAACATCTATAGGTAAATATATATTACTAGCTGACCCAACAAACGTTGTTTTGCCTTATAAATTATTTTAGTTTTTTTTATTAAAAGTTTAATGTACAAATTATGTCAATTTAAAAAAAAACAATATCTAAGAGCCATCGAGTGTACAATGTTTTTTGTCAGACTATCTTTAGCTAACACAAACAAACTGGATGGTTTGCCCTCGCAAGAACATGTCACGTATAGGAAATTGTTCGGGAGAAAAACATGGCGTGCCCAAATCTAAGCCACAAACAGACATCGTTTGGCCTTGCGACTTATTGATTGACATTGCGAATGCCAATCTAATTGTAAATTGAATTCATTTGAATTCAATATGCACTTTTGTAGAAATTATTGGGATCCGTGGCAGCAAAACACTTTCGCCTCAGAACTTGCCATTCAAAATGCTGGCTTCGACAATGTTTTTTATCAATTTTTTAATTACTAATTGCGTGCCATTGCACATCCCGCGGTGGGTTCAAATTCCCAAGTAGAATAACCGGAGATCCAACTTTAAGTTGTAGATGATGCGGTGACATGCCTGGCAAATCCAATGAGTTCAAAAAATCTGTTGCATAATTTATGGCTTCGCTGGCATCGCAAACTGTATGAATCGATTTATATGACACCAATTCGCCTGGCAACAACTGCTGTATATCTTGAAAGTTAAATCATTGTTATCCACATTTTTTGCTGCAAAATGACTTTTTTTGCCAGCCACTCATGATTCAGCACTGTGGCCATGGATGATTGCTTTTTTATGTTGCACACAGTGATGGGTAATAACAAATTACAAGTAACGGAATTACAGTAACAAATTACTTTTTTCAGTAACAAGTAACGTAACAGATTACTTTTCAAAATTGTAACAAAGTAACAGTAAAAAATTACTTTTTTAAAGTAACAGTAACGGATTTTTAAAAATTGTTACTTGTTACTTTTTATTTTCGAACATTGGATCAAGCGTTAAGATGGCGCGAGTCTGGACCAATAGGAGCAAAGTGTGTCACTGGATTCATGATCGCGTTCATTTTAACAACGCGCCATATCAGGGTAAACAAACTTCCTTTTTACCAATGCTTTTATTAACTCGTCGTCTCTGTTTCTCTGTCTGTCTGTTTCTCTGTCTGTTTCAAATCTTGCAATCAATTTTTGAGTCACTTCCTGATGATAGATTTTTTTCAAATTTTGCATACATGCTCAAAATAGAAGACAATGCAATATTCAATTATTAGTTTTACAATAAGTCAATTTCTGATAATGTCAAGTTAGCTCGTAAGCGAAAAGCCACCGCGAAAAAGATGATGACTCAATCAAGCATGCTGCAAAGTATAAACAACAATTGTGTCACTCAAGCGACTGTGGATTAGCTGATCATAAGTTTCATTATTGAATACATGGAGCCATTAAGCATTGTGGAGGCGCAATCTTTTGTTAATCTCATTCAAGGACTCTAGCCAACCCGAAAGGTGATGACAAGAAAAACGCTTGATGGTTAGTATTTAAGAATTAAAAGGGATTTTTCTTAATTTTTAATACTAGAGTTGCTTGAAATAGTTGTATATTTATTTTCAAAGAAAGCTTGGATTTTCTTGAAGCTCAGATGAAATACAACGTAATAGAAGCACTTAGCAGAGTGGATCCTGTTTTTACCACAGCCGATATATGGAGCGCTAACAACAAGAGCTTTCTTGGAATCACTGCACATTGGATAGACTCTGCCTCGCTACAAAGACATTTTGACTCCAAAAAGAAATCGTTTGACTGATAGTCATTTTCAACGACAACTGCTGCTCAGAGCTAATAAAGCTTTTTGTAGCTCAATTAAAGATCTTCACCCTTTGACTGATTAGTTATAACTCTTTGATTTTTATAATAAAGTTGTGTTCTTATTTTAAAAACAAAATCAAGTATTGAGTTATGGGGTGTTGCATCTGTTTGTAAACAACTTTTTGTAAAGTAACAAAAATGTAATAAGTTACTTTCAAAACCAAAAAGTAACAGTAACAAATTACAAAAGTAAAGTAACAAACCCAACACTGGTTGCACATTGCTTAAGTGCTGAATGAGCTGTTCTGCCTCCATCCAATAATGTTGCTGCAATGCCAGACGATGCAACGGCGAGAATTAGAGAAATGAGTAATGTTTTCCCAGTTCCACCTGGTGCATCCAAAAAAAGAATCCACCTTGTCCTTAGGGTATTCAGTACAGACCGAAGCCAATGTGCCGAGTCGTGGGATGTTGTGCTTGTAAAAACGAAACAACCGGGCCTGGGATTTTGTGCCTATATAACAGACCGTGCCTCAAAATATTGGCCCGTGCAAGGCTTTGCAAGTTAAGTTTAATAGATGAACCCAACCGGTTATGTTTTTACACCAATAATAACACAAATTCAATGGAACATTTCAAGACCACCCAGTAACTATACAAAACATTTAAAGAAAGAAATTAAATACATGTAACTGCTATAGCTCAATTTTGATAATTTTCAACGTGGCATAATGTCAATTGATTTCTCAGTTACAAACTACGAGTGAATGTTGGATATTCACTATAACACAGACTCTGTCCTAAAGCAACTTCACCTTCATAACCGGTAATTTTAACTTTAAGAGTGTACAAAATTTGCTCACAAAATCAAAACCACTGACACAAACTAGGCAAGTAATTCAATAAATACTCAAAAAATAGCAACATCCATTTTCATAGTCTTAATATTTGGTAAATAAAACAACAAGTGATAATATATCAGCTTCAAAGTAAGATTTAAATATATTCTCATGTATTCCTGTGAGATTTTGAAGATTTTGATATATAAAATTATACACAGCAAAAATGAAACAATAATTGGGGTTATATAGGTTGTCTGTCATATGATTTTCCTTTTTGTCCAAAAATCCAAAAATGAACAATATTATAATATTCTTGAGATGTTGTGTTTTCAACTTTTTTTCAATCAATCAATGTGAACATTTAAAAAACACTTTTTATAGAGCTTTTAGAGGCTGTCTACGTTGTGGAATTTCTAGTTTTTCATCAGCAACGGCATTCATTGTTACTGCGAATTTTTTAACAGTGTAAAATTCATTTCCTGAATTTTGTCAATTTTCTCTGACATATAACAAACGAACAGTTACATTTTTAATTATATAGATATGCATCTGACAATTTGAAAAGCAATGATAAGTTAATACAAAAAAAAATTTGAGAGGACAAAATGCGGGCGCACGACGTTGGTTCCCCATAAATCCGCCACTGGCTAAATTTTTTTTTGGGGGAAAGATTATAAGGTTCTGAATTTTTTGGAAAAAATATTTATGAATAACCCCCCCCTCAGTTATTAACTATTTTTTATTTTAAGAGGAAAAGTATAGCATTACGAAGATAACATTTTGGAATTTGTGGGTTTGAAAATTTTTTTGAACCCCAAGGTTTTGCTGAAATGACGCCCCTGGCGGGCCACCCTAACTACACTACTGCTCTAAGTAAAGGGATATTATGTTTCATGTATGTTTTTAGTTTTAAAACAGCCAGTCATAATTTGTAGGAGGCAGGAGGCTTCCTAACCACTTTTGCATTTGTGACTAGGTGAGGTTCGAAGACTATGTAAATAGAACCAATTTTCACGTATACAAAGTTCCTTGAAAAACCAAAAAAATCTTAATTATTTTTTAAGATTAAAATTTTGAAACAAACTCTCGTATGTCTGAAACAAATTACTCAATAAATTGTTTGAATTTAATAATAAATTATAAGTTTAATTGTCTTAGAAAAATAAATGTTCATGATTGTCAGTTGAAAAACTCTTTATTGAAGTAGCTTGGTGAGAATTTCTGAGCATTATTGTCCATGACACTGGTGCTGTTTTGAAGAGCCCAGAAGTTTTCGAGCTTTTGATTCACTGGAAAATGTTCTGATAAAAGTTTATATTAAAAAAATTAATATCGTTTCATCAAGATGTCATCAAATGGATTATTCTAGTTGAAAAAAACGTATTCATGACATCAGAATCTAAGACCATTTTAACAACATAACAATTATTTTATCATTTTCATTTGATTTATTTGAGTTTAAGGTTGCAATTTTAGCTTATAAGTGTCTTCACTAATTTGCTCCCACTTATTTATCTTCGGAAGTTCGGATATCACACGCTTGAGCGACGTCCACACTTGTAAGAGATTGAGGTCGTCATCCTCATCCTTGCAGCTGGATGATAGATTTGCAGTTGCTGGCCTAAATCTTTGAAATAACCTTAAACCAGAGGTCACGAGTGCAGTTACAACTTAACAGTTTAGAAAGGTGCTCAAAACAAATTTGATTGTGGCCTAAAAGTCTTCTGAATCACGCCACATTAAAAATCGTCAAAGTAAATGAATTGAATTGAATTAAATTGAATTCAATTGGAGAACGAGGCTCCCGACTTTTTTCAATTGGCGTTAATTGTTCGCTCTTTCAGGATTCGACGCAAAACTGCCTAAGCGGTTTTTGGGTTTTGTATTGCTATAACTTTCTAATTCATAAAACACCCTTTTTCGTGTTTTCTTATTTCCATCTCATTTAGGTTTAGACTACTGATCCGCTGACCTTTTTGATAAAATACTTAGTTATAATTTTTTTTATTCATTTATTGAGCACCAATATAAGTATTAAACTTAAAAAAAAATAACCAAAACGACAATAAAAATATAGTACCAAAATTTCAAAAAAAGAAAAAAATTGATCAGTTAAGAAAGAAATAAGGTGCCCAAAAGGTTCGTCCGAAGGGAATTCCTTCCCGCTTAATGGACAACCTTTACAAAAAGAACCAAATGAGCTGGTTGAGTTAAGACATTTCAAATAGTAGTTCAATAAACTTATCAAGGAAGAGACTGAAATTGGTATGCTAAGGTAATAGGTATTGAGCAGTTATGAGTGTGACAATAATAAGTAAGATTTCAGAGCTTGCCTAAATAACGAAATACGTTTCAAGGAGGAGACAGATATTGGAATGGTTGAATAAATACGAGGGCCAGAGCATTTAATAGAGAATGTTTTAAGAGTTGTCCGAGCAAAATCCGTCCGAAAACAGCGACCGGGGCGCTTATGCTTTACACTTTACAGGCCCGTAGCTAGCGGGTGGCTGCAGCCCCCCCCACTAAAAATGTAAGCCCCCCACTAGAATTTTTGGGAGTTTTTTTCACCTTATTACGATGAACCATTGTTACATCCCATACCAAAAAGAGCAAAAAGTATAGAGTAGCACGCTACGTGATTCTGTAGTTATATCTACTCTTGGACAGAGTGATGAGCAAGAGTGTTCACCAGAGTGGAATCAGCTTCGTGCTGCTTATTTTAGCATGTTGGACAGTATATTAGGAGAGTTGATGGAGAGCTTTGTTGATGGTTCTTCTAAAGATTTGACTTGTGCAGTGACTGCCCTTCTACCAACATCAGACAAATTTTTAGATATCAACGACCTTAAACCGATGACGCAACTGCTAAAACAAGACAGGCATGACAATGTTGAAAAATCTATTGCAGATGAGGCTCTCATTCTAAAAAATAAATTTCAACCAGGCTGCAGTCTCCATGAAGTGATGGATTTTATGCTGGACTATAAAGATGCATTTCCCACTTTTATTGGCACTATTCAGCTGCAATGCCTCTCGGCATCTCGACTGCCACTTGTGAGAATTCATTTTCTTTTCTAACACGAGTACTACGACCACAGAGAAGATCGATGTCCCATGAGATAAAGAGCAAACTTGTATTTCTAACATTTGAAAAATCGCTCTGTAAAGCAATTGATATGGATACTTTCTTGCAGAAATGTTCTATTTAATATCAAAATTTTTGATAAAAATATAAACACCTGTATTAAATACCAAGAAGGCAATAAAATAAAATTGGATTCAAATAATTGTCTTGACAATGATCAAACCACATTATAACGAAATGCACTTTATAGTTTAGTTTCCCATTTCAAGCTATTACACATCCATTCATGTTTTACACATGAAAATTGTCATCAGTTTCAAAATCGGTGCTTGGACTTAGTGCTAGTCTGACAGTGCAATACTATTAACCCCAATAGTGCTTAACAGATTAATTCGAAAAAACAATTTAAGGCTTACTGTCAAACCACACAATTTTTATAACAATAAAAGTATAATGATATACTTGATATATAATCTAATCTTCTATTTAGACTATTTAGTAACTGATGACAAGTTTTATGTGTAACACATGAATGGATGTGTAGTAACTTAAAATGAGAATCTAAACTAAATAGTACATTTTATTATAATGTGGTTTGATCTTTGTCAAGACAAATATTTAAATCCGATTTTATTTTAATGATTTCTTGGCATTTGATACAGATGTACATGTTTTTATCAAAAATAAAATAAGCAAGTTATTGTACTGTTGACTATAACGGTTGTCTTAATCAATAATTAAATTTGGACAATTTGATTCAGTGCTGTCATCCCAGTGGTGTGCCATGCACACATCAAAAATCAAGATTGTTGATAACAACAAGCTAACTGTTATTTGACAAAATTGCCTGTGAAAATTGTTTATTTTTGTTATTACGAGTAACAATATTGCAACCCTTAAAAAACCAAAAATCACATAATAGGATATCCAAAATTGGATGCCATTTTGTGCCAAATGCTACAAAATGCTTTGGCGAATCTCCTTATCGTGAGGGGCTTCGCACCTTCGGCGCTTGCGCTCAGGTTTCCTCGGTGCCCTCGTTAGTCAGTAACCCCCCTACTACTTTTCATAGCCCCCACTCTCTAAATCCTGCCTACGGGCCTGACACTTTATCAAAACATTAAACTTATTATAATAAGCAATACAAGCGTTGTCTAATTTAATCCGAACCGAACCATGATTTAGTGAATTTCTCGTCATTGGTGGCGTCCAGAAAGTTGGATTAAATTGAATTGAAGCGTCATGTTCCCCAATACTCGAATGAAGACGCATCACTGCTGGAGATGAAAGCTGGCTGTTCATCGTATCCAAAAATCGAACTTCAAAGTCACTCGGCGTTTCACTTCTGTATCTGTAGTCACCCTGAAGCAAATCAGTAATTTTTTTAAGCATTCGTGTCAATGTTTGACACAATTTTAGACATCTATTAAACGCTTATATATATATATATATATATATATATATATATATATATATATATATATATAATATGACCACTCAAAAAATTCCTCGTACACCCATGGAATTCACGCAAAAATTCAAAAAAAAATTCAAATAACGCAAAAATTCCAAATAACGCAAAAATTCCAAATAACGCAAAAATTCCAAAAAACGCAAACATTTCTAAGAATTTTTTGGAAAAAAATTCGTACACCCGAAAATTCCAAAAAAATTAAAAATTCCGAAAAATTCCAAAACAATTCAAAAATACGCAAAAATTCGAAAAAAATCCTAAGCGTGTTTTAAGAGTCTGCAATCTATTCCAATAATTATAATTAGCTAAGTTTGTCTGTCTGTAACTGAATATAATTTGTATACCAATTTATTTTTAATAAAATTTAGCATACGCCTTTATAAAGACAAGTCTTGCTCAAAGGCGAGAGAGGGTCCTTGCAAAGGCGCCTACCCCTTTAGCAATGCGAGTGAACTCCTTGCTTAAGGGAGTTACACTGGTGACGCCGGTGAGGCTCAAACTGTTGTTTCAATTTTTTTTTTATTTTTAGGTGCATATCTTTTACTACCCCCAGTCATTAGCTATTTTCAGAGGAAACAATTTGTTTAGAGAAATTTTGGAATGTACGGGTTTTTAAAACATTTTGCCCTCCCCATTTCTTGCTGAAATGACAGTTCTGAATACATGCGAATAATTGTATTTTTGCCGAAATGTATTTTACTGTGCGGAGAATATTTTTAGTTCGCTCCAGGATTAAACTTGTTACGCGCGCAGTTTAGAGGGAAAATTGCGCATTGGTTCTAAATCAGAAAATTTATATAAAAAACTATTGAAATAAATGTGGTAGTGGTAAAGCGGTAAAGTTTTCGCCTGTCGCCTTGTAGGTCGGCGGTTTGAATCTCACCGGCGTCACCATCGTAGCTCCCTTAAGCAAGGAGTTTACACGCATTGCTCAGCTTGAGTGTCTTGCGGGGTTAACTAACTCCTTTCACTAACCTTAAAAAAAGAAATTAAAAATAACAATAGATTTATGTATGATACGCAGACTTAAATGTGCCAAAATAAATTCGTACTAACAAACAAACGTCGACTATCCGGTTGAAAGTTGTTTAAATCTCGGATGTCAAGAATCGAACCGGTATTCGCTTTCTTTTCGGGTTCGAAATTTTTTTCCAGTCTTTTTCTCAGATCGTCTGCTTCCCGGATTTTAGCCAATCGTTTTTTATTGTCTCTTCCTCTTGAAACGGCCAACCAGCACAACAAGAACGCTGTAATCGAAGTTACTCCAACTATGGATGATATTGTGAGAATGGCGGTTGTTTGTATGCTGTTGAGAGAAAGGACAGATTTGCTTTGGAGGACCTGCCCAACCGACACCGTGAGTACCTCGCTGCTTTTCTTGGGGCTGTTTGTAATTGCGTTTGTGCTGTTATCAGCCGAAGTGTTAAGTTGAAAAACCACACTGAAATCTACGCTGTTTTAAATTAAAAAACGTCTGTTGATTTATACTTTAAACTGAATTTTTGTCCGAAATGTAGAACCTTCTTAAATAAACATTCTTGGTAATTCGTAAACTTACAACAAACAAGAAAATATAAATTCTATGTTTTTATGGTTTGTTACCTTGTTGATCTTCTGTTCAGTCCATTGTCAGAAATGAGAACGGTCAAATAATAGGGTTTCTCAAATTCATTGAAAACACGTGAAACGTTTGCCGGATAGAAAAAAAGTTCGCCAGTAGTGGCGTTAATGTGAAAAGCTTGTCTTAAATAAAAAAAAAATTAAGATTAGCAAAAAAAAATTCAATGGAATCGTGCAACTAACATGTAAGCTGATACGTCGGCATTCTTGACTAGTTCGAACGAGACTTGACCATTCCTGCCTTCATCGTGATCCACCGATACAACTTTACAGACTCGAAGATACTCGAACTTTTTTGACTTGTTAGAAACCCGAATGACATCAAAATTCTGTGGAGAAAAAACTATCGGCGAGTTGTCGTTTTCGTCTAAAACGTAAACTGCTATTTTGATTACTTTTGAGCTGTCCGGACCGGTTCGACATGATACTGCAATATCCATAAAATATTCACTCGTTGTCTCACGGTCGAGCGGTTTTGTCGTTAGCAAATCTCCGCTTTCGGGATCCAATATTATATCCAGATTCATTCCTATGGAAATCTTAAACCTACACGATAATTCCCCATCTACTAAAGATCGAGCGCTGCCAACAAATGAATTTCCCGGCTGATTTTCATAGACAAACATTGATCGGGGTTGATTTATGTCAGCCGAAAATTCCTTAATGAGAATGTATATTATTACTAACGAGCTGAGACTCGGACGTCCCATATCTTCCGCCCTGACGCTGCACTTGTGCAAACCAGCAAGTGAGTTCCAGCATTGTTCGCTGTTTTCGCTCGAATCGTATGAGATAGCTCCGCTACTTGCGTCGATTTTCCAGCGTAAAGATGGAAGCGTTTTGGCGCGATTTCTTCGGAGGCTGTCGTTTTTAAAAGATATCCTCGAGCAGCTTTCCAGGTGGTACTTGACCTGACTATTCATTCCAGTATCAGCATCATTGGCTTTGACACTTCCAACGTGGTTGCCTCGACACAACGAAAGTGGGTTGGCATCGAAGTGGTAAACGGGAAATTCAAACATCGGTTTGTTATCATTGACATCTTGCAGTGAAACGACAACTGTTAGGAAAGAAGAAAGTGGTAGCGTTCCACCATCTTCGCACTGAACCACAGCGTAATGACATTCGTTTTTTTCACGATCCAAGAAACTCAGCAGGCTAGCCTCGCTCCGAACTTTTTCTCCGTTTGGAAAACAGAGTTGATAAATATTTTCGGCTAAATAGCTCAAGCTGAATCTGGAATCGTTGCCGGTGCGTACAAGATGACAAGAAACGATCTCGTTTTCGTAACTGTCGTGGTCCTCCACAGTAAAGTTTAGACAAGTAACCAGCTTGTCCATTCCATCAGCAAAATTTTTCGCCGACAGTTTTGCATTTCCAAATACCTCTTTGAGTCGCACGTGTTGCGATTTTTCTCCAGCTGTGAGATATTCTTGTGGAATGTTCAAATGGTGACAGTTATGATCTTCTGTTTCATCGAGTAACGTTGTCAGATGAATTTCTGGCTTGTGGTCATTAATATTGACTATATTGACGGTGACATGAGCTGGCGAAGATGATAAATTGTCTGCTTTATCGAAGGCAATGACATCCAAAGAAACAGTTGGTCCAAGCATCTCGTAGTCCAAACTTTGTAGGTTTGAAATGACTCCAGATTCTGGATCAACGGCAAACAAATGTTTGTATAATGATTTAGTTTCGTTGCTGAAGTCGTACCACACGGCGCCATTAAGGTCAGGGTCGCGGGCAACAACAGTAAGGAGGGAGGGGTGGGGTGGTGAATTCTCCTCTATTGGCGGGCTTGGATAATAATATTGTTCAAATTGGGGAACGTTGTCATTTACGTCTTCCACTTGAATTTCTACCAAGAAAAAAAATTGAGATAGATTAATAAATTAAACTTAAAAATTTAATGAAACTATTTTAAATACCTATCAGTAATACGCCGGTCTTTGGTGGATTTCCTTTGTCAAAAGCAATTAGACGAAGTATGTGTAGATCTTTTGTTTCTCTATCAAGATTTCGCATTAGTTTTATTCTCGGACCTTGCAGACGCATCAATTCTTTGGTGAACTCGGAATCTTGCCAGATGTCGGAACCTGCAAATCCCTGGGCAAGTTCAAAAAACTGATCGGCGCCTGTTTTTTCGAGGACGTATTTGTCAAGGCCGAACTCCGGTCCATCCTGGTCAATGGCAGGAGGAAATGATAAAATATGACCAATTTCAGTGTTTTCGGGCAAATTCTCAACTACCCTATGATTTTCAAACTTAGGCCCGTGGTCATTGATATCTGCAACCGATATTATCACCTTAATTAATTTGAAAAAATCGCCTTTGATATGCAATCCGACATCCAGTTCTATGTCACAAAGACTACGGCTTTGGCATAATTTTTCTCTATCAAGAACTTTGTTAGACGTCAAAATGCCAGAAGGAGAAACTTTAAAGAGTTTAGTTTTTTTCAAAATAATAAACTTCTGAGAACTAACTGAGACAGGTGGAATGTTATTCAAGAAATGGTGATCTTTCCGCAAATCAAACGTCACCATTTCTTCTTCTTCCACTCTATAATAAACTATAACCTGGGAGCTATTATTCCCAGCCTCTGATCTGGACTCCATCGGGTTGAATTGATCGCTTCGATGATTAAAATATGATGAATTGGCTTCACCGAAGCGGCTGACGAAATTCCATAAAAAGCAATTGAAAATAACGCAAAATATTTTCATCTTAAATTTTTAAAAACCGATTTAATAGAATTCGAGCAAGTCCAGGTGGAGTCGGCGAACGACGGTCCTCAAGTAGTGGACGTGACGACCGTTATTTCAATGGAAACAAAAAAACCGGCTGCATGATGGCGACGCTCGTCGTTACTCTCACCGATGCAACATCACAACACACAACAGCACAAGAACACACACAAGCGCTCAATTCTTTGTGAAATTACGCGCCAGAGCAACCGAAGTAATCCGCGTGCCACAAAACAAACTACGCGCGATAGAAAACGCGGTCGAACATTTTTCAATGGCGTTCACAGCTGTCGCAAAACTACACACCTACAATGCCCAATCTAACTCGCAAATCGTTAACAAAAATTCACCAACTCATTGATACCAACATTTGTCTTGGCTTTGTTTCACGTTCGATAAGCAAGCGCAGCATTAACTTTATTGATACAAAAAAGTCCAATACAATCGGGCAGATTGTTTTTCTTGGCCAAAACAAACATCCATGCCGTGAGTTATGGCGCATCCGATAGGCGAGCTGTTGGCACATGCGATGCATTACTCCGGGACGAATATATATATATATATATATATATATATATATATATATATATATATATATATATATATATATATATATATATATATATATATATATATATATATATATATATATATATACATATATATATATATATATATATGCATATATGCAAATTTCAGACCCAATCGAGCCGTGGGAGAGCTGGTCGCACGATAGAAAAAACAAAAAGCCAATGTAGATTGTTTCGTTTCGTTTAAATTTTAACACCAATCAAATGAAAACACAGAGAGAGAAAGAGAGCGAAGAGAGATAATAAAAAGTCAAGGGAGGGTGAAAAGGTCAGGACACCTAGACCAGTCACCTGTTTCTTTACACTGCCAATATTCATCGGTGTACAAGTGGATCAGTCCATCGGTTGTGACATCTGTTTCCTGTCTGAACCATTTCGGCTGGTATCCTGGAAAGTTTGGGTTCTCTGTTGGGTAAATAATTGTTATAAGTGTCATTTTAAAAAAGATTAGTAAATTAATGTAACGAGTTTTTGCAGAAGTTTGTAAAGAGTAAAGAAAATATTGCAGTTTGTGGAAAGCTTTTTCTATTTCCACACGCTACCCAGTAGCATAGGACCTTATGCAAAAATAATCAATGGGTCCTTTCAGTCCCACAACCTGAACAGACTGGAGCTTTTTAAATCTTTTATATTAAGTTTATCGTGTCTGCTTGCTTGCTTGAGCCATACGTTGGGTGGGACCCTTTACCACTCAAAAAACCAGCTTCCCGTTATACAATCGAGTTGAAATTCTACGGGTTTATTTTTTTGTGGCGAACTTCACATTATATTAAATTTTAAGATTGATTTTTAAAATTGTAAGGTCATTATAGATTAAAATCAATTAAACCCTTGAAAAAGTTTAAAAAATTAAAAATTTTATGTAGAGAAACGAACCATCAATTTTTTATTTATTAAAATAATGCTAAATTTTAAAAATGTATAATGAATTATTTGTTTATTTTGCAAACAAATAGTAGCAGCCGAATTACACATTAATATAGGATTTTTGAAAAACGAACTTTTTACAATTTGTTGTTTCCATCATTGCATATTTCAAATAACAAGTATTAGGAAAACTGTCGTTAATCTTTTTTTATTTTATAGACTAATTATCATCAAAAAATAAATTTTCAAACAATTATTAGCTGCTTAATAATAAAATTATAAAAAATGTAAAAAACGACAACAAAAAACAAGAGCATCATTATGTAGATGGAGTAGGAAAAATACTATATAGGTAGGTACTTCAAGCACGCAGATTGCTCAAAAATGTAAAATATATCTTTTGATAACGATCTGAATTTTTAAACACAAAAAACTTACTCAACTCAATACGTTGATGAATTAGAGCCTTGCACAGCTTTGAGAATTTTTGCTTGTAAAAACGTCTTAATATTTTGTGCCTACAATATGACCAAGACTTAAAATTTGTGCCTATAAAATTGGCCTAATCAGGCCTTAAGGCCAATGAGCCAAGCATGGCATAAAAATCGGCAAGTGCAGAGCTCTTTGTCATAGGGTTCAGATTCTCTAAGTTTTAAGCTAGCGAAGCCGCGACTTCTATGGCACTTTTAGTTAAATTATAATATAACAGTTGAGATACCTGGCCAATGGCCAGTGGCCATTACCTGGATTATCTCTGTCTCTCTCTCTTTTCTCATTCTCTTTCTTTCTTTCATTTTTTTCTCTTGCTCTCTTTCTTTTTTTCTCTCTCTTGATCTTGTTTAATTGCTCTTTTTTAATCTTTTATGATAACGTTACCGTGTTTGCTTGCTTGCTTGAACCAGACTTTTGGGACGTTTTGACACCTAAAAAAACAACTTCCCGTTATCCGATCAAACTGAAATTTGTTTGTCGTTGCAAACTTCACATTTTAATAAATTTTCAGATTGATTAGAAAAAATTTGAATGAATTATTGGATAAAATAAAATAAAAAATATTTTTTTAATTACAAATTGTTGGTAGAAAAATGAATCATCACTTTTTAGTTTATTTAAAAAACAATGTTCTATTTTTTATTTTTAAAATTTTATAATAAAAAATTTGTTTTTTGAAATTGATTCGAAAGTTTATAAATCTTTTATATTAATTACCGTGCTTGCCTGCTTGAGCTATAAGTTGAGACCACTTACCACTTAAAACACCAACTTCCCGTTATTCAATCAAGTTGGTGGGTTTATTTGTCGCTACGGACTTAGCATTTTATTGATTTTTCAGATCGATTGGACAACATTTGAGTAAATTATAGAATAAAATCAATTTAAATTTTGATTTTTTTAGAAATTACAAATTTTAGATAGAAAAATGAACTTTGAATTTTTGGTTTATTTAAAAAAGCGACATTTAATTTTAAAATTTTTAATAAAAATATGTATATTCCATATTGATTCGAAAGTTTCTTAAATTTTTAATCCTCACATATTTCACATTAAATATCTAGAAGACTGTGGTCAATGTTATAATATTTTAAAGACTTATTATCATCAGAAAATATTTTGCAAAACATTTTTAGTCACAGAATTACAAAATTATAAAGAATTAAAAAAAAACAAAGCTTTTTACGGTTTTTTTGTTTATATTTACAATTATCACATACTTCACATATAAAGTATTTAGAAAATTGTGGTCAATGTTTTTTGTATTTTTACAACGTTTTACTTAACTTGCTTTCGTTTCTTTCTGTCCGACTTTTTTCTCGGAAGGATTTTAGAAGAGAAATGTTTATATAAATAAAATAATGAAGAAATTTAAAAAAAACTTTTAGAAAATATACCCATCCCCCTTCCGGTTATTGGGATAGAGCAGGGGCGGTTATCCTCCAAGGACTTTTGAAAAACATTTCATACAAAATAATTAAAGACAATGTTTTAGAAACCGGTTGTTAAAGAAGCTGAGGGCGGTTTCCCCCTTCCCGAATATTTTATAAAAAATGTTTTTATAAAATAATTAAGGACGAAGTTTTAGAAAATTGTATGAAAATGTACCTCCGACTACCCCACCTCCTGTCATCAGTTAATTTTGGAGGCAATAGAGTATAGATTTCAACTTTTAGAAAAAATTTTGAAAATGTAACACATATAAAAAATAAAAATTAGAAACTGTTATAGGGTCTTTTACCAACTACCAAATAAAAAATTTCCCCCCTCAAAAACTAAAAAGTAGAAAATAATCAATTTCGTAATTTACTTCAGGTGCCATTTGAATTTAAATTGCCAAATTGATCCGCCCAACGTTTCACGTATTCAATAATAAGAACTGCGAAGCCAACCAATTATTATTTACTTTTAAGTGCATTAAATGTTATTTTATGCAAAACGCGTTTTTTTTTAAATTTTTACTTCAACAAATATTTTTAGACCAATTATCATGAAAAAATAATTTGCAAACGATGTGTAGCCGCCGAATTACAAAATTATGAAGCATATTTAAAAAACGAAGTTTTTTTTACGGTTCACTTGTTTTCTCTTAATTTGACACGCTCGCCACCCTCAAATGGCCACAAACTAGCACCGTTACACGCCGTGACAGGTAAACGTTTTAGTTTCACAAATTATCTTTGTCTCTTGTGTTCCATCATTCTATTTATTTAAAGGACAATGTCTGTGTGTGTGTGTGTTCGAAATTTACATCCGAATCGCTGAAGCAATTTGAACACAATTTGTCTTTGAGGTAGTCTTCATTAATAAAAATGTTTTAAGCAATTAAAAAGTGCTATTTATTTTTTGTGTGTATGTGATTGAAAGAAAAAGAAAAAAACATAGAAGAGCAGGAAAACAAAATAGCAAAAATTAGAGTGAAAAAGAAAGAGAGGAAGAGAGAGAAAAAATAGAAAAAGAGAAAGAAAAAAGTGAAAGAAGGAGTGAGAAAATAAGACTGAAAAGGGAAAGAAAGAAAGAAGAACGATAAAAAAGGTCTGTGTGTGTGTGTGTATGAGTGAAAGAAAGAGCGAGAGAGAAAAAAGTAAGAAAGAGAGAGAAAAAAATCCTGTCAATGACGAGAAAAACATAAAAAAGAGAGGGAGAAAGAGAGAGAGCAAGAGAAAGAAAAAGAGTGAAAAAAAGAGAGTGAAAAAAAAGAAGAAAAAAGAGGGTTCTATTGGTTTGTTTGTGTGTGTGCAAAAAAGAGAGAAAAGAGAAAAAAGAGAGACAGGAAAAAAAGAACCCGGGCAATGGCGGGTATCTGAAATATTCTGAACTAGTTATATTATAAATTTATAACAATATCAAGATATCGTGCATTTGAAACAGAATAATATCATCTCATTTTTGCTTTTTGTTTTGCCATTTTCATTTTCGCTAATTATTAACGTACGCCTTTTTTACCATTCGCAATTTTTATTTTCGCCTTTTTGTTTTCGCACTTATGCTTTTGATCTTTTGATAGTAAACCGGTCCTGTTCGCTATGAACAGAGAGCTTTTGAAATTATTTATAATTTATCTGTACAATCCAAATAATTCTATATCTATTTTTGCAATGTGTAATATAAATATTTATTTCTTCATTTACTTCTTCATTGGTCAAAAAAGACCCTAGTTCTTATTGGCCCTTATGCATTGCTTATGCTTGCTATGTGGTAGATACGCCACTGACGCTGCCCTCTAATGAATCGGATTGGGTGAGTAAATATCCAATTTTTCGTTTAAATAATTTTTATACATAACAGCCAAGAGAAATTTATATTTTCAGATATTTATGTTTAATAGACAAAAACATATATTAAATCGTAATGATCAATTGTCTATCTAAAACATGAAACATATAAATGCGGATACAAAAAACACCTTCAGCTTGCTTTTCCATTTCTTTTCGGTAGAATCGTTGCTTCTCTTCTAGTCGAATTTTCAACTTGTTTGCCTCGTCCCACTTTCCCTCTTCCATGAGCCTCTGATCAGGTCTAAGCCGGCTGTCCGTTGGTGCTATCCCTTCCTCCATCTCGTTCAAAGTTACCGTGAACTCGGTGAAATTGTGGCATTTGCTTAGCTCTGGACTACAAATATTTATTTTATCAACATTTAAATTAAAATAAAATAAAAAATTTAAATGTTTTCTTAAGTGTTCGTTCAACCAACTTTGGATCCGTTGAGTGAATTTATATCACATTAATCCCAGTTTCAAATCAGAGTGTGGGTCACTCGCTGTTTCTTTTGCAAATCTTAGTATCAACTTGTTCTGCCTTTTCTAGCGGCGCAACTTTTTAATCTACTCTCCTTCATTAGCACTACAGTCACCGTTTTCATATTCACCAATTAAAAATATTTTAAACCCTGTTTCCGCAAAAGGCATGCAATCTCTACAACTTCTCCTTACGACTTAGACATGTCAAATATAAACTCTTTGTTGCTCAAAACCTCTGGAACAGAAATCTTATGATTATTTTTAACCAAGCAGTTCTTCTGGCACAAATCTTTCTTTTAAAAACAATCTTTTGCCAAGCATGTTTTGCAGTCTATATTCAAGCGGTCTCTTGCAAAATTTTAACGACCACTCGTACACACGAAACGATCCACTTCATTTGTGCCTTATATTTGGCTGTTAACTTCTCCATGATCTGAGAAACAGCTGGTGGACTCTGGTATATTTCTTATTTTTCTCATATCTATCTCTATACTGTTTCGTAAACATTAGCTCTTTGGTTTTTTTATTTTTTATGTTTATTTAGTTTCGAGCCTGAACATGCAGTCACGAAACTCCGAAACGAGGAGTCATCACAAATGAATAAATATGAGTTTAAAAACTTTTTCCGAACTTGGATTTGTTGATAAATTTAGACCAGTTGAACGTATAATAAAAAAGTTATTTTTCTAAAATGGAGTCTAGTGTTTTCGCGAGATTGTGTATCTGAATATTTAATGCTAAAATTGGCCGCGTTATCTATATAAAGTGGCGGATTTAGACTTTTTAGCGGGAAGGGCCAAAAACGGCGGGAGGGGTAATAAATGGCGGAATAAGCAAACATTTGATTTTAGATCCACAAATCTCACTGCCATATGCTAAAAAGTTTTTAAATTACCTAAAAAGTAGTCAATTTTTCTTCTAAATTTGGTCAATTTGAACTTTTCTCAGTTATTCCTAATTTTAAACGTCATTTGTCGTGTTATTATTGTCATAATTTTTTTTAGTATTTCAAAAAAGTAAATTTTGGAATTCACGGGGGGGGGGCATAGTCTCCCGGCTCTCCCCCCTAGATCCGCTCCTATATATATATATATATATATATATATATATATATATATATACATATATATATATACATATATATATATGTATATATATATATATGTATATATATATATATATATATATATATATATATATATATATATATATATATATATATATATATATATATATATATATATATATATATATATATATATATATATATATTGAACAAATTGTGATAACTATTTCCTATCTGAACAGGTTACCAGTTGATTTTGTGCAAACACGGAGGTCATTTAAATAGTTGTGTTTTAGTGTTATACATTCAATTTTAAAAGATTTTTAAGTTTGTTCTAGTTTATATTTATAAAAATGTCTGATTTAATAAATGGTTCCCAGGAGCAGACTGAAAACATTTTTAAACTGAATGGACGTGGAAGATTTTATGAGGAACCTTCTTTATCGTCTGGTTTCGTTACACACAATCTTTCTCAAGGTCATCTTTTCCAGTCGTTCGATCCTGAGCAATACATCCTGACATCAGACTCTGTTAAAATAGTTAATTATAGACATACACCAAAACAAGATAATAATTCTAACAGTTATGAATTACCAGATGATGATAACAAGGATGATGTTTGTGCTGATCCTATAACTCAAAAAGATTTCGATAATGACGATCACTATGATGATTCTAACAATAACTCAATATCACCTCGCGACTATCGACAGATTAGTTCTTATCAATTTCTTAACTACGTCAATGAAGGTGCATATGGGGAAGTATACTGTGCACTGGACCTTGTGAGTGGTGAGAAAGTTGCTGTAAAGAGGCATAAAGAAAATCATCGAAACAAAGCCTTTCAAGAAATAGCAATGTTAAAAAGGTTGAGACATAAAAACATCATAGCTTTTAAGGGTCTTGCCGACGATGAGACAAACTTGTATCAAATAATGGAATATGGAACTTTAAGTTTGCAGAATATCATAGAAGATAAATCAAAGCCTTTATCGAAAGAACGTGTCGATTCACTTACCTTTCAACTTCTGTGCGGAGTAAATTACTTACACGACAGATCGGTTATTCACAGAGATTTGAAACCCGACAACATTCTCTTAGGTCATGATGATCAACTAAAAATTTGCGATTTTGGCTTGGCTTGCATATTTGATCCCAAAGATATTTCCTTTTCAACTGATGTAGTCAGTTTGTGGTACAGGGCACCAGAGGTCCTTCTTAAATGGACGTCGCACGGAAAAGCAATTGACATGTGGTCGGTTGGTTGTATTTTTGCCGAAATGATAATTCGATCTCCACTATTTAAAGGCAGAGATGAAAAAGATCAAATTTACATAATCTTCTCGATCCTCGGGTTTCCAGAAAACATAAATTGGCCAAACCTTGAATTAGTGAGCAAGAGGTGTAGGTTGTGTAAAAGAAACGACTGGTGGATCAATGTGCATCTATCAATATCACAGGCCAATTTTTTGTATAAGTTTCTGAAGTACAATACTACTGAAAGAATTACCAGTAACCAAGCTTTACACGACGTGTACATGGTGTCTTCAAGCTAGGTGTATCCAAAAGCATAGCAGTGCTTCTTATAGGGGTTGGTCCTTCCAAAAATGTAAGTTTGTCGGAAAATATTTTTTAAATCTTTGGAATGTGTAATGCACGGTGTTTCAATAAATTTGAATTGTTCGACCAATTTGTAACTGAGCGCTCTTAAACGTCTCATCGAAGAAATCGCTATATAAATTGCAAAATTTAAAATTGAATTGAATTGAGCAAAGAATATTTATTAGGTATATCTATATATATAAAAGAACATGTCCTGACTGACTGACTGACTGATAATCAACGCCGAGCTCAAACGCCTCATCCTAGGAACGTGAAATTTGGAACTTATATTACTTTTATTGCGTAAGCATCCACTAAGAAAGGATTTTTGAAAATTTTGCTCTTGAGAGGAAGAAAATTTGGTTTCCCGGACATCAAATGTGGGTTGGAAAATTAGGTTATTTGGTTTTTAAAGTAGCTGCTACTCAAAAACTGTGAATGCTACAGGAGTAAAAGTTAGTGCTGTACTCTACTATGGATGCACGGTTTTCGAATTTCAAGCAAGCGAAGCCGCGACGGGCACTTCTAGTTTTAAATAAAATGATTGACTATGCATTGTTTGGAGTTGGAGTTATTAGAAGTAGTTTCCAGAAATTTCATAAAGATCGGTTCAGCCGTTTCGGAGGAGTTCAATTTCAAACCCTATGACACGAGATTTTTGTATATATATATATATATATATATATATATATATATATATATATATATATATATATATATATATATATATATATATATATATATATATATATATATATATATATATATATATATATATATATATATATATATATATATATATATATATATATATATATCTGTGTGTGTATGTATGTATGTATGTATGTATGTGTGTGTTATATAAAACGGACAGAGTTTTACAAATATAGATAACGACATTAACTCATTGAAATTTCAATAAGTTAACTTCCAGCTCACAGGACCACCATCATTGGTTGTATAAAATAAACTCACGGTGGTATGATACACTTCCACATCAGTTTTGGCTGTCCTGTCTTTAAAACGGCTTTGTTAGCATCTAAGGTTCCCTCGCTTAAAATTGGCGCCCCCTCCAGCTTATCGGACCATGTTCCTGATAAAATGTATTTTGCATCTTCTCCGTCATCATACACGATACCCATTACCTTAGAAATAAATTAATATTATATTAATATTTGAAAAACTGGTAATTGCCACTAATTTAATGAAATAAACACTTAACGCCATTTCTGTATATCATTCAATCTCCCAATAGACATGATTTGAGCTAAAAGCTTGCAAAACGAAATTGACTCACAGGTTTCAAATTCAGCCTCGACAATCACCTTACCTTCCGATTTTCTTTAGAAAAGTAGCTGTATGGGATGAATCTCAACAAACATTTTGCACCTGTGGAGTGATTGACAATCTCGGATTCTCCGTGGTTATCGACCCAAAGGGAACCCAGTATAATGTTGTTAATAGACGTCGTTACTTTGCGCCAGGTGAAAAAGTCGCCAAATTCTTTCAGCTTTAAATGGGCGATTCCTGTGTGAAATGTGTGATACAAATGTTTTAATTTGCTTTGGTCGTTAAACACACGCACATATTCGACTTGCTGTCCAAGAGCTTCCATTCCCGGGACAGCTGACATACTTTCATTTGTGTTGTAAAACAAGTTACAGTCGCAACAGTTAAAAAAAATAACTTAATTAAAAACTAATCAAATACGAGTATAGAACAATTATTAAACTTTAAGTAAATCACAGTTTGTCCATCTTTGACACTTGGTACTCACCCAATGGCACGATCTGGAGATATTTCCCCCTGAATTTGCAGATCATACTGAACTCCTGCCAAAAAGTCCACTTTTTGCTTTGTACGTGCAATGCCACTACGGGAGGATGATGACTTACCTGTAAGTTGACATGATGACGTTGACCGTGATTGTAATGATGACGATGATTATGGTAGTGATAATTACGATGACCGTGGTAGTGATGATGAGGATGACCGTGGTAGTGATGATGATATTGACCGTGGTAGTGACCATGACGACGACAGTTACTGTAATAAACAAATTTAACTGATACTATTGTGTATTTGGTGTCAACCTTTTTTTACCAATGCTTTTATTAACTCGTCGTCTCTGTTTCTCTGTCTGTCTGTTTCTCTGTCTGTCTGTTTCTCTGTCTGTCTGTTTCTCTGTCTGTCTGTTTCTCTGTCTGTCTGTTTCTCTGTCTGTCTGTTTCTCTGTCTGTTTCAAATCTTGCAATCAATTTTTGAGTCACTTCCTGATGATAGATTTTTTTTCAAATTTTGCATACATGCTCAAAATAGAAGACAATGCAATATTCAATTATTAGTTTTACAATAAGTCAATTAATTTAGTTAATTTTAATTAATTTATATATATTTATGCATATGTGTACGTGTGTGTGTTTATTATATTTTTGTATCTAGGAATTTATGTATATGTGTTTGCAAAAATTGATTGCAAAATTTGTGTTTTAATTACATATAAAAGCATTGGGTTTTAAAAATTCGTTTTTAATTTACTTGTTTCAAGTGTATACATTACTCACGTTCATATTAATATTTTTAAACTAGAGATAGCCCGTCAAAAATGACGGAAGTTTTAAAATACGGCGCCCGTTATTGTAAAAATAGTCAACAAAAACAAAATGACATTTGATAACCATAAAAAAAATCTATATATATAAAAGAACATGTCCTGACTGACTGACAGATGACTGACTGATAATCAACGCCGAGCTCAAACGCCTCATCCTAGGAACGTGAAATTTGGAACTTATATTACTTTTATAGCGTAAACATCCGCTAAGAAAGGATTTTTGAAAATTTTGCTCCTGAGGGAAAAAAACTGGAAAACAAACTTTTTTCTAAACATTTTTTCTTAAAATTTTTTCTGAAATTTGGTATATAGATTCTTTTTGAAAAATAAAAAGATACATGTTTCACCATTTTTTGAAAATTCGGTTTCCCGGACCTCAAATGTGGGTTGGAAAATTGGGTTATTTGGTTTTTAAAGTAGCTTCTACTAAAAAACTGTTAATGCCACAGAAGTAAAAATTAGTATTTAGTTTCTACTCCAAAAATAATGAAATACGTGTTTTAGCATTTTTTGAAAATTTGGTTTCCAGGACTTCAAATGTTGGGTGGAAAATAGGGCTATTTGTCTTTTATAGTAACTGCTACTCAAAAACAGTAAATACCACAGATGTAAAAATTATTATTTAGTTTCTTTTCTAAAAATAAAGATATACGTGTTTCACCATTTTTCACAAATTTGGTTTTCCGGACCTCAAATGTGGGTTGGAAAATTGGGTTATTTGGTTTTTAAAGTAGCTGCTACTCAAAAACTGTGAATGCTACAGGAGTAAAAATTAGTATTTAGTTTCTACTTCAAATATAATGAAATACGTGTTTTAGCATTTTTTGAAAATTTGGTTTCCAGGACTTCAAATGTGGGGTGGAAAATAGGGTTATTTGTTTTTTAAAGTTACTGCTACTCAAAAACTGTAAATACCACAGATGTAAAAATTAGTATTTAGTTTCTATTCTAAAAATAAAGATATACGTGTTTCACCATTTTTTTTACAAATTTGGTTATAAGACCTTAAATGTGGGGTGGACAATAGGATTACTTGGTTTTTAAAGTTGCTGCTACTCAAAAACTGTGAATGCTACAAAAGTAAAAATTAGTATTTAGTTTCTACTCTAAAAATAATGATATACGTGTTTCACCATTTTTTGAAATTTTGGTTTTCAGGACCTCAAATGTGGGGTGGAAAAAAGGTTTCTTTGGTTTTTAAAGTAACTGCTACTCAAAAACTGTGAATGCTACAGATGTCAAAATTAGTATTTAGTATATACTCAAAAAATAATGATATAAGTGTTTCAACATTTTTTAAAAATTTGGTTTCCAGGACCTCAAATGTGGAGTGGAAATAAGGGTTATTTGATTTCAAAATAACTGCTACTCAAAAACTGTAAGTGCTACAAATGTAAAAATTAGTATTTTGAAGTTTTGTGCCGGTTAAAAGTAGCTAAGTCCAGTTTATCACCGGCCGGGTCAAGCCTTTATTTTAGAGTCTTCACACGGGCCAGGCCAAACCTTAAATCAAAGTGGGACGGGCCGAGATTTTTCACCAAGTATATAGATGTTTTAGTGATTTTAGGGTTTTATTTGGGCCGGGCTAAACCTGAAGTCAAGGTGGGACGGGCCGAAGTTTTTCATCAAGTATATAGAACTTCTAGGCCTGTAAAAAGGGGCCGGGCCTAATTCAGACGGGCTGTGCCGGGCCAGGAGTTCGGGTTTTTAAAACGGGCTGGGCTAAGTTGTCGACGGGCCTAGCCGAGACCTAAACAATTGATCTCTACTATGGATGCACTGTTCAAACTCTCTAATTTCATGCGAGCGAAGCCGCTACGGGCACTGCTAGTTCTATATATAAGCAAATCAAAAATTTTTGCGGCCATGGAAGCGAAAGAAACTGCGCTGTTGTATGATCGAATATGTTGTCAAAAATTTTGTCTATCTGGATTGGCCGTGTCTGACATGAGGCTTTTAAGAAAATCGGGATATTCAAGTGTATTACCGTGAATGTCAATTGGTTTTGGCAACATTACTTTGCCTTTTCGACAACATGAAGTGAATAGTCCATCTGATGGTTGCTCTGCAGCAAAATTTCTTGATCGACATGAAGTACATAAAACATCAAATTCACCACAATCGTGTTGATCGAATTGAGTTTCGTTGAAGTTAATTGCTTCGTTACGAACTGCCTCACCCGCACGATCTCGTGCTAAACGTTGGGAGATCGCCTTAGCAGCTCGATGTAGCTGCAATTCATTGGGAGACATTTGTTCCACTCGATGGCGTTCCTTGGCAGCATTGGTTTCTCGATGTAACTGCAATTCATGGGGAGACATTTGCTCAATTCGATGACGTTGTGAGGCAGCAATGGAAGTGTGAAAAGCTTCTAGATGTTGAGGAGTAAGTCGATAGACATAACGTTGTTGTGATGCGGCATGAGAAGCATGAAAAATTTGCAATTCCTCAACAGACATTTGTGCAGTGCTTTGTTGATGAGCTTCTGCATCTAAAACTCGAATTTTTGCTTTTGATTGTGGAGTTTGTCTTGCGCGATATCTCTGTTGCCTTTCTTTAGCTAGACGCCGTTTTCTCGACACAGGATCTTCGTCGTCAAACAAAGTATATTTTTTTAAACAAAATGTCTCTTAATATTAAGAGACATTTTGTTTAAAAAAATATACTTTGTTTTTCAATTATTATTAAAAGCTGAACTTAAATAATAGGAAAAACAAAACTAATATATATATATATATATATATATATATATGTATATATATATGTATATATATATATACATATATATATAATATATATACATATATATATACATATATATATATACATATATATATATATATATAAGCGTTACAGAATCATTAAACAGTGACGTGGTCTACTATTATATTAATAATTTAACAAATTTTGAAATTTATATTTGTTAGTAATATAATTTTATTTGAACTAAACAACTTGTCTACTCATTTCCTTTATCTCAATTTTATAATAACCTGTTCAGCAATGGACCTCCAGCCAAGATCGTCCATCCTATCGCATTCATAAGTTTCTCCAAGAAGTGGGTTAAATGGTTTGAAGCACCTTGTGGTGGTGGTCGAGTATGAAGAGACAGTAAAAGCAACCACGTGTGCAAACCTTTCCCAGGGGTCAGAGCAGTTGCAAGCTTCGTCTAAACAAGAAGAATATTCCAGATCTTCTGTCAATCTTTGAAGAAAAGAGATTGGCTCGCTGAAGTTTACCTATTTTTGTGAACGTAAAAATCAAGTAGCGGAACTTTAAATCACTTAAAACAAATTTAGTGTTAAATATTAGAAATAATTATTGTGATAAATAAGTAAGCGTAAAAATGAGATTTTTTCCCATTTCACTTATATTTAAGGATTTGCCGGCTTTTCGTTTATTGCAAAAAATACAGTAAAACGACAATGTTTTAATTGTAAATTAAGTGTAAACATCTATATGATTGTATTTGATTTGTTCTTGTTTTAAAACAATATGTATTATTGTTCATTACAATTTTTTTTAATTTTCAAAATTTAATAAAATGCATTGTCATGATGAGCGAGCCTATATTTCAAATTTCAGCTAGATTGGATAACGTAAAGTCAGTTTATTTTCATTTTTAAGCAGGCAAGTAAGAAAGCAAGCAAGTCCGGCGGTGAAGTTAATATACGGAATTTAATAAAAACTTAGACTTTGCAAATGAGTTATTGCACAGAAGTACTGAAGACGTGGGGCGCATTGTGAAGCAATAAAATAAATGCCAATTAGCTCCAAAATAACCAAGAGTACTTACAGGAACGGGTATTTTTGTAAGATCTTTTCCGATACTGTTTTTGATGAGATTCCACAGATTGATGTTGGAACTCGGTCTTTCTGGAATAAGTCGTCTTCGGCTTTTTTTCAATGTGACACTTTTCAGCTTGAGTGGAAATAAAAATGTCGTTGATTTTTTTAGATTTATTAGAATTTATCAGTGAAGTTTTTCAGCCTTATGGAGCAAAGACTCGTTTGACATCTAACTAAAGAAATTTGGTCAGAAAAGTTTATTAAGCTTCTTATAATAAAATGAAGAGTATCTCTTTGAAAGTTTTGTTAGCTTTTATAGTTATATCGCACAAATGGCTAAATAGTTAGCTGTTTTTGTGTTTGTTAAGCCAAAGCCTAAATTTGAGCAATATTCACGTGCTAGAAAGGTATTAATTATAAAAATTATTAATATTACTTCGGCATCTTTCCACGTTGGTACTTTATCTTGGCGTAGGATGGAGTTCTGTGAATATCTCGGCTCTTGCTCTTCTGGGAATGCTATAGAACTGGTCGACAGTGAATCAATTCGGCCTCTGGTACTTTAATGAAATTAACTAAAGTTAGCAACAAAATAATGATTAGAAACGAGTTGAGAAAGTAGAAATGAAAACAAAAATAAATAAAATATTAAATGAATGATGAATGGGATGGCAGCCATTTTGTCATGTCTTTGAGATGTCGGTTTTTTGTTTCCGTTCACAGCTGAGTCAACAAACGATCGGCTCAGCTACTTAGTTAGTTAAAGGTTACAGTAAACTACCAAGTTAGATGCGTATTGGCGCTTAGAGCAGCCACAGGTTGCTCTTTCTCATGCGCATTTGCCTTTGCCCCATCACTTTGTGGCCTAGAAGTCTGTTGACTCACGCCACATTAAATATTGTCAAACTGATTTGATTTGATTTGATCACCTTGCGCCTCGGTTTTATCTTTGATAATTTAAGTTGTTGTATTGCAGTCTTCTCCACTCTCACCCATTCGTGGCTGTTATAAGTAGCTAATGCATTACTTATACTGTTTTATTTATTCATAATCACTTGTAAAACTGAAAAGATTTTTATCCGTGATTGTATTTATTAAACATAAGAAAATGGTTATGCTTACAGAGTTGATCTGGCTGCAATGATGAAACTTCTATTATCAGCGTCAAGGAAAATTTCGTTGTCATCTTCTAGTGGTGGTACTAGTGGTAAAATTTGAAAATGTTTATCTTTATGAATACAATTTAGTATTTACTACTAAGTAAAGATTTTACAGTATATGATATTAGCTTCAAAATTTTACTCAGCTTCATACTTCATACAAATAAACATTAAAATACAATCAACGCAATATGTAATTTTTTTATTTTTTGATGTAAACCAGGAAAGAATTGCGAGCCACCAAACTCCTTGTCCCATGACGCTCCCTTAGATTCCATTCACATGTCAATGAAACTTTTTACATTTTAGATTGTAACCATGCTGCAGGATGATACCGAAAAATCTAAACAAGCTTACCGTGAACAGAATGCCGAATTTGTTCTTCAAGCATCTCCTGCTCTTTTCCCATTTGCTCAACGGTCTGCTCGAGTTCCTCAACTCTGTTTGCCTCGTTGACGAGAAACCTTCTGTATCTTAATGTTAACAAGTCTGCAAGTTCGTTGAATTCTCTGCTCAACTGTGTATAAAGAAATGGTCGGAACTCTAACAGAGCTGAAATTTAAGTCAATCCTAAAAGCGGCAAATCTGAGTTTTTCTTAAAATTTTGTAGGATCAACTTTTTTCAAATTTAATCAATATATGATGGTGACCTTAAGAACGACGCAATGACAGAATAAAGTACCAAAATCTAGTTAGAATGCTTACTAAAACTGACTTGCTTGTAACAGTTGTAAATCTGTCAGAAGCCTCAAGAACAATTTTGGCATTATTATCGGTAAGTGTTGCATTCAGGATGTCCTTCAGATTAGAATTTTCAGTCTGCAACGCTTCGTTACAAGACCTTATCTCAATCAATTTCTTTTCCATCTGACTCAGTAATTGTCCAATATTAGCTTCTCCTGAGTTCAAATCGCTCTCATCCTCTAAAATGGTAAATAAAACAAACAGTGGTTTGGTAAAGGGGCATTGGTAATGGTGGATTGAAAAAAGGAACTCGAATTTCCACTTTGGCTATTAGGATAAAGCCGATGTCACCACCCTAACTTTGCCGAAATACCGAAGTATTCAGTTCAAAACTGGATACCTGACAACTTTTGTAGTATTACTAGTGGTTAAGTAAAGGGTCATTGGTTGATCGTTAGTAAAAGAAGCTTCATCTTCATCTAAAATTTCTAGAAAAACACTTTGAGTCTGCGTGAAAAGAGTATTATTATTATTATTATTATCATTGTCACAACTATGACTGTTTCAGTCATCATAACTATGGCTATTGTATCGATCATCATCAGGAGGCATACACTTCATAACTATAACTGATCTTGTTTGGTACGCCGGTAACCACGCTCCAAACCTCGCGACTTTTGTTTCTCAGTCCGCAGGTAGCGTTGAACCATGGTCCAGGGAGTCAACAAAGGAACTCAATACAGATTAGTAAGAGCTGCACATTTCTTTGATAGACATCACATTTTAAACGGCCTCTGTAGAACACAAAGCGCTATTTTGGAAGATTAAAACTTTTCCACAGACGTGTCGTGGTGGTGAAACAGACTTGCCGTGGTCTGCGGAACGGCAATTAAACTAAAACGACAGAGTGGTCTGAGATAACAGAGAGTAAACAGATACATAAACCTCCACCGACCTGTCATCTCTGAAAAGCGCAATATCTAATGTATGACCGGTCCGGTGTTTTAGTGAACCGACCAACAGCCTTAGGCAGAAACGGCTTAATGTACATAAAAAAATTTGATGCTGGGCCAGTGACAATATCGAGATGAAGATTGACATCTTCCAGGATGATGAAACTGCAGCTATATATGACAGTTATTTAAAGCAAGTGTTGAAAGTCTTCATAGAAAATATTGTCTTTGCTGTTGGGGCGGTTGATGGTGAAAACGAGAGTTTTCGAGCCGCTCAGGGTGAGCATTACTGATATCGAGACAAAGCCATCTACTGGTTCAAAACCACTGCGTCACTACTAACAATAGCCCTAAATTGACAAAAATACCCTACACTATGCTTTTTTGATTATATCTCAAAACAATTTATTTAAAAAGTTGTAAACAAAGTATATTTAATGTAAGAACAAGTAAATTAAAAACGAATTTTTAAAACCAATGCTCTTATATGTAATTAAAACCCAAATTTTGCAATCAATTTTTTTTTATATTACTCTTTTATTTTATGTTAAAGTCGAAATATCTTAATTATATCGAAATATCGAAATTAATTAAAATTATCTAAATTAATTGACTTATTGTAAAACTAATAATTGAATATTGCATTGTCTTCTATTTTAAGCATGTATGCAAAATTTGAAAAAATCTATCATCAGGAAGTGACTCAAAAATTGATTGCAAGATTTGAAACAGACAGAGAAACAAACAGACAGACAGAGAAACAGAGACGACGAGTTAATAAAAACATTGGTAATAATAATAAAAATATCATCAAAAAGCATAAAATTTAAATATCTCAACTATTTTCATGAAAATTTCGTACACGCTTGAGAATCGCGGTCAGTGAGTGTGGTTCGTGTTAACTTGGTAAAATAGTCTGCCAGTCGGTTAGCGTTTTGTGGTCAAGAAAACCCTCAAGAAAACCCTCAAGAAAACCCTCAAGAAAACCCTCAAGAAAACCCTCAAGAAAACCCTCAAGAAACCCCTCGATAAAATCCTCAAGAAAATTAACTAAATTAATTGACTTATTGTAAAACTAATAATTGAATATTGCATTGTCTTCTATCTTGAGCATGTATGCAAAATTTGAAAAAAATCTACCATCAGGAAGTGACTCAAAAATTGATTGCAAGATTTGAAACAGACAGAGAAACAGACAGAGAAACAGACAGAGAAACAGACAGAGAAACAGACAGAGAAACAGAGCCGACGAGTTAATAAAAGCATTGGTAAAAAATTAACGCGTTTTCTTAAAATTCACCAGAAATGTTAGGGTGGTAACACCCGACTTTACCCTAAAAGCCGAAGTGGAAATGCGAGCCTCTTTCCTTCGATCCACCAATACCAATGATCCTTTACAAGCCCACTAGTACTAGTACTAGGTTGGCAGGGGTCCGGTTTTGAACCGGATAACCCGGTATTTCAGCAAACTCTCCGGGATAAAAACAAAACTAAATATTGGACATGTATATTGTATATGTTTGTTTTTTTTTTTGGGTTTTTTGAGTGTTTGTTCGTGTTCTTCCTCATTTTATTATTTGCACATTATTTTAGTCTTTTTTCTGTCAAAATAATCCAAGTTTGCTTATTTTTTCCGGCACACGGTCGACTAAACATTCAAATAAATCATAATAAGTTTTAAAAATAGAGATCGAACAAAGCACTCATGTATATTAACCAGATTACAGATTTTGATGAGAAAGTTCTTCCAAAATCCGTTTTGAACAATGGCAATATGAAAATGACATCAATTGAGAATAGACACATTTTTCTAGTGTTATTTTTTTGTTTTTAGGTAGGAGCCCAATTGGCATTGCTTGGGGCAGAGGTGGATATGGGTTTGGTTTAGCCATGAGTTGAATTGGGTTGGGTTCAATTTTTGGCACTTGCGTGGGTTGGGTTGAAAAATATTTTCTTGATTGCCAAAAAACATTTTTAACTGTCAGTTGGGCTGGGTTAGAAAGTTTAACTATTCAGGTGGGTTGGGTTGAGAAATTTGTGAGTTGGGTTGCCAAAAATAGACAAATGTCCACCTCTGGTGGGGGGCCAGCATCATATAAACACAGCTTGGTTTTGGGGGTAATATCGTTAAATAGTAATAGTTGTTTAAGGTTTAAGTTGCATTTGTTCTAGCCCGATGCCGGTGGGGAAGGTCTAGAAAAGAGAGTATTATTTAAAATTAACAAAATTCAACTCTGGAACCCCTAACCTACCAGTGTCAAGAAGTGAAATCGCTTTTGCTTTAGCAATCTTGAGAGCTTTTAACCAGGCCAGTTTTTCGACGTCGTTGGAAGCTTTTAGATGAATAGTTTTCATTCGATTTGAAATTTTGAAAGTCGCGTTCGGTCCTGAATGAATAAACAAGTCAGCTACGTCAAAGGTTGATCTCAGATTTTTTTCGGCATCCGCTTTTGTTCCTCTATGTGAAATATAAATAAACGAATGCTGTACTTTAAACAAAATAAAGAACTTTTAAAAACTGTGATTTTCAAATTTACTTGTATATTAGAAGCTTTCCGTTTTTTAGAACGACGAAACGCTTTTGGTATCCCGTCAAATAATTGGTCCATTTCATCAGCCATCCCTCGCGGTAAATCCGCTGACTAGGTTGAAAGTAAGTCATTTCAAAATCAACATGTCACAAGCCAACTGCATTCTCAAGAACACCTGAATATACGATAATTTTAGCCAGCCGGCTTGACGGATTCAGAAATGCAACTTCTTGTTTTTGTATTGTTCGCAGCTAGTCCTCTAAGTAATTTAAATTTTCATCGTAAAGCGACGTCATGGTTAAATATGAACTGAATTTTATCAGCTCAATAATTAAATAAAATTTATATAACAACTTCTGAAAAAACCTCATGTTTTAATATTAATTGTAAATCTAAATAGGGGACGTCCATTAATTATGTCAAAAATTTTTAGGCAATTTTTTACCCCCTCCCTCCCCTTTGTCAACAATTGTCAAACTTTCAGTCACCCCCTAACAAAATTATGTCAAACAAATTTTACCCCCCCCCCCAAAAAAAAACAACAAAATAACTAACAATATCTTATAGGGCTGGCTTTTCTGCTAAAAATAAAATTGTACGTATGTAGATATTAGAAGTTCTACAAATTAGTTTTTAATACAGTTTTTTAGTCTTGCGTAACTGATTTCAAATTGACTATCAACACTTGAACTTCATGAACAAATTGAGAATTTATATTCTAGCTTCTAACATCCTCCCATGGAGAATTCAAATGTTCTTCAATTGTTATAATGACCATAGTGGTTGACACACGACAAGCCAACATCATCTTCATCTAACCATTCTGCGCTTAACATCTCTCAATGAGCAATAATTGCCTTCAGTTCTCTGTTTTTTTGGCAGCCACTCGCTTTGGTCGAATTCTTTGAGGTTGAGGAGCATGTGATAATTGCCTAGCCCCAAGATTGCATTCGCATTGTGGGTGCTGTTGAACATGCTTCTTCAACATGACTTGTGAAGCAACATAGAGGTAAACAATTTTGCAGGTCCGTTCAAACAACGACAACTGAATGGAAGGACAGTACAGATCATATGGAAGAATTTTGAATGCCTTTGCCGATCGAGGTAGCATGTTGTCAAACTTCAAAAACTGAATACAATAGTTTAAACGTGTGGGATCTTACGGTTTTACCTTACAATTTTAGGTCAATCAGATTTATTTATTTAATTTACAGTTAAGTTTTAAATAGAAATCAAATTACGACACAGTTTACAATTATCGTAAACTGTGTCGTATTTTGAATGTTTTTTGGGGTAGGTTGATTCTTATTGACTGACTGGCATACAATGCATTTATTACTTTCTTATTTTTTGATTGATTAATTCTTATAAAAAATAAATTGTTGACGTCAATTTATCTTGAACTCCCCCTTCCCCCATGTCAACAATTGTCAAACTTCTTCAAACCCCCTCCCTCCCCTATTTTGTTGACATAATAAATGGATTTTCCCATAATTATATTTTAAGTTTTAAGAATTCATTGTTATTTTCTGTAAAATTGTAAAATGGTTCTTAAGGCCATGGGCCTGCGTACACGAACAGCAAAGTTGAGCAATAAGTTGCCTATACAAATTTCTTGTACAAGTTAAGACCTGTGCTTGCAAGAATATATTTTTTGCAAAGGCCAGAAAAGACACAAGAAAATACAGCTTCTGCGTAAGAATAGTTTATAAATGGAATCCTCTCCCAAAAAGTTTGGTGTTGTCAAAGAGTGTGAATGAATTTAAAAACAACATTGATAAGTTGTGGAAAGAGAAAGAATGAATGATAGGAAACCGAAGATAGAGAGACAAGAAGTCTTAAGACTTTCGTCTTATTTACTTTACTTTACTTTAGTTGAGACCAGTGCAGAATATTTTGTTTTTAAGTTATTATTGAAATGCAGCAGCTTTGAAATTCTTGTGTAAATTCGTGTAAATAGAGATTTATTAGGAAACAAAAAACCCGTCATTTTGACGGGGTATTTCTAGTTAATAAAATAATTGCTTTAGAAATGCATCATTTTTTTTAAATAATGCAAACTTGCATTACTATGGCAGCAAATGAAAAAGGATTTATAAAACTCATTCTTAGGCAATGAAGAAACTCATAAACATGAATTTGATGAGTTGCCCGGATGAAACTGAAATGAGCGACGGTTGCTAACTTGCGATTCAATTTACACAAAGATATCTATAAATTTACATAAAACTTTCAAAGTTGCAGCATTCTAAATTTTGACAGATATTAATATGAATAATTTAAAAACAAAACAAGTTGTAAAGTTTCAAATAAATGCCATAAATATTAATGGAGTTATACATAAAAACCTTTCCCATTAAATCTCTATTTACACGCATTTACACAATATAAATATTTTTTGATAATTTTGTTTCCGGGGCCTCAAATGTGCGATGGGAAAAAATATTTGCTCAAAAACTCAAGGAGACGTCCTTTAATTATGTCAGCAATTTTTAGGCAATTTGTTACTCCCGCCTTCCCCTTGTCAACAGCTGTTAAACTTTCAGTCACCCCCCTAACAAAATTATGTCAAACAAATTTTACCCCCCCCCCCACAAAAAAAACAACAAAATAACTAACAATATTTATACGGCTGGATTTTATGCTAAAAATAGAATTGTACGTAGATATAAAAAGTTCTAAAATAAATTTTTAATACAAGTCTAGTCTTGCGTAACAGATTTCAAATTGACATAACACAGTTTACGAATATCGTAAACTGTGTCGTATTTTGAATGTTTTTTGGGGATAGGTAGATTCTAATTGACTGACTAATACAATGCATTTATTACTTTCCTATTTATTGATTTATTAAATCTTGTAAAAAATACATTGTTGACGTCAATTTATCTTGAACTCCCCCATGTCAACAATCGTCAAACTTCTTCAACTCCCCTATTTTGTTGACATAATTAAAGGATGTCCCCCAAGTCAAAACATGTCAAAGTGTTTAAATTTAGTATTTATAGTTTTTAAGATAAAAAGATACGTGTTTCACCGTTTTTTTTTAAATTATGGCTTTTTCAACTTGTTCGCAGCCCCGCAACAATGGGGAAGCGAGGGGGCAAAGCCCCTCTAGAAGGCATTTTGCCCCCCTGGAAAATTTTAAGATATGTAGTTTTTTGAAATTTATAAACCTGTTAACCATTACACAAGAACATAACTGGATAAAACAGAGTATTTCGCCCACCCCCCCAAATTCTAAGATATGTACATACTTTTTTGAACTTTATAAACATGTTAACCGTTATACAAGTTCATAGCTGAATAAGGCAGCAAATCCCCCCCCCCCCCTGAAAATTTCCTAAGGCATGTACTGTTTTGAACTTTATAAGCCTGTTATTTAACTTTTAGCTAGATAAGGCTGCGTATTTCGCCCCCCCCCCCCACCTTCTGAAAAATTCTAAACTATGTACTTTTTGAATTTTATAAGCTTGTAAACCGTTATACAGGTACATAGCTAGATAAAACAGCTTTTTCGCCCCCCCCCCTTAAATTCTAAAATATGTACCTACTTTTTCGAACTTTATAAACCTGTTAACTGCTATACAAGCTCATAGCTGGATAAGGCAGAGGATTTCACCCCCCCCCCTTGAAAAATTCTAAGACAAGTACTTTAAACATGTTAATTTTTAGTTAGATAAGGCAGCGTATTTCGCTCATCCCCCTCTCTGAAATATACTAAGCTATGTACTTTTTTAAACTTTGTAAGCCTGTAAACCGTTATACAAGTACATAGCTAGCTAAAGCAGCGTATTTCGTACCCTTAAACGTTTTAGTTAGATTTACTTTAGTGCTTGTGAACTAATAAGTGATAATCAGCTGATTAAACGTAAAAATATAAACACCATAGATAGATTAAAGAAAAATATTCTATAAAAATCCTTTACCAGCACTTTAAGATAATAGACTTCAGGAATGGTCCCAACATTGGAAATGTTGGGTATCTATCAACACACCAGGAATAGTGTATTTTGTATTCAATGCGGTTAACGCATCACTACAAACATCTCAGCAAAACCTTGGAGTGAAACTTGTTCTCAGGGACAGCTATTTTTAAAAAAAAATCTAAAATTTTTAAAGCCTTTCTTTAATTATTCCTAAAAAGAACTGATGACCGGAGGGTTAGTCAGAGCTGCTTTTTCCTCTAAAAAAAGCTGATAGCTGATGACCGAGGACGTGGGGTTAATGGGGCTATCCGGAGGTAATATGATAAGATCCATACATTTGTAATAAACCACTCACCACTTCAGTGGGGCCTACTAAACCATCATAGAGTTTAGTGGGCTTATCCATAAAAAAGACTCACCCCAACCTCAAAAACCTAAAATATCAGAGCAGATGCTTGAAGTTTACCTATATAAAATTGCAGACTGTGTTTAATTTAAAAAAAAAACAAAACAGAAAATTAATTTTGTAATGCATATTGATTATTTTTATTTAATGCATTTTTTGTCGTTTTATTTTTATAAACCCCCTCCCCCGAAACTAAAAATACATTGACAAATTTTTAACAAAGGTGCCCAGGAATAAAGATCAATCTAATCTGATCTGAAACTATCATTAGTATCCTACAGTTCCAATTACCGTAACAAAGCAAGCTTTTACTATACGTTGTGAAAAACAAAACATTAGCAGGCATATATAAAACTATTCCAGCTAATGAAAAGTATACACATCGTAGAAATCTAAAATGAAGTCATAAAAATAATAAACAATATGGGTGTTGCTCAGTGGCGTAGAAATAGGGGGCGGACGGGGCAAATGCCCCAGGCGGCACTCAGGAGGGGGCGGCAAAATTGAAATCTTGAAAAAAGTGACTCGACCTTTTTACAAAAATGGAGGAAAAACTTTAAAAAGTCGAATTTTTCCACACAACTAAAATCATTCATCTTAGACTCACTGTATTTCATGCAAATACAGTTATTCAAACTAATTTCCATGCTTATACACAGACATAGAGAGTTTACGGCTGTTAACGCACTTCCTTTCATCATTATTAGAGAACGTTAAAGCCACGCCCCATATTTACACTCTCACATATGCCCACTATCAAACCCACACAGACTATCTGCAAAAACGCCTGCTTTATACCGTGCAATAATCACTTAATCACAGCTTGAATTTAGCAGGTTTCCATTCTGCCTGCCTTACTGCAAATGCTTCTACCTTCTTTGGCACGGTTGAAAAAGTGTTTGTTTTCTTTTCAGCATCTACTCACAGATGGGACATCTTGAAGAATAATGTTACAGTGACTGTTAAACGACTTTCCGATACTCGGTAGAGAGCTAGATATGATGCTGTTGCTGTTTTTCATAGTAAATTAGAAAAAAGTGATCAGAGCCCTGGAGAAACTCCGTGATGGCCAGTCAGAGAACATGGAGACAAGAGGTGATGCCGGGTGCTTTTTATCAACTATTCTGACCTACAATTTAGTTGCGTATCTTCATTTCTGGGTGCGAGTACTGAATGATATTAACGACTCACAGAAGTACTTACAAACTCGTGGCCTAGGACTTGATGTCTGTGCATCAAAGATGCAGTCGCTCTTGTTTTTCCTGGCCGAAGAGAGAGATTCTGTTGAGTTTTGTGAGGAAATGAATATTTCCATGTAAAGACGAATAAGGAAGAAGAAACGTTAGCCTGGAAAAGAGACAACAGATATAGGACTGACTAAGCAACAGGAAATGCGAATAGAACACCTTGAAGTGATGGATCGACTCACAGCCGAAATTTCCAGACGTACGCAAGAGCTCTGCAATCTTAACATTCACTTTGGCTTTCTGAAAGCAGCCTATTTTCTAGACGTAAATAATAATTCTGCCATGAAGGAGAATGTTAATTGTGACAAATACCTATACAGATGTAAATGCGACTGACTTGCTTCAAGAGATAAAACGATTTCGAAAACATGCAAAGAGCTTTTCCGGCAGAACGGGAGAAGACGTTTCACAGTCTGGATCTTTGGAGATGCTGCAGTGGATTGTGAAGTGGATTCTTATTGAATGCTTTCCGAATCTCGCTATTCTTCTTCGCATTTTCCTTACGATTGGTGTCTCCGTGGCAAGTTGCGAACACAGCTTCTCTAAGATAAAGCTTATAAAAACGTTTCTCCGATCAACCATGACTCAGAAGCAACTTACAAATTTGGCTATTCTTTCCATAGAAAAGGAAGCTGCTGAAAAACCCGATGGTGATGAAATCTTGAAGAATTTTGCAACCATTAAAGCAAAAAAGATGTGATGCTGTACTCTTTCATTCCAGTATACAGAATATTGCGTTCCTGTATACTATTCATGCTTACAATACTATGTACTTTGGTTTAATAACTTCTATTTGGCCAGTTCATAATCATTACCAATAAAAGAAGATTTATTGAATTATATAAAATATTAGAGGAAATTAGACAATTCGCGTGAAAATGTGTGAAAATTGCTTTAAATGTTGCTAAACTTAAAAATGGAGTTACACCTAATTGGTGCTAATGCACAGGCAGGATAGTTTCGGTGAAGATGCCGAAAAAATTCGTAAAAATTAGGGGCGGCATTTTTCTCCTTCGCCTTAGGTTACTACGCCACTGGTGCTGCTGATGCACCCTGGTTTTACAAATAATGTTTACATTGTCTTTTCAACTCCCGATATAATTTTAGTGTTTTTTAACCATTTTCATTTTGCCCCCCTTAACCAGAGGCGTGGATTGAGGAGGGCTGAGGGGGGCCACGGCCCCCCTCAAGATTTTTCCACCAAATAGAAAAAAATATCTTTTCTAGCTCACCCATGAATGAGTATTTACTAGTATTTAGATTAGTTGATATAAACAGTATTTATCAAATTTTTTGAATTATATCTACTTATAATCTGCCTACGGCTAATATTTTCCAATCTTTTAGTACTTAGTTTCTCGCACTTCTTACTTTTCTCATAATTATTTCTCCATCTCTTGTTCTTCTTCACTGGCTTAAAATTTGCTTACTAATGTTTAAAATTGAAAATTGCTCTTCTCCATTCTACCAAACTAACTTAAGTTACAAATCCCTCCTAAGTCTGGTCTTCGATCTTTCTCTCTTAGCCACTTTCGTATCTTTTCTATTAAGCATTCTTTTCCTAAATGCTCTTTTTCCTACACTGGTTCCTTTCTCTGGAACTCTCTTCCTACTTCTCTTACTAAATCTACTTCTCTCGCTGTTTTCCGTCGGAGGTTTAAAACTGTTTAATAAGTTCGTGTCCAAGCGCTATTGAACGCCAAGGAAATAGCACTATAGAAATTTAATCGATTGATTGATTGATTGATTAATTGCTTGCTTTCGGTCCATCCGATCAAACTCGTATGAAATTTAAACTCGTTTATCTGTCCTTGCTTGACGAACAATTAGCATATTCTTATCCTACCCGGTTGCTTGAGCTTTCGTACCGAGATTTTTTCAATTCATTTTAAATTATTTTTATTAGCTCACACACGATTGAGTATTTAAATTAGTTGATGAAAGCAATATTTATCATACTTGTTGATTAATATCCAATTAGTTAAATCTCTACTATTATTTTCCAATTTTTTATTAGTACTTTAGTCTATTTGATCTTGATGATTCAGTGGACAACTTTGTAGAAATGAAAGAAAGTTGATACCCTTTGTTACATTCATAATTTAAACGCTTTTATGTCTGCATTCAATTCAGTATTAAATAAAAGTAAACTTTTTTAAACTGTTTTTTTTAACTAATATGATGATTTACATGAAAATACAACATACAAATGTATATTAGGATAACCATTTTTGTTTGAAGTTTCTCTGGGTTGAAGTTAAAAAATCTTCGCCCCCCTCAACATTTTGCTGAATCCACGCCTCTGCCCTTAACCGATAGTCGCCCCCCAGAGCATGACGTCTAGTTGCGGGACTGCTTGTTCGTTATACAAGTGTCCTCAATTAATGCACGCCTACATCAAGACATTTCTCACACAGCCCGAATAAAAATTCTTTTCTTCTTATTATTTTACAAAAACGTGGTGTTTTAAAAAGATTTTTTAAATTATTTTTTTCTTAAAGAGAACTGCCGCTTGTGTGAACATTTACCAAGAATAAAAGTCACGACGATCGATATGAACGACGTAAAGATAAAGGTGGCGGCCGTCACACATTTACCAATCGAAAAGCATTTGCCGGACGACCATCGAAGCGAACAACGGACAACAATTTTTTTTTATTTCATAAAACAAGATGAATATAAGAAACGCCGAATCCATAGATATCTATTGCCGAATCAACTCTGACACGCCAAATGAGGACGTCACTCTGCTGACGTTAGAAGATAGCGAAACGACTGAATATGGAAGCGACTAGACTAGATTAAATAATCAAAAAATATGTAAAAACGTTAGTTTTTTACGTTTAAATAACATTTAAATTTCAACAATAGCTTAATTTTTATTAACGGAATTATGGCTCTATTATAATTTCGTGCCACCACAGTAAGCGAAGCACGGGTAGTGAACTGCCATCCCTAGTTCTATTTTTAATCCGTAATAGCTTCATATTTTTAAATAAAAATAATTAACAATTTTTAATTGAACTTCGGGGCATGTTTTAAAAATTATGAGCAAGATAAAAACTCGAACGTTCCCGCACTAAAATTAAGCCAGGCATCACGTGTCCCAAGCCTTCTTCATCTGTTTTGTGCGTTGTGTTGTGACTGTTGTGTCGAGTAGCGTGCACTGTCTGCGAAATTACTATAGAAATTGAAGTGCGTTGCATAATCATATTTCATGCCCTTAAGCTAATTTGAATATTAATTGATATCAGACGATGTCTTACCAACACTTCATAAACATGGGTACGCCGGTGATGTTTTTTTTACTGCGTTTTATCATTTGAAAGGTTTTGGATTGTACATTAAATATCGATCGTCGTGCACTCGTGCACTAATATGGTAGTTGATTGTGATTTTGTTTTCAAGGTTTCGGGTCCCCTATGCACCCGTACATGCTCTCGCCTCTTCAAATTGCACAGCTAACCTCACAGCCTGGTTCTGCCAATCATCCAAATCCAAGTGAGTGGTAATTATTAATTAATTAACGATAGCCATCTATGAAGATAGTCGAGGTCGAATCAGTCTGTTAGAAACTCGGTCATTAGTTATTTGGTTTATTTTGTATTATCATGGATGCCTTTTGTTTCAGTGATGAACACCACGACGACAACTGCCCAACAGTCGTCTCAAGGGGGAAAAGAATCTGAACAGAATTTAACAGGCAATAATGAGATGCAGAATTTTATGCAGAACATGAACTCTGCAAACACCTCACAAGCCACAAATCTAACTCATTCTTCGGAGTCTGGGCAAACCCAACCCTACAATTTAGCTACGAATGCTAACAACATGCCCACGTCCACAAATGCTCAGAACATGAATGCAAATTTCTACAATGCATCTGCGATGAACATGGGAATGAACAATCAACTGCAGACTCTTAGGAACATGCAAAATTTTTCCGACACTCCAAACCAAAACAAGACGACGTCAGGTCACATGCCCCAGAACTACAACACTCCACCTCATGTTATTGTTCACACTGTCACAGCAAGTGGTTCACAGAAGAGAAAACTCAACACTGATCCAAACAGGCCCAAAAGACCTACCTCTGCCTATTTCTATTTTGTCCAACTTGAGAGAGAAGAAGCTGCAAAAAGAGGGGAAAGAATAACCAAGGTGGGGAATTGAAAAAGGAATTAAATGTGGTTGGAGATTGGTGGTTTCAAAACATTATGACAATTTATATATTATTTGTCAGGTTGCAGAGTGGACCAAGCAAGCATCTGTAAAGTGGAGAGCACTCACCGATGAGGAGAAAGCTCAGTTCCAGACCATGGCAGCCGGTGACAAAGAAAGATACAGTCAAGAAGTCAGTAGTTTTGTATATTTGAGAGATTTGTTGCACTTGCAATTGTTACATTATAATTTTGGTTAAATTATTTATAATGTATTTAAATTTATATTACTTCAAAATTCAATCAAGAAAATAGAATTAATTTATAAATTAATACTATATTGGATCTGATGCCATGAGAGTTAATTTGACAATTTCATTCAATAGGCCCATTATCAATTTTTTGTTCTTTAAAAAAGATGGCAGTTTACACGGGTAAGGATTCTAACAAGCCAAAGAGACCGCAGTCTGCATACTTTCTTTGGCTGGCAGATTTCAGGGTGAGAATGAAAGACAAGATTTTGGAGCACAAAGAAATCCTGAAAGCTGGTAATGCACTTTCCATCCTTAAGAGCCAACATATGACCTGTGTTTTTAAAAGCTTTAATCATCTTCCTGCTCTGCCTCAGTTCTTGAGCTTTACATCTGTAATGTGAATTTTTCAATTACAGCTGGTGAGGAGTGGAGAAAACTGACAATGGAAGAGAAAGCACCGTACGAACAGTTGGCAGAAGAGGAAAGAAAGAAATATGACACGAGGATGAGAGAATACCAAGCTGTGAGTCATCTTTAACCTCATCTTGTTCCATTTACTTCACAGTCAATATAAGAAGATGTGTTACTTGTCACCATTTAATCACAAAACGTATAATATTTTTTCTTTGAATTGTTTTACAGACGATAAAAAAGGCAAAAGTTGAGATTCCTGCCAGCCAGGAAGGACAGAACAGCGGCCGCAACACGCCCGCTTCTGTTTCAGAGCAAAGCAAGCAACCTCCCCCAGCATTCAGCCAAGCATCGTCGGCACTTTCGGCTCAGCAGCAGCAACAGCAGACGATTGAGTACCAGCAGCAACAACTACGTTTTCTCCAGCAGCAACAAATGTTCTTGAAACAACAACAATCTGCTTTCCTTCAGCAGCAACTCATGAATGCAAACCAGATGGCTGGGAGTGGAGCTTGTGGCAATGCACAACAGTCTGGCCACGGCGCCTCAGGTACGAGCGAGGACGATGACGATGATGACGACGATGAAGATGAAGACGATGAGTAAATCAGGGCACAAAAAGACAACAAAACGCTTCTTAGTTGCATTTGATCATAAACTTATGGAGGCATAGAACAGTTGAAATCATGCTCATTTAGACTGTTTTATGCTTCAAATCACCTTGTTGTTAGTTCTTATTTCTCCTGAAATGTTTCTGTAAACTAGCGACATATCATTTGTTTACTTTCTGATTATGTCGATTAGAATGAATTGAACTTAACGAAACTGTGTTATCATCGAAGAACAGGTGAAGATGTTTTTTTTTTGTTTTGAACATTTACAGAGAAATATCTTGTGGTACAATCATTTTATAGTCGATTGTTTGTAATTTAGTTTTGTTCATGAAAACAGGAGAGTTGTAAAGTAAATGACTGGCTCATGTCAGTCATCCAGTTGACAAAGTAGAGCAGTGCCACGTTTGATCCAATGCCTTGATGGTTGCTGAGTGTCGAGTAAGATGCTCACCACGAAGTTTGTTGAATGTCCGGTAGTTGAAAGGGTTCCACTTCTTTGGCTTGTCTTGTATAGAGGGCATTTGTATCTGAAGAAAAATTTTCATTGGAATTTCAACTTGTAAAGCATTTTAATGTAATACTTTTTATATTTTGAAGACCAAAGAATACTCTTAATATAATAACTCAATAACATCAATAAACGGCTAGCTATACCGCTTACAGGATTGGCAAGAATAGAACATAAATAAAATGTTATTATATACATTCAGTAAGGTAACAGTCAAAATACAAGTTTGTATGTTGCTATTACTTCATAGTTTTATATGAGAAAACCCACATACAAATTCATGATAATAAAACAATGTTTACTGGTGGGACATTAGTGAAAATTAACAAAAAAAAACCGTACATCATGGTAACTCGAGAAGCTTTTGTAAGTAGAAAACGTGTTGGTTTATTGTGGAAGTTATTTTGCTAAGCCAGTGAGTGACTTATGTTGCAGGGAAATCCATGCTCCAGCTTTACAGCAAGTATTGGTAGCCATGGTATCAAAACAATTAAACTTATTACTGTCTTCCTATAACTCTCGCAGTAAGTCGATCAAAGTTATAATTACCATTAAGAGCAAAAGCATCTTTTATCCCAATGTGTGGTCAATGGATCCACTGGGCCATCTACATCAAATGCAGTTGCCAAATAAAAGAGCAAATAGTTTTTATCTGTAACACTCAAAAAAATGTTGAATGCATAAGGAATGTAAACTTATGTACAAATGCTGTAAAGCTGGAGCATTATTTTAGAGGTCTTATCACGGGAGCTCAGGGTAGGCTTGCCAATGGAACTGCTCTATGCTGATGATCTTGTTTTATTAGCTGGGACAGAAGATTCTCTCCTGGAAAAGTTAAGGATCTAGAAAATTGGCATGGAAGCGAAAGGCCTTAAAAGTGAATGCGAGTAAGACAAAAATCATGAAGTGTCAGGCTGGAATGGGACAGGTGGAGAAGTCGGGTAAATGGCCATGCAGTGTATGCAGAAAAGATGTTGGCTCCAATTCTATTTGTTGTGTGGATTGTAAGAGTTGGGTCCATAAAAGGTGCAGTGGCATTTTGTGTAGTTTGAAAGATCTTGTTGGCTTCCGTTGTAAGAGTTGTGTGGCTGGTGGTTCTGTTCAGGAAGAGTTGTTGGGTGAGGTTGAGCCAGGCGTAAAGGTGGAGTGTGTTACTAAGTTCTGTTATCTAGGTGACACATTAGGTGCAGGAGGAGGTGTAGAAGAGACGGTGAGAGCTAGAGTGCATTCTGCCTGGGCTAAATTCAAAGAGTTATCTCCTATCTTGACCACCCGTGGTGCATCCATTCATGTGAAAGGAAAGGTGTATAGGGCATGTGTTCAAAGTGTCCTTGTTTATGGCACTGAAACATGGTCTATGAAGGTGGAGAATCTAAGAAGTTTAGAAAGGGCAGAGCCCATATGGTTAGATGGATGTGTGGTGTTTCATTGAATGATCGTGCACGTAGTGTGGATTTGTATAGCCTTCTGGGTGTTCCTTGTGTGGCTGATGTGGTGAGGCGTGGAAGACTAAGGTGGTTTGGACATTTGGAGCAAAAAAGTGCAGATGATTGGGTTTCGGCAATTAGAGATGTGGATGTTGTAGGAGTGAAAAGTAAAGGTAGAAGTAGGAAAACTTGGTGGGAATGTGTGAAGAAAGATATGGATGAGCTTGGCCTGAAGCGGCAGTCTGCCCTGAATCGTGACTTGTGGAGGGGCCTGATATGGAAAAACGTCCAACCCTAGCATAGCGTGGAATAGGAACGTTTCAAAAATAAATGATGATTATGATGATGATGATTTGGATTGCTTCTTGAAAGATACAAAATGAAATAGGAATAAAACTGGCATAAACACCTCTGACCATACAAGAAAACAGAAAAGATTTCATGTTAGCATATATATAAGCATGTTCACACAGATGGAAAGCGAGTTAAAATTTTATATTTGAAAAACATTAAATTTACCTTGGATCATTTTGTATCATGTTTGCTTTGTTTGAAGGCTTTAACCAGATAATTGGCATTGGACTGTACAGGACTTTCTGCTCCTGCTCAACAAGCAGTCCACTAAAAAAACATAGAAATGTGAGTACCATTTTCTGCACCAGACAAACTTTCCGGTCAAAATATTTGCAATTTATATTACCAACCTTTCATTTTCCCACCTGGCACCATCAAGGAAAAGCCCATAGATGTAGGCGCCACACTCCGGGCCTTTGGAAGCCTTGGAGATTTTAAGAACCTGGGTGAAAGGAACTTCACTTTATCTCATCCGAGTAATAAAGATTGTGAAGATTAAAATATGGTACAGAAGAACCACAAAATTAAACAACTTATCAATATTGGAGCCCTTGACATCTCAATTTGAATATACGGCTAATAAATAAAAGATTTCATATCATTGTATTGGTGTAATGATCACAGTGAAGTGACAATTTACCTGGTAGTCGAAGGCAAGCTGGTCGACAGGGACAGATCGGGTTCTTGCATAGTTCTGCATCACACCCGTCAGAAAGGCCTGAACGAAATAAAATCCAGACAGCCAGAATGCACTTGGTGTTCCATTGTCAAACCAGGACTGTATGGAAAAAGGTTGATCAATTTGCTATCACTGTAGGAGATATATACAAGAAAATAAGATGAGCAAATGTATAGAGATGGCCATAAATGCATTTGGGTTTATAGTAAAGTCTGACACAGACGTAACATCAACAGATATTAGCAGGACTGGGAGACGAGATACCGAGAATCTCGTGATCATGAGCTGAGACTGGCTGAGCTCTGCCACATTTCTACCAGTGAAATCAGAATTGACTGATTTGGTAGGTAAGATGTGTACAAAAACTATATAAACATTTGCAATTAGCGAGAGAGGCGGATTTTTATTATTTGCTGTGAAATTGATTAAATATGAGTTCAAATATGGAAACATTGAACTAGATGACATGCTCCAAGGTTGTAGTCTGACACACACGCACACACACACACACACACTGTATTTTTTATTAAAGCATATTCTTCTGGATGCTCTGAGATTTAGGATAAAATCGGAACAAAATGAACTGGCATTAAGACCAAATGAACCAAAGGTGCCAGGACTGGTACCAAAGGGTGCTGGAGTGAGAGTGCATCTCTAATTCCTGCGTCTGGCTCTATTTCACACTCATTAATACATTATCTAGTATTTCAACACATAAAACTAAGTTTTAGAAAGCTGACCAAACAAGAAAAAAATTTGAATTGTTTATCCAGATGGAAAACATTGAAAAATTATTCAAAAACTGCACCTTCATGAAGAGCTGCCTTTCAACCAAATCACACACGTAGCTGGCGAGTGGCTTCAAGGATGGATAGGAAGCAGCCATCCATGTCTGTGGAATCTTTCCCACCAAGAGATGAGCTGCCATCGATTCAAGTTCAGAGGACATGACTGTAAGTCCTCGTACTGCGCTCTGTAAACTCATCAGACTCGATCGTATTCTTTTTGTTAGCCTTTATGTACAAATACATATAAAGATTACCTGATTTGCTTGTATTAATTAAAAGCATACTTTTCTTACCTGTTGAATCTATCCATTTCTTGAACAAGAACTGTATTCATCGACTCTTTATAAACGACAGGATACTTCCTTTCTGAGGCTTCCAAATCAAAGTCATCTAGTAACTAGGAAAAGGTTTAAATCATCATAGAAACCGTCATCTCATTCTGTCACAATCAAGATCCTCATAATTTCCTAAAATAACACTACTTCATCTGACCTTACAGAGAATATCTGAAGCAATAGCAAACAGTTGTTCATCCGACTTATTTATTCCCCCTCTCACGGACACTCGGCAAATCTTGAGCAAATCGTCAAACAGTTGTTTCGTCTCCTGAACTTGCCTGCTCGTGTTGATGTTGTCGTGCATGCCGAACACCTGTGGATCTTCTTGTGAAGGTAAACTCTGTAGAAATAATTGATCCAAGCTGAAGTTAATTATATGTTGGAGTAAAAAAATGATTGCACCGCAAAATGTTGGCCACCATTCAAAAAATACAATTTTGTTAAAGCTAGCCTCTTTTTGTAACTCCAACTCTCATATATTAACTAGACACACCTAAAAGACTTAGACATGCTGTTTTGTTTATCCGAGAAAAAAAACTTAAATAATTACAGAATTCAGCAAATCCAGATCCAATAAAACACATTAAGAATTCTAGTTAAAGTTTCACTATTTATAACAAAACACCTTTAATACCATACCTATACAAGAATAACAACAAATTTTAATAACCATTTTAATGTGATGTTCAAATAAACTTCAGTTCTAATAATATACAGCCTAAATTCAGTAAAACGTAGCATATTCTATTTTAATTTTACAATTTCACAACAGAACATAAACAGGTGATAAACAAATCCAACTTTGACGAATTCCAGGTAACTATCGAGCGAGCCTTTTGGAGGGGCATAATGTAGAGGGCTGGATGTAAATTTGTACTTGGGTACATTGAGTACATCTGGATTGTAGAAATCTTCAAGTATCGTAAGGAGGCACCTCCTGTCCCAGTCATCTGTCACCCTCCCTCCATAGTTGCATTCCCCAGTCAGATAAGTTATCGCATCAAATGGAATGTTCTCATATTCATTGACGAACATCTACAAATGTACTTTAAATGCTACAATTTATTACAGTTCTATGTTCTTTTGTACACTGCAAAAAAAAACAACTGATTTGCATTGTATTGAGCCAATAAAATACTTCTATATGATTATATTTGAAAACCATAATAAGAATAAATAATAATAATAATCCAACTTGTAACATGCAATATGTCAATTTTTTGCATAGAGTATACATAAAATTGATTTGCAGGTGAGAATATAAGTATACTTCCATATGCAGTGTTGGGGACTATTACTCTAAAAAGTAATATATTACTATTACAGTTACTTGGTTAAAAAATGTAATATATTGCTATTACAAGTTACTTTTTTAAATTTGTAATATATTACTATTACAAGTTACTGACAAAATGTAATACTATTACACAGCTCGAAGCCTTATTGAACAGTTTGCACAGGTTCAGAAACTATATAAACAAGGCTGGAACAAATATAAAATATAAATCAGAAACTACAACACAAAAATAAATTTTATTTCAGTGCAAAAGTCTAAAAATTTAAGAAAATTAACTAATTTGCTAAACTGAAAATAAATAAATCAGATTTGGCGGGAGACCGCCGAAGCGAAAAACTGATATGTAAATAGAGAAACGTACGTCATCACTCAATATAAACATATAAAATAAATAAATGGATGAAAAAACTCATACGCTTCGCGCGCAAAGCGTGCGTCAAGTGCTGGTAGCTATTAAAAACACAATGTTAATCCTATTCCATTATTATCCAAAAGTAGGAGTTGCATCTCTATCGTTTCACTAAATACCATTATTATACAAGCGGAAAAACAATGATTTCTCTTTGGAAGCTTCATCTTTTAACCACCGCAGACGAAATTGGGGATGTGTCAAACTTGATAAGATCATCTCTGGTAAGTAGCTTGCCAACACCGGTCACAAGAGCATCTACCAGAGAAGATGCCAATTTCAAATTTTCACGTTTTTTAGCAGCTGCTTTTTTATGTTTACAAATATTACAAAAAGCTAAAGTGTTGCAAAGATTAAGATTTATCTCGGGAGAATTACAAACAATATTACAAATCGTGTTTAATTTGATGTGAGATTTCCATCACTAAATTTGTTAAACGCTGTTACAAAATAAATCCGTTGTCAGTTACTGTCATAACATTTTCTCACGTTTTGCAAACTTTGGGTTACACCATCTAGTGCTTCAGCTAACACATGGTAGGTATGAGGTCCCATTAGGCGACAACAAGTAAGCGCCGCAGATTTTCTGGATAGCAGTGCTGGGTCAATCCAGTGGCTCGTAACTTCCAAGTAGCTGCGATTGCGGTAAAGGAAAACAAAGACAGCTTAGCTAAACGGGTTTCTAGTTTGCATAGATATCTAACATAAAGCTAAACTCGACAACGAAATGTCAAATGATTTTTTTAAATATGTAACGAAAAAAATAACGTAAATTTCGTTACAATTACTCAAAAAAAGTAATATATTACTATTACATATTACTTTAAAATAAAAGTAATCGTTACTATTACAAGTTACTGAAAAAAGTAATACTATTACAGTAACGCGTTATTTGTAACGCGTTACTCCCCAACACTGTCCATATGATTATATTTGAAAGCCATAATAAGAATAATAATGAAGTAGTTATACAAATGTTTATGTCATAAGAAATTAAATGAATAAAATACAATAAGCCACAAACCTGAAGTTGTCTAAGTGAGATTCGGAGATCAGAAACATTGAATGAGTAAGGAATGTTGAAACCGAGCGACCCAAATTTTCTTCTTTCTTGTACAAGTGCATGGAAGAAGCACAAGCTGAACAACAACTTCTCAAATACCTAAAAACAAGATGAAAGGTACATAGGTAGGTTATACAAAGAACGGTCGATTGCTCATACTCCAATATTACTTAGTTGTGAAATATAAGAATTAGATTTGAAAAAGAAAACAAATCCGACATGTTGTTTGTTGGGACATCCATGAAAGAAATTTGGATCGTTGATCGGATCGCTGCTGTATGATTGGAGAAGATTTTGTTTAAGACCGGTCGGTGGTTCGTTGGTCATTTTTATACCAATTTGAAGTACGGAGACAGGAAACTGATAATATTTGGTTAAACAAGTTTTGATTAAATTTAAAAAAAATAAAACCTTCCAATGTTATTCTTCTACAAGTTTTCAAATGGCTTGTAAAAAATTCAAATTCAAATAAAAATCAGCCTTGTTGAATAATTTGAGATTACTAAAAAAATCTAGAATCTTTGAAAAAAATGTAATTTCATTGAATAATATATGCAAACAAACCTTCTCTGATGGGTAACTTGTGAGCCAAAGTCTGAACTCTGGATGTGTGTTTTCCTGATTGAAATTTTCGCATATTTTCTCCAATGAAGGCATCCACGAAACAGCCAGGTGACAATTTTGTAGAAGTACCCAACCTCCAGATTGTCTTGCTTGCTCTATGGCCCTTGCTGCTACTGGTCCCTAACAATGATGACCATCATGAAGAAATAGTAAATGCTTCATCAACTCGCTCCATATTTTAAAAATATATATATATATATATATATAAAAGAACATGTCCTGACTGACTGACTGACTGATAATCAACGCCGAGCTCAAACGCCTCATCCTAGGAGCGTGAAATTTGGAACTTATATTACTTTTATAGCATAAGCACCCACTAAGAACGGATTTTTGGGATTTTCTAATCAATTAAAATTATACATGTGTAACCATATTTAAATAATTCATTTTCTGGGACCTCAAATATAGAATGGATAATATGGTTGATTGGTTATTAGAGTAACTGCCACTTAAAAATCAACAATCTATCTATCCATCCATCCATCTATCTCTCTCTATATATATATATATATATATATATATATATATATATATATATATATATATATATATATATATATATATATAACATATACATATATATATATATATATATATGTTATATATATATATATATATATATATATATATATATATATATATAACATATACATATATATATATATATATATATATATAAATATATATATAATATATATATTACTATACGTAGACGTTGATCATTTTCAACTTTTAATTAAACTCTCAATTTTATCGATATCCTATTATCTTTGAATTGTAGCTTTAAATTTTTATTTTACCTCCTTGCTTTTATTAGTAATTCTCTTTTAATAGTTATATTTTACTACTTAATTTGGTTGTATAGTTTAGCACATGTAATTTTTAAATTTTTCTTATTTTTTGTTTATTTTTTGTTTATTTATTTACTCTGAGGCAAAATATTTGGTTGTTTCTTAGCGGTTTTCATATTTTGCTTTTACTCTTCTTTGTACTTTGACCTGGATTGATGTGTAAACATATCTGATATGTCTCGCCACACCACTTTATATATTTTCGTTGTAGCTGTAATCTTAAATTATTTTTATGAGTTCTGATGATGGCTAATAAAGCCGAAACCTGCAGGTTAGCTCATGACCAAAACATTAATAAAAACTAACCCATAAAAACAAAGTTTTTATTATAAATCCTTTATATACGATCCTAGATTTTTATTTTATTTGAATCGAAAATAATATAAAGGATTTAACAAATTCAAAAATTAAAAATCCGTTAAAATTTGGTGTTTTTTGAAAAACTTAATTATACAATATCCAATCAAACTGAAATTTTGATAGATTCAATTGTCTCGCAGCCCAAGTCGATGTGCCAAATTTCAGCTCGATCGGATAACGGGAAGTGAGTTAATTTTGAGACTCAAAGTTTGTGACCGACAGGAAGACAATCGAAAATAATATAAAGGATTTAAAAATATATACCAGTTGGTTCAAAAGTGTCTTGGTATTTCCGATTTTCGAAAAGTTTCACGTTTGATAGAAAAAGTTTGTAATAAGAAATGGGCCATAGTCTTTAATAAAGCGTGTCTGAAAGAACAGCTTGTTCCTAATTATTTGAAATATATATATATATATATATATATATATATATATCAGGCCTGAAATTTTGGCTTATAAAGCGGGCCGGGCCAAGTTGTCGACGGACCGGACCGAGTCGGGCCGTAAAATATCGCCCAGTGCGGTTCGCTACTGTGGATGCGTATTCTCCTTTTCAAGCGAGCGAAGCCGCGACGGGAATGCTAGTGGTATTATATAACAAATAAATTAAAAAACAAAAACTTAAAAATTAATTAATACAAAAATTAAATAAAGACATTTAAAACAGTAAATTAAATCCTCATTAATCTTTAATGAAGATTTAATTTATTTGTAATTACAAATAAATACATTTAAAACAATAAATTAAATCCTCGTTAATCAAACCAAAACTATAAAAATATATAAACAAGAACTTCATAAAATTCTTGACAAAAATGAAATCATAGATGCTCAAACCAAATCATGAAATCACGTATAATTTTTGGCCTAGAAATCCTTAAACTCAAGTCACATTAGATATTGTCCGATTAAAATTAAATGAAACAAAGCATAAACTAGCAAAACCATAGAATCATCAACAATAATAATTAAACAAACCTGTCCTTGTCCAAGAGACACAGAGCTGAGTCTTTCTGCTTGAAAGCCCTTGTCCTGTGCAAATTTAAGAAGGGCTAGTGTGGGATCAGCTCCAGATGACAGAATGAATATCAGGGGCGCACAACTGTTTGAATCTTCAAATGATTTTACAAGATCAAATTGCGGAGGTTCTGTGAAGTTTTTGCCCAACTTTTTGCCGACAAATTTTTGAACAGCGGACACCACCTTGATTTGAATAAAATAACTGCGGATAAATGACAAACATAACAAAAAGAAATGGCCAGACTGGCCATAAAACTTTTTTTTGAACAGAAATGGCCAGACTGGCCATAAAAATTTTTCTTGAACAGAAATGTAAATTACACTAATGAAATAATTATGAGATTTATAATTTAATGTGCATCCGTTTTGCTTCATCAAGTTTTTTTTTCGTTTATGTCTCGGATGTCTATTTTTATATCACTTTTAAAATTCATTAACGCCTGTATTCGTCTAAGAAGACAATTTAGACAAGATGTATGCTTGAATGTTGTGCTGTGTTTATGTAGCAGAAACAAGCGTGTGTGTGTGTGTGTGTATTATGTTTTGGAGGTAGTGCCATACCAGTCCAACCCTGTGAAATCAGGAGCATGTGGCTCGAGGTTTCCCAATAGTCAATCAGATCTGGCAAACCAACCTTTCGTTTTCTATCCTTCAAACATGCCCTTTCTTTGAGTGATCAAAATATTTCCTTTTTAAATAGCTTTGCAATTTAAAAACTGAAATTTAATGTTGAATTTTGAATGAGAAACTGCATGTTTGTTTGCATGCTGACTTATACCAGCGTTTTGTATGAGCAGGTATGTGTGTGTAGGACCTAAACTGGGTTGACAATTGATCCTAAATAATCCTAGACAATTTATTTAATTTAGTCAAACTTAATTATTTAATATTCAAATTAAATTTAATAGTATGCTGAAATTTCAGTTAATAATTCAGCATCTACAAATAATTTCAGCAATCCAGCTTACATAGTTAAAAGCAAATAAACTATGATGATTCATAACCTGTTGCTAAAAGTGTTTACCAATTTACATAAAATGTATACTAAACACATCAACCAATTAATTGTCTTGAGTAGGAAGGCAGGTTTTTAATCAAAGCATTAAACCAGGTGAGAAAGGTCTTCCTTGACCGTGTGATTGTTATTCAATAGAAAAAAACATGTAAAGATGTAACAATAAAACATGTAAAGATGTAAAAATAAAACATGTAAAAATGTAACAATAAAACATGTAAAGATGTAATAATAAAACATGTAAAGATGTAACAATAAAACATGTAAAGATGTTACAATAAAACATGTAAAGATGTAATAATAAAACATGTAAAGATGTAACAATAAAACATGTAAAGATGTAAAAATAAAACATGTAAAAATGTAACAATAAAACATGTAAAGATGTAATAATAAAACATGTAAAGATGTAACAATAAAACATGTAAAGATGTTACAATAAAACATGTAAAGATGTAACAATAAAACATGTAAAGATGTAACAATAACCTTGTCAGGTCTGAGACACCTGATGAGGATCATCTTTTGAAAATCATTCAGTCGATCATTCCACGGTACTGGACAGTCGACTTCACACGGAGACGAAGAATCATAAAATAACTTCCAATCGAACAGCTTCTCTTCAAAACTTGCTCTGCTCAAAAAAATGATTCAACTTCTTAACCACAAATCTACAAATCTACTTTGTGGCCCAGTCTGCATACTCACCACGTAACATTAAAGATTGTCAAATTAAAATAAAATGAAACCAGAATATACTTTTTAAAAATTTCAGGAAAAAAGTTCAAAAATAGAATAAAGTCATACATGAAACCACTGAAGACATCCAGTTCTGACATGCGGCAAAGTTCATTCCACATTCTCTCAGATATCCACGACGGATCGGGATTTACGGAGATTGTTTTTAACCCGACCCCTCCTGTAAGGAAGAACATCAACTCTTCTGTTTTTAATTCTTCTGATGATCTGCAGTGTTAATAATTATATATAATATATTAATAATTTTATGTTATTATTACAATATTTATAAACTATTATGATAATTATACAATATTATAATTTAATTGCTTCTTTTATCTCAATTTACAATTTCTAAATCATCATCACCGATCAATCATTTTTAACAATAATATCATTATCAATAAAATTTATTAAACGTGAAGGAAACTGACGGACATAAAACCTCAAATAAAAAAAACCAAACATTACATTTAAATTATGTATAAATAAATATTAAGTTTGGATACTTTCTTTATATAATACAATACTAATTTTTATATCTTAAACAACATTATTCATAAATCTATATAAATTCAAAAACGACTGAACCATATGCAACGAAATTTTGACACAACATTGTACTCATTAAGGAAAAGGTTTTATCTATTTTTTTTGAAAAATCGGTTTTTTATTTCATTTTTTATTAACAAAAAACCTCCTAGGCCAAAAGTACTTATGTACGAACAGCAAAGGTTATTGCGTAACCAAATTCAGATTTAGTTTACGTAACAATGTTGAATGTTTCAAGCAACTTTTAAAAAACCGGGCAATGCCAGGTAACCCCGCTAGTTATAAATAAAAGTTAAATAAATAATCCGATAAAGAAGCCTACAAATAAACAAAAAAAAAAAACAAACAAACAAACATGAGTAGGTTGGAGCAGACAAGAAATGAAAACATAAGTTTGTGTCTCGTAAAGAGAGATCTGCAGACATTTTCATACAAATTCAACTGGAAGTGGATCTTTAAGTGATGAAGTCGCTTCTCCAGTACTTTTGACTTGTTGCTACAATCAAGATAATTTTTTGTGTATTCTATAGTATATAATGGTAGATTGTAATTTGTAAGCTTTGCATGTATAGTTTGTACAAAACATCACTGGCGATAATTTGACGATGCAAACTAACCTATCAAGAATGGAAGAAACATAGAGGTTGATGAACCAGTTGAGAGAGTACTGATACATCGGATCGATATTGGGGAGCTCAGCAACAGAAAAAAACAATACAGCGGAATGTTTGGCAACCGGACGATAACCCTGTCTCGATTCTTCAATCTTTTTTTCTGTTTCCATGGCAATCTATTTAAATCAAAAATTAGGCCAATGAAAAAATTTCTTCATTATAGAAGATAACATTGAGTGAAATAAAAAGAAATAAGAAAATCCACAAGCAAGAATAAAAACTTGTTGTTTTTTAGAGATTTCATTTGAAAGCATCTTAGACTTGTCGAGAAAATCAACAGCTGTTTCATCTTCCAGAATGTTCCCCTCCGAGACTTCCAAGGTGTGAAGAATTTTGTCCTCGATCTCTTTCAGTTGTTTGCCATTCTCTGCACTCAAAAGAATTAACGTCTGTCTTTCGGCTTCCAACTCGGGTCTGAAAATGTGAGACAAGCAAAAAAGATGAACCTCGTGACATTGAATTGAGAAAACAAATCCAACCTTTCTTTAGTAACAACAATGCCAAGAAGTTGGTCTTCGAGACCTTCTCTGGTAATCATGAAATTGAGAAGAAGAACTTTTGTGGCGACTTCTGGAAGATAGTGAGGATTTCTCATCTTCGTCGTGATGTAGAAACGAAACTCACTAGAATATTCTATCACATTCTCCCCCAGTCGAATCATGTCTACACCACCTTTGAAATAAATTATTTTAAGTATCATGTCTACACCACCTTTAAAATTAGTAATTTTAAGTATAATCTACTTTGCTTATTAGTCTCATTATTTTCATAACTTTAATCACTACCAATCAACATAAGCACCATCTTCATAACATAGTTAATTGAGCTGACACCACCAAAAGTTATTTTGTTTACATACTCTGTTTGAATGTCTGTCTAAGAAGCAGCGGTTCTAAACTAGGATCAAGTTCTTCAACCACGTTTTCAAGTAAAAGCGGGTTTCCAAAAGTGATGCAGTTTTCAAGCGTTCTCATGTAATCTGGATCGGTGAATTTGATTACGTGCAGTTTGCAGTCTCGCTCCATGTTTTTTGTCCAATGATTTGCCTGACCTTGTGGGTCTATCATGAGTGGCCTGTAACGACATCAACAATGAATTTCAACTAAAAGAAATGAAGTTAAACAACTGACTTTTTCTCATTCCAAACCATAGTTTTTTGAGAAATGTTAAATAAAATTTTTTTTTAATTTTTCAATTAACTAGAGTGCAATAGAGATAAAAAAACTAAGAAACATGGCCACATTTGATTGATTCAAATTAACATAAACTTAGAAAACTACCATTTTCTTGAATTTGCAATTATGACTCCATTGTCGATGGAGAACAAATCCTTAGGCAGTCCAGCAATGTTCCACATTTGGATTCTCACTGGATCACCAAGAGTTGCTGTCAGAGAAAATTCCTTCGAACATAAAATATTCTTCTCCTGTTTGTAAAACAATCGAATATGATGAAATATCAAATTTCTTGTCGCGTGGAAACTACAAAAATCCTCCCAAAACTTCCTAAAACATATATTTTTTATAGTTGAATGAGCAAGAAATTAGCAAATTGACCAAAATTCTTAGTTTCATTGATCTCATAGAAAAAAATATAAAAGAAATCAAATAAACCTTGCATATTCGAGCCCAATCAGCAATGCACTTTTCTCTATAGGTAAGTGTAAATGGACCGAGATAAGCTATGACACCGGCAGATACAAGAACATCTCCAAGTAAGCTTTCATAAGCAGCTTGAAGATCAAAGGTTGCTTGCTTCCATCTGCTTTTCTCTCCTCCCAATCCCTTAATCAATCTCTCGGCTCGGTCTAACTTCTGACCACACAAGGTCACCTATCAAGATTTAGTTTTTTTAAATGATTAATAATAATAATATGAATTATATGCTGTTACTATCTACAATAATATCAATTTAGGTGTATGAAATAAAAAGTTAATTTTCTTAATAAGTGATAATTTGATGATGCTGGGAGTTCCACTCCCCATGTAAATATTGTTTTAAAAGCTAAAAGATTGTCAAACACCAGGAATTGTTATAATGTTATGACCATTTTTAGCCATTTTTATATGAAAAATTCAAATAAAGTATCTCTAATAGTGATTCAAATTATTCAGATAAGTTACAACCTGGAATTCGAGTTTTTCTTTTTTGTCAACCATTTCCTTAAATTGCTGCTTTAAATTATGCAATCTTTCCTCTACGCTTTTCAACTCCTGTCTCTTCAGTTTCAAATGTTCCAAAGTTTTCTTTAATTCTGCTTCTGCTAGTTGCATTTTCGCTTTTTTTGGGGCGACAATCTTTGCAACCCGGTCATAAATTTCCATGGCAAGAACCCACTTGCAGAGTCCCTCTGCTGCTGAGGAAGCATTGGCCACTTTGACAGGATCAAAGTCAGGATTTGTTATAAACTCTTTTCTTATCTTTGTCATGGTACCGACCTGACGTTTGAAATGAAGTTATATCAATTTTTAATACTTCCGACACGATTATGATGATGATATATTATACTTAATGAATTACATTAACCCACCTGTATACTATCTTTGTCAAATTCCTTGAGATCTTTCAAAAAATTTAGATCTCCAATCAACTTTTTAGATGGTCCCCAGTAATCTAATATCTAAAAAAAAATATGCACATTGCCTATAATAATAATAAAAAAAAAAACTAATAAGTAATTTGATTACTTTGGCTCCAGTTCCATTAGGATCAACAATTCTTTCTGGAGGAATGTTTTTCATCACACATACAGCTGCTAGCACCAGCTTGACACCAGATGGAGGGTTTATCATCGATTTGACTATTGTTATGTCTGCTGGCTAAAATAAAGAAAGGAAGAAATTATATATGACAAATGTTCTGAGAGAAAAAAACCTATGGTTGTGCTTAAGATATTTATTTACCTTAAGAGTATCAAGAGCTGCAATAGCTGACTCAAGAGCGGGAATAGCCTCTGCCAGCTCTGCCTCGCATTCATCTTTCAGAGCTTGGGCAGATGCGGCCTGTCGTTTGGCGACCACTTCCTCGGCACGTACGATCTCGCTGGTGTATTCCATCTCTTGTGATTCATCATCAATAAACTTCATCATCTTCGTATTCTCTTCAGCCATACTCAACAGCTGTGGTCTCATCCTTTCAAGTTCTACTTGCATGTCTGCTACCTGGTTGGTTTCATGAGAGGAAAGATACACTTTAAAAAAATCAATTTATCAATCAATATGAATATTTATAAAACATCTCTTACAAAGTTCAGTCGTGCTGGTCATATATATAGAATATATATATATATATATATATATATATATATATATATATATATATATATATATATATATATATATATATATATATATATATATATATATATATATATATATATATATATATATATATATATATATATATATATATATATATATATATATATATATATATATATATATATATATATATATCTTTGAGACACGCTCTAAGAAACACAACTCGCCATTTGGCAGAAACAACTTTTCGAGCCAAATTCTCGACCTTTCGGCACAAAACTCTCTGTTCGAGACTACAATTAGCCAAAAACTTTTCCATTAAACTTTTATTGTCAGACCGACGGACCGTTTCAGCTATGTCAGCCATCCTCAGGGTCAAAAGTAAAACGAGAAAAGTAAACAAACAGAAAGAACCGAAATTGTCAAAGAATTAGCACACTAACAAAAGAAAAAACGAAAAAACACTCTACCTATCAAATCAAAAGAATATAAAATTTATACTATTGGAAATCAATTTTTGCGTTTTCGCTGTGTTATATTAGAAGAGACAAGAATTTCCTCAGATACATTACAATGAGATTCGTCAGGAGCAGCCTCAACAGCCAAAGTATTTGTGTCAGAGGACGAGTCAGAAGTATCATCATTTATGTTATCCTCGTCGTTAGAAGGAATACAGGGTAACCGATGCATATTGCTTTCTTTGACACCGAATAAGTGGAGAATCTGTGGAAATTTATCAAATTGTGCCGAAAGGTCGAGAATTTGGCTCGAAAAGTTGTTTCTGCCAAATGGCGAGTTGTGTTTCTTAGAGCGTGTCTCAAAGATAAATTGATTCCACAGTTTATTCGCAACAAATATATATATATATATATGGTGCTGGTATTATATGCAAAAAAATAATTTTTTTAAACCAAAAGACAAACACCTGTGAAGCAGCAAATGCTAATTTTTCGAGGCCGCACATGTATCTCTTCTTTGCTTTCATGGTTGAGTCTTGTTTCTGAGTAATAAGACTGGAGAACAGGTAGATGAGTTCCAGGTATGAAGTCGGTGTTATATAAGTATGCCTGCCCATTTCATGGAGGAATCTAACGGAATAAAAACATTTTTAAAATGCTCACGTCTTATTACGACTGTTATATATATATGTTTGTTTAAATATATATATATGGGCGTATATATATATGTATATGTATATATATGTATATATATATGTATATGTATATATATGTATATATATATAGATCAGTTTTTATTCTATTTCCTTCTTTATTATATCATAAGAAAACAAATTTATATTAAGATAGATAATCAGAAAGATCTAGTAAGTGTTAGCAGCCACTTAAGTAGATTATATTATTACCATTTAATTAGAATAATAAAGATATAACATTGACGACGAGGATGTCAAAGGACCAAGATTCAAACATAGCACAATTGCTTAAGTTTCTAATTGAAAAAGAGGCTCGAGAAAAAGAGAGGGAAGCTCGAGAAAAACAAGAAAAACTTGAAAAAGAGGCTCGAGAAAAAGAAAAAAAGAGAATTGAAAAGAGAATTGAAAAAGAAGAAACTGAACAAAGATTTCTTCAGTTAATCTCAATGATGCAGGACACTAAATACGTCAAAGTTAACTTGAATGCTCTGAATAAAATGTCGGAGGAAAACAGAGCAGCACACAGAGCAGCAATGCAAGAAAAGAAGAATTTTCTTGAATTCCTCCATGGTGACACAAACAATTGCGGAAACAAAAAAGACGGTCAAGATGAACCATGCAAGAATGTACAAGATGAACCATGCAAGGATGGTCATGGTGATGAACCTTGCAAAGATGTGCAAAATGAGCCTTGCAAAGATGTGCAAGATGAGCCTTGCAAAGATGTTCAAGATGAACCTTGCAAAGATGTTAAAGATGAACCATGCAAAGATGGTCATGTTGATGAGCCTGTCAAAGACGGTCATGATGATGTGCCTGTCAAATATGGTCATGATAATGAACATTGCAAGGATGCTCAAGATGAACCATGCAGAGATGGTGTCAGTGATACAGTCGGTTTGGACGTCGAAAACAAAATTAAAAAAGATGAGAGGAATGTTGAAAACGAAATGCAAAATGATGATTATAAGAATGGCAATAACAACTATGGTTTTGGCCCATACAACGACGGTTCTGAAACGGAATCCTCCATAACAGACGACGGCACCAAATATTCAGGATCAGATTTTAGTGACGAATCTGACTCGGATGAAACAACAGGAAATGAGGATTTGATAATAGCAGGTGTAAACGAAGACATCACAATGATACAAGAGGATACGATGAGACAATTACCTGTTAGTAAGAAAGATATTCAAATTATGACAGAAGAAGACTCTGAACTCATAGAGTTAAGTGAGATCATTAACAAGTAAATTAAAAACGAATTTTTAAAACCAATGCTCTTATATGTAATTAAGACACAAATTTTGCAATCAATTTTTTCTTATATTACTCTTTTATTTTATATTAAAGTCTGGCCTGGCGTAATATGGTTCGAAGAGCATTGCGATTTCCATTAAGCTCATAAACAAAAATTTTGCAATCAATTTTTTCTTATATTACTCTTTTATTTTATATTAAAGTCGCAATATACAACAAATAAATATAATAAACATATATATATATATATATATATATATATATATATATATATAAAATCCTCAAGAAAATTAACTAAATTAATTGACTTATTGTAAAACTAATAATTGAATATTGCATTGTCTTCTATCTTGAGCATGTATGCAAAATTTGAAAAAAATCTATCATCAGGAAGTGACTCAAAAATTGATTGCAAGATTTGAAACAGAGAAACAGACAGAGAAACAGAGCCGACGAGTTAATAAAAGCATTGGTAAAAAAGGATTTTGGCCAAAAGTTAAACCTGGATCAAACTGGAATGCATTCCAAAGTAAAGCAACTGATTTGATTTTACATGATGGCATTCTATTTATGGGTGTAAGAGCAGTAATTCCAAAAAAACTGCAACAGCGTATATTGAGGATGCTACATCAGGGCCATCCAGGAATAACGAGAATGAAAATGCTGGCCAGACAGTCGGTGTATTGGCATGGAATCGATAGAGATATTGAAAGTATGGTGAAAACCTGTGATGCATGTCAAAAAACAGCTAAAATGCCTATAGAAAACACGTTGTCACCATGGCCTGAACCATCACAGGCCTGGGAGAGAATTCACATTGATTTTGCGGGACCAATGGAGAATTCAATGTTTCTGGTTGTTGTGGACGCATATTCAAAATGGTCAGAAATTAGGAGTGCGGCTACCTCAACAACGACAATTCGCGAGCTGAACAGAATGTTTGCTCGGTATGGATTTCCCAAGACATTGGTATCAGATAACGGAACACAATTTACTTCTATGGAATTTGAAAGATTTTGTCAGTCAAAATTTATCAGTCATATCCGAATACCTCCTTTTCATCCACAAAGTAATGGTCAAGCAGAAAGATTTGTTGATACTTTCAAAAGAACCATACAAAAGCTAAAAGGTGAAGGAATTACCGAGGAATTAGTGCAAAAGTTTTTGTTGTGTTATAGATCTACACCATGCCCATCTAGTCCACATAAAAAATCTTCCGCAGAAAATTTTTTGGGGAGACAAATTAGAACACCACTATCAGACTTACAACTAAGTACTAAAAAAGACAAAAAGCATTCAGAAAAAAAGTCTTGCATGAAGAGACAGTTCGACGAAAGGAATGGGGCAAGACCGAGAGTTTTTAAAGAACAAGATGCGGTGTACGCTAGAGATTATAAAAATCCAAACCATCCCAGATGGATACCAGGGAAGATTTTAAAAAGAATTGGAAAAACGGTTTACGAAGTCGAGATTGACAGAAGGATTACAAAAAGGCATACAAATCAATTAAGACCAAGGAATTTAGATTGGGCACTTAAAGAAATGTTTCAGACTTTCGACATGCCAGTGCCCCTTCAAGATAAAAGTGATAAAGAGAAAGCCCCGGTAAGAATTGTGTTCCCAGAAGAGGAAGAGATTTTGGAACCAGACATAAACGCAACCCCTCGGCTTACGGAGAATGAGGATGGAGGGAATAGACAAGGAGACCATGTTCCGAGCCATATAGATAATGAAGCCAATCCGGAGGAATTGTCACACATTCCAACAGGAATAGAACCAGAGGCAAGACCTAAACGTAATTGCAACCCTCCAAAACGGATAGTACTGGACCCCAGTAGGAAATCATATGATTTTCTATAAAGAGGGGGAGGTGTTATATATATATGTTTGTTTAAATATATATATATATGGGCGTATATATATATGTATATGTATATATATGTATATATATATGTATATGTATATATATGTATATATATATAGATCAGTTTTTATTCTATTTCCTTCTTTATTATATCATAAGCAAACAAATTTATATTAAGATAGATAATCAGAAAGATCTAGTAAGTGTTAGCAGCCACTTAAGTAGATTATATTATTACCATTTAATTAGAATAATAAAGATATAACAACGACATGATAACAACATTGACTCACTTGAAGCTCAGTTCAGAAGCGGAGGAATGGAAATATTCGCATATGGCCACAGTTTCCAACTTCTCTCTTTCTCCGATGTTTACTTTTTCTAGAAATTTATTTGCCACACAAAACAGAGCATCACGTGGCCAGGCCTAAATATAAAAGAAACATAATTTTAATCAAATTCAATAAAGTCTGTGGTTTCAAAATAAGAAAACATTTATTCTTTAAAGAAGATATTATGACTAAAACATGCTTAAAAAAAACAATGGTTCAGCGATAGAGGTTTTGGTTTTAACTTTGAGTTACTGGGTTCAACCCTCATCGTGGTATGAACGATGCATAGCACAACCAACATCAGTAAGGAGTTAACTTTTAACCGCTCAGGTCAACTCAGCATTTAATTTACACATGACTTCAAATGAATGTTTCTGCTTGAGTGAATGAAAGTGAATGAAGTGCTTGTAATACTTTATGCTATACCTGAATTGGCCAAGAATTGGTCTCAATGCAATAGAACTTTTAATTAAATAACAAATTGAATGAACGATGATGATGATAGTTAATGAACCGCGGTGAATACAGTTGAAATAAAAAAACTTTCAGGCCATCAGAAATTTACTCGGTCATCAATTATTAATGTATCCAACAAAACCATTGAATGAAGTTCAGTTTAGAATAAAATAAAATAACAACCTGAAACCAATCTATAGTGCAGCAGTTAATAAGAGATGGATACTGACGAAGTCTTGTTCTGAATGCATCTCCGATGGGACTGAATGCGATGACAACATGAAGATTACTCCTGCACTGTTTGACGAACCTTGTGTACAATTCGAGAGGTGAGTGGTCACCATTTTTATCCTCATCACTGCCAGTCAGTGTCGGTCGAACCAGCTGTTATGAGTGAGTTAAACAAAACAGATGACTTTCAATGAATTAATGAAGGAATGAATGAATGAATGAATGAATGAATGAATGAATTAATGAATGAATTAATGAATGAATGAATCAATCAATAAGTACCTCAACAAGTTCGACATGTTCATCGGGACCAAACAAGTTCGGAATTTCTCCGGCATTCAAGAGACTGTCAACCTCCTCAAGGAAATTATCTTCTTTCATCTGCGAGTCTACAATCAGGAATACACTCGGTTTGTTGTGTCCACCAGAGTTTTTCAAAAGAGTCTGCAGCATCCGAAGTAACAAACAATAATAGATTTGTTCATATATTGTTAAGTTTATATTAAGCTTCTTTTCTCACTGAATTAAAACCGTTTTCAAGTATGAATTTTTATTCAACAATTACAAACTACAAATGCATTTCTTTAGAATAGGAATAATTAATGAAGCAGCCTACCTTCAAATCATCATGCCACTCAGTGAGACCATAATTCTTTGATATTTCAGGCTGGAACACGGAAACATTCAATATGTAAGCAGCCAATCGGGTGATGGACTGTCTTCCACTTCCACCCACTCCAACCAATAAAGCATTTCCACCTGGCATCGACAAAATTCTGGAGATTCTCGACAGGTGCTCCAAAGCGAATCTAATAAAAATTAAATAATTTAATCATGTCTACAGAAAATAAAACAGTTTTTTCATTTAAAAAAATAAATTTAAATAGATGATTTACACTGCAACTTGTTATGACTGGTTACAGCCATCTTCACCTTCCACCACTGCATCAAAATGTCTCAATGCTTCAGCACCAATACCACCGTTATTAAATTCTACCAATTGAACCACAACAGCTACAAAAAACCTTCCATCAGTAAAATATATGAGCAGAACAATATACTTAAAAATGACAAGATCCATCCTGGTCTTATTGATGGCATTGTATTCTTCGAGAGATTGTTCGATGATCTTCTGAAAAGCATCGACGTCTCTAACTTCTTCGTACATTCTATCATCACTCTCTCTCTCCGGGTTGACATAGTTACCAAACATCAGGTCCTTCAGTACTTCCTCATTTTTCTTTTTCAAATATTAACATTTAAGATATAATTTTTGACAAATAAAATTTTATTTTTACCAAAATTTTTTCTTATTTGTTTAATTGATTGTTTATAAACAAATAAAATAATAATTTCACTTCTATTTTCAATGATTATAATTAAAATAATGTATTTGATGAATAAACTAGCATCATAATAAGCAATTTTTGAATATACAATTTATTCACTCTTGCAATAACAATTGATTATTATTTATATAAATTGCTATTCTATAAGACTGATAAAATCGATAAATTATATCAATATAAATTAAGACTGACATATGAAGAAGTATTATCTCCAATCAGATGATCAAACACTAATGAAAAGTCTTCTTTGAAATGAATCCCAATCAACTTTTCAACCAAACTGTTCATAAGCAAGAAAACATTTCATATAAAAATTAACTTTTATCCATCAAACAATAAGTATTTTTACAATATGTAAAAAAATGATTATTTCAATATAATCAAACGAATGACTTCTTTAAGAACTTAGTTTAGTCCTTAAAATAGCACTGGTGATGATAAACATTTAGTTGCACTATGGGTATGATGTTGGTGTTTGTGCTTGAAAGCGGATTCTAGTGACCCATAAAACTACCAAGCAAGATCAGGGTGAACAAGCAACATAGTAGAGCCTCAGGCAAATCTATTTTTTAATTTCCACATTTAAGAATAAAATTATCTAATAACTTATATAAATAATTTATTTGAATTTGTTTCTAAATTGTAAGAGGACCTAGCAAATAAGCAGTTTGCTCATGCCAAAAAGTTGTCTTTGGAAAAGATCAGCCTAGTCTCAAAAAGTTGTGTTGTATCTTTTTTTGTAGAAAAGAGGTCAACTTTTTTAGTTTAATTCATTATTTTTTTAAAATTGGCTGAGAAGAAGTATAACATGAAATATAATCAATTATATAATTAAAAATTAATGTGATAATAATTAAATATTGAATATAATTAAAAGTTGTAAAGAGAATAAAACCGAAAACTCAGCTAACTGTTGTGGTGGGAGAAATTAATAATAAATAGCAAGCATACAATTAAGATCAGTTCATCAGTTGAAAGTTCAAATAAACAAAACAACATTGAAGACCAACTTAACAAGCCATTCTCTTTCTTCCATGTCAACAAGCCTATCAGAGAACACTCGCAGTATCTCGTGTGCCCACAGTCTGCCGATGAAACAATTTTCTTATTTACCTCACTTTTGCAATTAATTTTTTTAATATTTCTATTTGTCAGTATTTCTGTAGAAATTCTATATGATAAAGTTTTTCACCGAATTGATTAAATACAGGTACATAACAGGCTAAAACAAAGAAGTCATTATCATCATCTGACACTTCTTCATCATGCAAATCTTATCACAATGGTAATTTTTATAACCAGCCCTATCCCCTAATAAGCTTACCTTATCATTAAAAGTTTGTTGCCATGGTGATGTTTGGGAGCCAGAGAGATTCCACAAATGACTCTGTTGAAATCTCTTAAGTTGAAGAGATAATGAGACTTGTTTGGGGTAGGTCTCAATCGAATCATTGACTCCTTGTAGACTTCCTTCGTAGCTAGCACCATATTCATTCCAAGTTGTGTTTCTTCATCACTCTACAAAGAAGAATTTAAATACTGATAACAGTAAAATTATCCAAAAACAATATTTATTTATACTTGGGTGTTTATGAACAGTAATTTTAAAACTGAATTATGGAAGAATAATGTTAGGATAACTTTTATTCCCACATTTCAATTGTATCTTTTGATCACAATGTTCACTATTTGTTCTATATAACTATTCAATCCAAAAAAAATGGTTCACTCATAAGTGTTTATTAATAATCATAACTTCATAATTTAATAAAAGATGACAGCTCACCTTGAGAAATAAAGACATAAGAGTTGAAAAGATCCTGACCATGGTGTCATCAGAAAACGGGTTGATAGATACAACATTGAAATGTCTTAACAACCTCAAACTCACAACGTTTCTTCCTCCACCAGGTGGCGCCATGGCAGCAAGAAATTGAGTATCTTGTAAGAATAATTTGCTTGTTTCTTTCAAGTCATACCTGCGTGTGACCAATCCATCAATGAAACATCAAACCAGTAAATTGTTTAAGCCATCAATCAATCAACCGTTCAACATTTGGAAAGGTCTGGGCAGTAATTATAATGTCCCTGACTCATACAGTTATTCTGCATTTATGGTGGAACTTCAATTACACTATTATTACAAGTACTGACCAGTGTCCTTGATCGAGACAGAATCTGAGCAACTCAAGTGGGGGTTGAGCTCCATACTTCTCAGGTGTTGGCATGTTGATGTCATCAATGAAAATTATACACTTCTTATTAATAGGAGGACCATAACAGCCTTTACGTTTTTTCTCCAGCTTAGATATCACCAAATTCTAAGAAAAAAAACAAAACAATAAACCAGTTAATAAACCAAATATAAAAAATATTATGTTGTACAGTTCCTTTTTTTCAAGGTTAGTGGAAGGAGTTAATAACTTCTGGGAGGCACTCAACCTGAAGAATGCAAGAAAACTCCTTGCTTAAAAGAGCTACATCGGCATATTATGCCACAGTTTACTTTCTCCTGAATAAACCATAAGCCGCCAGCGAAAGCTTTACTGCTACACCAACAGCGTATAACACACTTTGAAATTGAACAAGTAAAGGGAAAACGAGTTTTTCAACACAAACTTTGATTTCAAATACACTCAATTTAGAAATACTAAAGATGTTCAAATTAAGTTTTTTTTATTGTATATTATTTATTTTTTTTATTGTCATCCAATATAAAGCTATGCTGAAAGTTTCAGCTTCCTAGCTAGTCAAAAAGCTGGTTAAATTTTACTTGCAAGATTTGCATACAGAGAAAGACACATACACAAACAGAGATTGTAAACTAAATAAAAGTTTGTAAAAATAAGATTACTTGAACTTGATTTGCAGTAGTGTGAGCAGAGAAATTGATAAAAGCAGGACTGAAAATGTTTTCTTTTGAGTCTTTCATCAGCTTCTGGTGTACATACATTGACTTCCCAGTCCCGGTCGGTCCCACAAACAGCGTCGGCCTGGAAACAAATCCACAAAAATTATTTTTAAATGAAGGAAGAAAATTTAAATAAAATAAGAACATTGAAAGAAAAAAAAAGAGAGATAAATAAAGAAAAGTAGACGAAATGAGAGAACAAAAAGAGAGATGAACAGAAAGAGGATGCGAGAAAGACAAACATGAAAACAGCAGAGGAATGTACTTTTTGTGTCTGATGCACAAGTTCATGATGTATTCACATCTCTCTGTATCAACAGTCGGTACTAAAACGTCACCGACTTTTGTGTTCTCTTCCACTGTTCTTCCATCAATCCTCGACAGCCACGTCTTCCACTGATCATCCTGCAAGATGATTCAATTCAAGTTTAAAACCTCGTTGAAATAATTCACAGTTGTACATCAACAACCAAATGATCACCAACAACACTTAACATTGTTAACATCACAAAACAACAAGTTACAACTAACCTCAACAAAGTAGTCGTATATAAGTTCCTGGTCTGGCACCATGATCAATTTCATGTCTTTATTTATAAATTCTTCCTTTGCAAGACCACTTAAAAAGTCACTGAACTTTGACCGGTCATCAGAATCAAGAACACCTCCAACTGACCATACAAGACTGAAGATCGCCAATTTCTGGGAAGTATAAATAAAAATTAAAAAAGACTATTACTGCACGAGTACATATACAACCAAAACAGTTTTTCTCATGTTTTAAGAGCTAATACTCAAGTAATAATTTTATTATTTATTCATCATATCAAATTTGAACAATTAAAAATCTTTTCAATTCCAGGATTTCTATAATAATTTGCTGCTTGTTTTAAAATCAGTCAATTTAACCATTAAAATGCATATCAGAATAGGCTTAGTTTCACTAATATTTATAAATTTGATTATTTGAATATGACTACTATTTCTTAATAGCTTGAAAAAACATTAATTTGAAATGGTGGTAGCCTTCCAGCTTTCAATACACCAGCGAATAATTAAGACATGTGCTCATCAGAGTTGTTCATGGGCCATGAAAGACAGATTTTTTGCAGTTGCCGGTCGGCTCAAAAGCTCATCACCATAACAACATACCAAGACTTCAAAAAGAAACTGAAATCACACTTACATTTTTGATGTTCACAAATGCTACTTTTAAAACAATCAAACTTATTTGGATAGGCAAATAAAATATTCTAGATAGATCTAACATCTAACATAGTCAAGTGAATAACTTGAGTGAACTTACTGTAACATAGGAAAGTTTACATTTTTCATCTTTTCCTTCCATCTTGTCAAGAGCATCAGTAATGGTCATTGTTGCCATTTTGAAAAATGAATAAACCATCATCAATGGCTTCAAGGATACGTATCCAGGCTGTGAAATAAATATTTATTGTGTATTTTATTTTAATATAAACCATTTATTATATTGCTGATATAACAATAATTTGCTATGGCAAAATACACTGGTGAGGACTTGCATGAAAGAAGTTAAGGGTTGTAACAAAATGTGGATTGCAGCTAGTTTATATTATTACATCACAAACTGTACAACTTTTCAATAAAACAGATGAGCTACCTTGCATTTCTTCTGTACAAAATCCAGACAGACATCCAAGAGATTGGAAACAAAATGGCGGACATGATCTTTCAACCAATCGTTTGAAAACAAAACGTCTGACAAGGAGTTCAACCATGATGTTAAAAGACACTGCCATCCCAGCATCTTTGGTTCCAGGTAGATCATTCCACATCTGCTCACAGTTGCAGGCTGATGTCAGTTAGAAATCATGGGATTCAATCAATAAACTTAATTACCTAAATTACTTAATTCTTAATTACCTAATTGGTAAAAAATTACCAGTTAATAATAATAACAATAACCAATCAATTTTAAAACAATTATAATAAATTATTCTATTACAAAGTCAACTTTACCATTTTTTTAAACAAATAAAAGATAAAACTGTACTTTATTTACTCTTTACAACTTTATACTACATTAAATTAATTAAGTAAGTTATAAAAACCAGATTGAAAAGTAATTTAAATAAAAACAAAATTAAATAACTTCATACAGAAGCTTGAGAGAGATCGAGAGTTTCAAAGATGAGATTCATTGTAGCTGGTAGTTGAATGACCTCCCCACTCATGAGACACAACTTTTTGTTATCATCGAGTACCGTGTTCATGTTTTCAATCCAAAGGGCATCGATGGGGCCATCAAAGATCACCCACCTTCGTCCCTTCATTCCACCCGAAGCAAATTCACGAAAGGTGTTTGCCACCAGACCATCAGACCACTGTCAATTATAATTCGATCACTGTTTAACAGCCACTCAAAAAAAAGTCTAAACAAATAAAAATAAAATAAAATAATACAAAACAAATAAAATAATATAAATAAAAATAATAAAAGTCTGAAATAATTTAAAATTAAAGATAAATAAAAAGGCAACATGTCTATCTCTCTGTCAAGGTTCAATTCATTTTAAAAAATAAGAAATGAACCTCAACATGTACAAGTTTAAATAAGACAACTTTTTCGACTTTTAAACGAACAAATAAAACAAAAATTTGAAGTCAAGTTAAAATAATGTGCTGTCACCTTATATATAGAATAATTCCATATATATAGAATAATTCCATACATATAGAATAATTCCAAATATATAGAATAATTCCATATATATAGAATAATTCTATATATATAGAATAATTATATATATATAGAATAATTCTGTATATATAGAATAATTCTATATATATATATGGTTGCCACCTATTTTACATTTGTGCTAAAAGTTTCAAACTTCTAGCTAGCCGGGAAGTTGATTAAAAATATATTAAAAGATTTTCCCTAAACAGAAAAATGAAGCTGATTAAAAGATTGTAAAAATACCTCGTGTGACACTGCATCAAATTGCCCATACAACTGTCCCATGGTTATCGACTTGGGGTTAATCACCTTAAAGGTGACTTTCATATATGAGTCATCACTTCCTTCCTTACTCAAGAGACACATGGCTTCGGCCATGGTTCCGATTACTGTGGATTTGCTTCCAAGTGGATCTCCGACCAGCATAAACCTGTGGCAGTGATTATCAAGTTAAAATTTTCAATTTCAAGGTAAAGTTATTAATCTATGTTATACAATTCAGCGACAATAGTTTATTATTTTTTTTTATAATAGTTTATAGTCCTTTACACCAGGTGTTTTAAGACTCTAATGGCTGTATGTAGGAAGCACTTAAGTACTTCCTGTCGTGGATCAGAATTTGATCCTTTTTACTTTTCCCTCCTCCTTTCCCCAGGCTTGGGACTGGCTCGCAATTAGCAAGGCAGAGTTAATAGTTTATTAACAAATATAGTTTTCAAATTGTAAAATCAGAAGATATTTACATCATCTTATTCTGATATAACTAATTATCAGCCAATCATAATCAGCATTTTAAGGCTCCTCAACATGCTTCCAGACTTTCCAATCTTTTACCAGCATTTTCATCTCTTTTGTTAACAAATCGTCATCACTGTTAACATCTCAACGTTTTCCGAATTCCAGCAGAGCAGCGCATTGAGTTGCTCAAAGGGCTCAAAAAGCTCTTTCATTTTGTATCTCTGCATCTATATCAACTTCTTGTTAATAAGTTAGCTGAGTAGGTAGAATGTAAGCTTTGAATCTGAAAGTCACCTTTCAACTCCCACTCACAGCCTAATTAGCTCGTTATCAGAAAATTTAATGCGTAAAATCGTATCTACGTGGGGCATGTAAAAGATCAGTGCTGCCGAGCTATGTAGGAGGTACTCTATAAATAATCCAAATAATTGATAGATTCGTCTTTCAAAATAACCAACACAAATTCCTGTTTACCTCATTCCTCTTCAAACAGTCAGCTTAGAAGTAAATAAATACCTGTCTTACTGTAATAAAAAGCTAAATGTAACAAATAGGTATAATAAAACTCCAGGAATGTCTTCTTTTTAGTCACAAAAACAAAAAAACAAAGTGGTGTCTTCGTAAAAAATTTTTAAATATGTTTTTTTGCTGGTAAATAAATAACTATTTAATGTGGTAATGATTACCTGCATAAAATGTAATCTATATATATAAAAATGAATGTTTGTATGTATGTATCTATGTATGTTCTTTATGCATTGCTACACCATTCATCCGATCGTAATGAAATTTTCATACAACCTTGAGAGTCAAGGGGAATCAAATATAGAGAAAAAAATTGAAATCCGTCACAAAATGATCGGAGCGGAGCGGGAACTATATGTATATATATATATATATATATATATATATATATATATATATATATATATATATACACCATTCATTCAATCGTAGTGCAATTTTTACACAAGCTTGAGAGGCAATGGTAGAAGGTTTTTGTGAAAAAAAATTGAAATCGGTCACAAAATGAGCGGAGCGGGAGATCGATCTTGATGAAATTTGGCAAGGAGGTAGTTTTCATACAGGGGATGAATGTTAAGAATGTTTGGACTCCCAACTCCGAGCTCCCGGCTCAGGTAGGCTAACAAACTTTCCAGGCCGAAAGTGCCCATGTACGACCATCAAAGGTAATTTGTGTAATACAATTCAAATTTAGTTTACGTAACAACGTTTGAAGGCTTCAAACAACTTTTAGCAAATCTATTTTACGTTTTATGGGCTAAAAGAAGTTAGGAAAGAGTGGAAAGGTGAAAATGAGTGTGAGCGTGAGTGGGAACGGGAACGGGATTATGTATGTATGTATGCATGTATGTATGTGTGTATGTATGTATGTGTATGTGCATGTATGTGTTTCTGTGTGTGTGTTTATGTATGTATGTATGTATGTATGTGTTTTTTACAATATTTCGGCATTAAATGTTCATTCAAAGTATGCATGTGTGTGTATGTATCTATGTATCTATGTATGTATCTATGTATGTATGTATGTATGTATGTGTGTGTGTATGTATGTAGAATCGGATCTAGGGGGGGGGGCAACTGAGAGCGAAAAAATGAGCGGGAAAGCGACAGGGAACGGATAATGACCGGGAGCGCAAGCGGGAAGGAAACGGGAGCGAAAAAGAAACGCATTAGGTAAACCTCTAAAAACCCCGGGCAACGCCGGGTGCCCCCGCTAGTTATAAGATAAAAAAAACCTAAAAATACTGGCAACGAATTTTAGTTTTTAAAAAGTGTTAGAGCTTTCAATGTTCCTAGATTTTGCTACTATTTTCTATAAAAAATTTATTCAAATATAAAAACGTAAAATACAAATTTAAATACTGTTAAAAATAATTTTTGAATGGGCTAAAATTTAGTAACTAGCACTTCTACTATTTATACCATGAATACGTTTGGCTTGAAGATGCCATATAACTGTCATTTAAAGCTTGGTAGCTGGTGATTCTCTCAGAAGTATTGTAGTTCAAAAACTTAAACAAGAAATGGACCTGAGATATTGACAGATGCATATTGATCCACCAGTCATTTCTTTTGCAATGCTTATACATCTCATGTATCAATTCAAGGTTTGGCCAATTCAACTCTTCTGGAAACCCAAGGGTTGAAAAAATCTGATAAATTTGATCTTTTTCATCTCTGCCTCTAAATAATGGAAAGCGAATTATCATTTCGGCAAAAATACAACCAACCGACCACATGTCAATTCCTTTTCCGTGCGACGTCCATTTAAGAAGGACCTCTGGTGCCCTGTACCACAAACTGACCACATCAGTTGAAAAAGAAATATTTTTTGGTTCGAGTATGCAAGCCAATCCAAAGTCACAAATTTTAAGATGACCATCATGACCTAAAAGAATGTTGTCGGGTTTCAAATCTCTGTGAATAACCGATCTGTCGTGTAAGTAATTTACTCCGCACAGAAGTTGAAAAATAGTTAAATCAACACATTCTTTTGATAAAGGCTTTGAAATATCATCTATGATCTTCTGCAAACTCAAAGCTCCATATTCCATAATCTGATACAAGTTTGTCTTGTCATCGGCAAGACCCTTAAAAGCTATGATGTTTTTATGTCTCAACCTTTTTAACATGACTATTTCTTGAAGGGCTATGGTTCGATCAATATCTTTATGCTTTTTTACAGCAACTATTTCACCACTCACAAGGTCCAGTGCACAGTAAACTTCCCCATATGCACCTTCATTGACGTAGTTAAGAAATTGATAAGAACTAATCTGTCGATAGTCGCGAGGTGATATTGAGTTATTGTTAGAATCATCATAGTGATCGTCAGTTATCGGGTCAGAATTTAAATTATTTTCTGGTAATTCAACCCTGAAACAATTACAATCACGTTTTGATGTGTGTCTATAATTAACCGCTTTAACAGAGTATAATGACGGGATGTATTCTGCAGAATCAAAAAACTGGTAAAGATATTGCTGTAAAAGAGTAAGTGTATTAAATCCATATGTTGGAGGCCTCTCGAAAGGAACTCGATAACTTGCTGCTGGAGAAATGTTGGAATGATAAGTTTCTGAGACAGCTGAACTCTGAAATTCTTGAACATCTATACATGGAAATAAATAACTATTCGAAATAGAGAACTCTTTATTTTGAGATTCTTCATAAAACTTTCCCTGTCGATTTGGTTCCAAATTTGTGTGAGCTTGCTGCTGAAAATTAGTCATTGAAAAAGACATTTAAAAAAATTGGAACAAACTCCAAAACCTTTTGAGACTAAGTTGATATAATTAAACACAACTAATCAAATGAGCAGCTTAATTAAACAAAAGTATTTTTTAATATATTTTCATTTCTATAATTTGATCATTAAGATTAGGAAATAGTGTATGTATATATATATATATATATATATATATATATATATATATATATATATATATATATATATATATATGTATGTATGTATGTATGTATATATGTATATATATATATGTATGTAAATGTGTATATATATATACATATACATATACATATATATATATATATATATACATATATATATATATATATACATATATATATATATATATATATATATATATATATATATATATATATATATATATACATATATATATATATAAATATATATATATATATACATTCATATATATATATATATATATATATATAGATATACAAATATGTTTATATATGTAAATGTATAAACATATATAAACATATATATGTTTATATATGTATATATAAACATATATATATACAATAGCCCCCCCATGGATCTCAAAATTTACTTTTTTTGAAATACTAAAAAAAATTTATAACAATGTTATTACGAGAAATGACGTTTAAAACTAGAAATGAATGAAAAAAGTTCAGATTGACAAAATTTAGAAGAAAAATTGATTACTTTTTAGGTAAATTACAAAATTTTTAGCATCCGGCATTTGATTTCCTGTGGGGTTTGTGGGTCTGAGATCAAATTTTTGCTTTTCCCGCTGTTTTTGGTCTCACCCTGGCTGTTTTGGCCCCCCGCCTTTTTTTGGCCCCTGCCGTTTGTTTGGCCCCCCGCCAAAAAAGTCTAGATCCATCACTATATATATATATATATATATATATATATATACTAGCGGGGGCACCCGGCGTTGCCCGGGGTTTTTAGAGGTTTTTCTAATATTTGTCTCTCTCGCTCCCGTTTCCTTCTCCGCTTTCACGTTCCCCTCGCGTTCCCGGTCGCTTTTCCGCTCCCGGTCGCTTTTCCGCTCCCGGTCGCTTTCCGGCTCTTGGTCGTTTTCCAGCTCCCGGTCGCTTTCCCGCTCCCGGTGGCTTTCCCATTCTCGGTTGCTTTCCCTTTCCCGCTCTATCTTTCGCTCTCAGTTGGCTTCCCGTTCTCGTTTTCGCTCATTTATGTATGTATATGTATGTGTATATATATATGTATATAGTTCCCGCTCACTCACCCGCTCCGCTCCACTCATTTTGTGACGAATTTCAATTTTTTTCTCTATATTTGATTCCCCTTGACTCTCAAGGTTGTGTGAAAATTTCATTACGATCGGATGAATGGTGTAGCAATGCATAAAGAACATACATATATACATACATACAAACATATATATATATATATATATATATATATATATATATATATATATATATATATATATATATATATATATATATATTTATATATATATATAAATGAGAATCAAGGGGAATCAAATATAGAGAAAATTTTTTTGAAATCCGTCACAAAATGAGCGGAGCGGATGAGCGAGCGGGAACTATATATATATGTATGTGCGTATGTATGTGTGTATGTATGTATGTATGTGTATGTGCATGTATGTGTGTCTGTGTGTGTGTTTATGTATGTACTAGCGGAGATACCCGGCGTTGCCCGCGTTTTTTAGAGGTTCTTCTAATGTTTGTCTCTTTCTCTCCCGTTTCCTTTCCCACCTGCTTTCCCGCTCCTGTTCACTTTCCCGTTTTCGGTCGTTTTCCCGCTGCCGGTCGCTTTCCCGCTCCCTTTCCCGCTGCCGGTCGCTTTCCCGCTCCCTTTCCCGCTGCCGGTCGCTTTCCCGCTCCCGGTCGCTTTCCCGCTTCCGGTCGCTTTCCCGCTCCCGGTCGCTTTCCCGCTCCCGGTCGTTTTCCCGTTCCCGGTCGCTGTCCCGTTCCCGCTCACGTTTGCTCTCCCATTCCCGCTCACGCTTGCTTTTCCGTTCCCGCTTGTTGTCCGTTCCGGGTCGCTTTCCCGTTTCTATAA